>JAYEVD010000549.1:0-200832 GCA_036346405.1 Phyllostachys edulis | reverse complement strand
AGTATGAGCTATCTCGAGCAAATCCAAGACGATCGAGGTTGAAGGATGTCCGGCCACGAAGGGCGAACGAGGAGCATCATCGGAAGGATCGGATGTGGGTGGCGTAAAACACCGTAAGAGGAAACCGGTGGAGGACAAGGACGCTCGAGAAGTGAACACCGAGATAACGAGACTATGGTGCTTGCAGAGATAAGAAACGTGTTGGCAGAGGCAAAGACCGGGGCAGAGGTACGTATGAACCATCGGAGACAAACCAGGAAGACTGAAGCGTGATAGTGGAGAAATAGGTGAAGAGTCGAAGGGACAACCATGAAGCGATTCAGCGGTGGCAGGAGGAGCCGATCTACGCTAGAAGAAAGGTCGAGATTCGCCAAAGACAACGCTCGTGAAATCTCGATCCGCCGAAAGGAAGGATCCCAAAGAACGATAACCCTTATGCTCGGAATCAGAATTCAAGAAACACACTCAATCGATCGGGGCCGATAGTTTAGTGCGCTCACGAGCTCGCAATGTAACAAAATAAGTACAAAAAAAACACGAAGTGGAGTGTACTGGGGGCTCGAGTAGAGACGCCTATAGGACCGACACCCTTAAGAGAAGGGAAGGCAATTTATATTGATGAGATATGCAACAGAGAAACAAACAACTTTCCAAAGGTGTGGAACGTGAGAGGCAAGGAGAAGAGTGCGAGGCCTCAATCGATGACGATGTTTACGCCAAGAACCCCATTTTGAGCATGGGCACCGTGACAAGAAGATCGGTAAAGAGTGCCCCGCAGTAAAGAAATTATCTAAAAGCGCGAGTAACGACTTCACAGTAATCCACAAATAAAAGTACGGATGGGAGAATCAAATCGAAAACGAAACCATCGCTGCAAAGCTACGATAGATCGCAAGAAACCCACCACGATTAGATATAGGGAAAATCCATGTAAAACGGAATAATCATCAATGAATATCACATAAGATTTATGCCCGCCTTTAGAGATAATAAGCGCAGTCCCCATACATCTGAATGAACTAAATCAAAAGGGAGAGAAGACAAAGACTCACTAGAATGATAAGGAAGTTGGAGCTACTTGCCCACTTACAACCTCGACAAAACATGGACGGTCAATAGGAACACGCCCAAGAACACCCCGACGAACTAATGAAGAAAGACGAGACCCACACAAGTGACCTAAACGATGATGCCATCAAGAAAAACTCCAGAGGTGGTGGCAAGAATGGCAAGTGGATGTAGAGGTGATAGGAGCAATCAAGTGACTAAGGTGGAGGCGGTCAAGAATGTAGAGACCTGACGATCCTTACCACGGCCGCCAGCCCCAAGTACTGCCCCTCGTCTCTGGGGTCCCCGAACAAAACAGTGTGAAAGTCAAAACCAACTCTACAAAATGAGATTAGTGAGCTAACCCATCGAGAGAAGCTGCATGGTAAGTCGAGAAACATGAGAAACAAATGAATAGAAAAGTCGGGCCGATAAAAGAGTGCCTCGATCACGATGCATGCAGGAGTACCATCGGCCGCCTCGAACCGAGATAGGAAAAACAGGAGGTCCTACTGAAGTGAGAGATGTGGAGTCTGGTGTCATGTGGAAAGAGGCACCAGAATCTAGAACCCAAGAAGTACCTGGAGGAGACTTCGAGCTAGACCGCGTAACTCGGCCGAGCCGAGAGAGAGCTGCTGAACTAGAGCTCGCATAATCGCTGAACAGGTCACTCGCCGAGAAGATCCCTTGACGCGGCCGGCTTGTCCTCCCTGCCGAGGAAGGGCTTCTTGCCTCCCTTGGAGCGCCCAACTCCAGCGCTTTATTATGCTTTTTTCGCACCGCACAACCCGTAGTCGTGCGAAGGTTTCTGTAATAATTGCACTAAACCCCGCTGGTAAAAAACAGAGCGGTAAACAGACACCCGTGGAGGGACCGTAGTCGGCAGAAACCGCTTGTAGTCGAAGAAGAAGGGTAGTAAGCATACCGAAGAAATCAGGCCGCTAACCCACGGCGAAGCTCTCAAAGACGAAGGCCGAAAAGAGCTCTTTGGATCGCTTGCCGGTGAGCGGGCCAGTTAGCTTGAGCCTCGATAGGCTCAAACTCGCCGAAGATGAAGAGACAAAATCATAAAGGCGGAGGCAGCACGATCCGCCTTCAGATTTTTATGACACTCGCAGAAGCGGAGAAGCTACTCGCCTAGTCGGGCGCCAGAGACTAGCCGAGCTCGAAGAAGTCGCCGACGGAGGAGTCCTCCCCGCGGTTGCCTTCCAACTCACGCCGGAAAAAGAACCGAGCATCATCGCTTTATCGGTATCGCCGCGCAAGTACTCCAGATCTAACGAGTAGCACGCAGACCAACAATGTCCGGGCCGATGGAGTCGCCGACGCCGACCACCAGGATGGTTTCAACACGGCCTCATCAAGACACCAACGCCAAAAGCGCCTATGGCGATCGAAAGGCCTCATCGCCAGCTGCCAACAATGAAAGAATAGCTGCCTCTCGCCTCCTTCTTGGCGGCCTCATCTTCTTCGCAGGAGGTGCAGTAGTAGGTCAGTTCGGGAGGAGGCCAAGCGCGACGGCGACAAGGTCGAGCACCAGCGACATGTCCCAGAGGCGGAGACCATCGAGCGTGATTCCATGAGTGAAGACCACAACTCGTAGTTCGTCCCATGAAGCTTTGTTCCAGAATGGGATCATAGCTGGCGACGTAGGTTATCGGTGGGCGGCGCTAGACGGCGCGGCGCATAAGGCAAACGAACAACAAAGCGGATACGGCAGTTAGATCAACGCGATCAACGTTTTTGTTTTTTTACGGGCGGAACTAAAAACAGCCCAGCTGAAATGTACCGGCAAGAAAATGCATTACACGCCGCTGGGGAACCTTAGTTCTCTTTGTCGGCGGCGCACGAAAAAACGAGACGGCGGTGGGTTCGGCGATCCGGCAAGCATGGGCATTTTCACCGACGGCGTTGGTTGACGGCAGCCAAGATGCCGCTTGCTGGGGAAGCTAGACGGTGCCGGTGGCGGCGCGCTGCTCAGGCGTGGCGGTGATCTCGCGGCGGCGGCATCTAAGGCGTTTTCGATGAATCCCGCCTAGTGGTTGGCGGTAACGGCACCAACGAGTGGCGCCGGCTTGGCCAAGCGGTAGCGACGGCTTCAACGAAGAGGGTGGCGACTGCAACGAAGGCCGTGGAGAGTCCGGAGGCGGCGGCGGCCTGCGTTGCCAAGCGGCGGCGACTAATGAGGACGGCATGGCTCGGTCAGGATCGACCATGGGCGGCCAGTGCACGAAAAACTAGGGTTAGAGCCCTAGCTCTGATATCATGTTATGAATATTGTGTGTATATTCAAGAGGGCCCAATGAGCAATATATATAGGGAGTACAAAAGGGGTTGCCATATACAGATAAGGAAATACAAATAGAGTCCTATTCTAACACCTTGGTGACTCCTTGCTTCCAAGGATATTCCTTGCAGTATGTGTAGCAATATTTGATCGGCCCATTTCTAAGGAGCCCTAATGACAGAGGTTGTCGTGTAAAGGAACAAACATGAAACATCTACCCAAGACAGTAAGTGAATCCTGACAGCTAAATTCAATGAGATATAGTTGTCGGTGTCCATAATTTTGAGAAAATAGATCGTGAACCTACATGTACATTTTCGGATTCTTTATGTCCTTGTATATTTTAGCATTCTAGAGTATCATCTGTGTTATGAATATCGCTTGTATTCAATATGAGGCCAATGGGCTGGTATATATACACAAAGTACATGTGGTGAATATGCAAAGAACCCCTCATAACAATGGGGAATAACAAACTATACATATATCTCTAACACCCCCTCAAACTCATGGTGGATCAACAACACCGAAGTTTGGAGAGGTAGAAGCCGTCTTTGTGCTTTCGAGTCTGGGCCTTCGTGAAGAAATCCGCTATCTGAAGCTCAAGGCACATCTCAAAAGCAATCAATCGATCATGCACACAAGACCTCATGAAGGAAGCATCAACACCAATATGCTTGGTGAGCTCATGCTTCAGGATCACGCAGCAATCTTGATAGCACTGTCTTGTCGACAAGAGAGGAGTCGGTGTAGTGACAAAACACCAAAATCCTCAAGTAACCACCGTAGCCAAGTAATCTCTGTCGTCAAGAGAGCCATAGCTCGCAACTCGACCTCTGCGACTCGAACGGGACAACTGCGGTCTGTTTCTTCGCTCTTCCGTGCAATGAGAGAACCACCAAGAAAACACAAGATGGCAGAGATAGACCGACGATCGAGGGATCGCCGCCCAAGTAGCATCCGAATAAGCTGAAGTCAGAACGAAGCCGAGCGTGGAAAGAAGAGACGGCGAGAGATAGTCCCACGAAGGTATCGCAGAACTCGAAGAAGGTGGCCGAGTGAACTGAGGGAGCGCAAACGAACCGACTCGAAATGTGAACTGGATAAGTGATATCCGGACGAGTAACAAGAAGGTAGACAAGACTCCCAACAAGATGACGATAGCGAAGTCGGATCGGAAAGAGGCTCGCCATCGAGAGTTTGAGGTGAACATTGAGCTCCATGGGAGTCTCAGCAATCGTTGATCGATGAGAGAGGCGATCAAGAAGATCTCGAATATACTTCTCTTGGGACATAAAGAAACCATCCGAGTGGAAGTAACCTCAATCCCAAGGAAGTAACGAAGAGGACCAAGATCCGACATAAGGAATCGCCACTAAGATGAGCCTTGACAAAGGCAATGTACTCGAATCATCTCCATAATGATCATATCATCAACATACGTAAGAAGAAGAGTCCCACCACGAGGGCTAAGTGTGGACAAAGAGCCTTGGATCATGATCACTCGCGGAAAAGCCAGCAGAAGATGACTACGAGGAGAAGCGCTCAAACCAAGCACGAGGGGCTTGCTTAAGGCCATAGAGAGCGACAAAGGCTGATGCACCATGCCCTCGAGAACAGAATACCCGGTGGCGGATGCATGTAGACCTCCTCACGCAACTTGCCATTAAGAAAGGCATTCTTGACATCAAGTTGTGAAAGCAGACCCGATGGCAACAGACGCCACCGAAGAAGAGTGCGGACACGGGTCATGTGAGCCACGGAGCAAAAGTCTCGTCGTAGTCACGACCATGCTCCTTCGCTGAAGCCACGGGCAACAAAGACGCTTTATAGCGCCAAGAAAGCCATCGAGCGAATCTTAATCTTATAGACCCACTTACACGTGGTGGACGAGAGTGAAATGGAAAGGGAACAAGATCCCAAGTACCAAGATGCGCTCAAGGGCAGCAATCTCTTGACCATGGCATGCTGCCACTCGGGGTGAGTAACAAGATCCCGTAAGAGAACGAGCTCACAGTAATAGGCGCAAAGAAAGGCAAAACGAAAGCGGGGCGAAGCGATCGGGCGATCGCGAGAGCGTCGCGAGGAGAAGATGACCCATCAGGAAGATGGATCATCGTAAGAGGATGACTCATCTGGAAGATCCTCATCTGAGGTCGACGGTGTAGAGCGAGTGTAGTGGGGAGCTGAGGAGCCGCGGAGACGAAGCAAAGGCGACAACGGCGGAGAGGCTACAAGGGGAATATGTGGAGACTCAGCTGGGGCCAAGGTGGGCAAGGGCAAAAGCAGAGTATAGGTGTATCTGGAAAGGTCAAAAGGACAGAGACTCCATAGAGGAAGCCAAGGAGAGACAGGACGTGGATGGAAAGGACGAGACTCGTCGAAAGTCACATCCTCGAGAAATCCGCATCCGTCGACCAACAGATCCCAAAGACTGATAGCCCTTGTGCTCGCAGATCAGATCCTAGAAAAACACACTCAACAGATCGAAGTCGGGTTTGGTACGCTCGAGGGGCGAAAGAACGAGCAAACGCAGCCAAATAGACGAAGAGCGAGTAGTCGTGAAGGAGACCACGAGACGCTCAAAAGGGATTGCGCCTGAAGAGCGTAAGAAGGTCGATGTTGACGAGATAGGTGGCGATGGAAACGACCTCGGCCCAAAAGTGAGGTGGAATAGAGGCGGCAATCATCGAACACGAGCCGACTCAAGGAGATGACGATGCTTGCGCCAAGAACACCATTCTCGAGCATGAGCACCGTGACAAGAGAATCGAAGCGAGAGTGCCCTCGCCGCAAGAAGGAAGCCGCTGCAGTGACGAGAGATACTTCGCCAAGAGAGTCAAAGACGAAGACACGAATAGGAGTGGAGAACTGTAATGCGGACCATAGTAGTAAATTGTTTATAGATAGACAAGGCCTCACTACGAGAAGACATGAAATATATCCAAGTGTGGCGAGAGAAATCATCTATAAATATGATATAATATCGATGACCCCCTTTCGAAACGAAGGGAGCCGGACCCCAAACATCTGAATGAACAAGATCAAAAGGACGCTGAGATACTGACTCACTATGAGGATAAGGAAGCTGAAGTTGTTTGCCTAACTTACAGCCCTGACAATCTAAAGACACGCCTCTCGAGATGCACTTAAGACCACGACGAACTAAAAACGCGGGCACGAGATCCACATAGATGGCCAAGGCGGTGATGCCACTGCTGGAAAGAGCCGGTAGACGGAGTGGCAGAAGCGGAGAGACTGGCGGCGACGGTGGCAGCGGAAGGAAGGTGAAGCCAGTCAAGCTCCCAGAGACGTTGTGAGTCAAGGCGCCGAGGGCCAGAACCAACCAGAGCTCCCGTGTGGCGGTCCTGAACACAACAAGAGTCAGAGTCGAGAATGACCCGACAACCAAGATCAGTAATCTGCCCAGCAGAAAGAAGCTGCATGGTAAGGCGAGGAACATGAGCAATAGACGGAACATGAAAGGATGAGTTGCTAAGAGGTCCTCGACTAGAGACAGAGAGAGAGGTACCATCGGTAAGAACACTAACAGGAGAATCAAGAGGTGTAATGAAGGACAGTGGAAGCATCGGAGGTCATGTGAAAAGATGCTCGTAATCAAGAATCCACGAGGAGGTACCGACCGTATGTGAGGTGGTTTCTCGGTGCAAGAGTCGATGTGAGCCTGCAGAACTCTGCCGAGGAGAACCTGGCGGCAATCAGCGCCGAAGTCGGGCTATCTCTCGCCTCGAGAGAAAATCTTTGAAGGAGTCGATGCAAAGGCCGATGTAAACACAGTGGTCATAGTAGAAGAACGGCGTGAAAGATGCCGTTTCTTCTTATAGCACCGAGACTCAATGTGGCCGACCTTGTCGCATGATGGAGAAGTGAGGACGGCCACCTCCAGATGGAGGCGGCCACCACCGCCAGAGGCAGCCACGGAGGAGGTAGTGTCTCAAGCGTGGAGCAGAGCGGTGTAGCAGTGGTCGAGCCGAGCACAGAGGGAGTGGCATCGATCAAAGACCACTCAGCGTAGTCTCCTCCGCTCAGATCTCTTGAAGGGCCTCCAGAGAGTGACACGAGGGTGGCGTGCAAGGAGCCGGCAAGCCTCTCGCCGAACTCGGGACGGCGAGTAAGGAACTCAGAGACACGCCGAAACTCAGACAAGACGCATCTGAGGCAAAGACGGACAAGAGCGATAACAAGAAGGCGGAGCGAGTCCAATCGACGCCGAGACAGCGAGCTCGCGTAAAAGCGTCAACAAGAGCATCACCTGCGTTGAAGAGTGCTCTGGCGACCACGACAGTACAAGGCATCACCAGAGGGCTCAGAAGGCCGACGAAGGTGAGTCCACATCCGAAAGCCGAGAGAGTCCCACAACCTCGTAAGAGAACCGAGGTCGACACCGCATGAGGACAAGACGGCGTCCGTCGCCGCATTCATCGAGTATAGACGGTCGATCGATCCTTAGCAGGAATCGAGCCTCTTGGTAGCGCGAGGCTCATTATCGCAAGGCGAAGCGGCTCAACAATGACCTTTTGTCATTTGTCGAAGCGACAACGAGGTAAACTCCGTCGAGAGTAGGGCAAAAGCATGGCGGATGACATCGCCGGAGAGGATGCCCGAGATTTAAGACCACGATATGGATGCGCATGCGAGACACGAAGTCGGTGTAATTAACACCATCGAAGATCACCGGCAACGAGGAGAGAAAAAGACCCATTGGTGGCGGTCTTTGGGCCAACCGGCGACCAAGGAACGAAGTCTAACGTGTTGGCCGACTACGGCGGCTAGAGCGACGTTTTTTGGCCGACTTAAATAAAAGATCAAACAGTTCGCTTCTGTTACGGAGAACCCTAGTTCCCAAGTCTCCTCTGGCGGCGGGAGGCCTCTCGGCGGCGGAGATCCTCTCGATGGCGGCGTAGAGGATCGTGGCTGGCCGGAGAGCCGGATCCAGTGGCGGAGAGAGAGCGGACGGAGGCACGGCGGCGGGCCGGACCGGAGGCGCGGGCGGCGGGTGGACCAGAGGCGGGCGACGGGCCGACTGGAGCGGCGGGCAAGGGCGGACCGAGTCGCGGGCGCTCCGGATCCGACGGAGGCGGGCCAAGAGGCCTTGGCGGGATACGCAAGCGACTCCCTGCAGGATCCGGCCATGAGGATCCCATTGTATGTGCGGGAGGAGGCCGGCGTCTTGTGCGCAATGAGGAGGCAGGCCATGTCGGGACGACAAGCGAAGCGACGGAAAATCCAAAACCCTAGGTAGGCTCTGATACCATGTTATGAATATCGCTTGTATTCAATATGAGGCCAATGGGCCGGTATATATACACAAAGTACATGTGGTGAATATGCAAAGAACCCCTCATAACAATGGGGAATAACAAACTATACATATATCTCTAACAATCTGTACTTTACAGCCTGACAATTTAATTTACCACTGTAATTTCAAAATTACTCACATGAATCGGATATTTTGTGACAAATTAAACTCGGCATGCACATATTGCTATGCATAAGATAGACTGCCATTTTTTTAAGTACAAGAGGGGAATTCGTAAAAAAGTGAAAGTACACGCCATTTCAGTGCTACTTTCTTATGTTTCTAGAATAAGGTAGCTGAGCTTCAAAATTGGATTGGTACACAACAGAACACCATGCTTAATATCAAGGCAGGATGTTATTTTGGGTTTTCTTTTTGTTGGTTAGTTGGAGCTATGGCAGTACAAACCATTAGATGGTTCAGTTGTACAATTGTACAAAGATCACGTTATATTACAGAATGGACTGAAGGTTAGGTGCATTGTGTTCCGCAGGTCCTTAGTTTTTTTGTACCATCGATGTAGTTTTAGTGGTCCTATTTCTATATGTTGATTGATTCTGCACCGGTGGTTGAATGGTCTATCCATTTTACCAGTGAATTGTTGCAGCCTTGTAGGGAAGTATCTGGTATGCAAGTTTGTGATTAATAATCCCAAATTATCTGGATATGGAATGAAAGCTTCATCAGATATTTATCACCGATAAACTCTGCATTTTGGTTCCTGAAAAGTTAGTGAACAATCTGCACGTCATCTTTTAATTGACTATGCTGCCGTGCTTAAGTATATTTCCACTCTTGTGGTGTACACTAAACATGAACTAAACGTGCTAGTAGTATTCTGATATGATTGTGCCCTAACCCAAAATCTCATGTCTTCTCTTATCTTCAATATCTTGTCCTAGGTGACTATTCTGCATTTCTCAGTTCCCAACCCTACTGTAAGAGAAGATGCTCTGTACTTAGGTAAGATAAAATGTGCCAGGTTTCAGAATTCAGAGAAGTCGGCAGTGCTCCATATCACAATAATTCAGAGATGCCTTTTTGGCTTTTGAGATTCAGATATCCCAGAGATGCCTAAAATCCCACGAGGTTAAAATCTGAAGATTCTGCTTTGTTTGCATGTAAAACGTTGTGGAGTTGTGAAAAGTGAAAACCTGTAGCTGTTCAGAAACATTAGGACCAGATTTGTCGAAGGCACCTGCAGGCTGCAGCTTCCATATGGCGTGCCGTCACAGGTAATGAAGTAGTAGTTAGGATAAAGTGCCCTTGTCATTGTCAGGAAAGTTAGTTTGTCGTCTCTGTTTTCTTGTACTCTTCTCTCGGGTAACTGGTAAACATGAACAGGTAAAATTTATCAGGTTAAAATCTGAAGATTCTGCATTGTTTGCATGTAAAACGTTGTGGAGTTGTGAAAAGTGAAAACCTGTAGCTGTTCAGAAACATTAGGACCAGATTTGTCGAAGTGAAAGGAATATGACGGGGCTAGGCACCTGCAGACTGCAGCTTCCATATGGCGTGCCGTCACAGGTAATGAATAGTAGTTAGGATAAAGTGCACTTGTCATTGTCAGGAAAGTTATTTTGTCGCCTCTGTTTTCTTGGACTCTTCTCTCGGGTAACTGGTAAACATGAACAGGTAAAATTTATGAGGTTAAAATAGAACGTTTTATTTATGTTGGATAGAGGATTTTATGTATGTACACCATGTGATTTTTAGATCCATCACTTGGCAACCAAAATATGTTGATTAGCATGTTTGACTGGTTGGTCATATAATTACTTGGATGTTTATACCACTTTATTAACTTAACGGAAAGGTTTTATCAGCGATGAAGAGTGTATGAAAGGAGTTTTTTTTTGTAAGCTCCAATGATCTACTCCCTCCGTATTCAAATAATTGACAACTTTGACTTTACTATTCAAACTTTGACCCTTAATTTTTTTAGTAATAAATATATAAATACTTATAGATATACAATATCATTAAAGTATTTTTTGTGACAAATCTAGCTATATGATTTTCATCTTCCCTAACTACTCCCTCATTTTCGTTGAATTGACACTTTTGACTTGGATCAGTCAAACTTCGAAATCTTCAATCAATAATATCGTTCTCAATATTTAGATTGGTCATATTAAAATGATACTTTTATATTTTTCATAACAAATACTTTTATAATACTATACTTTCACAACATGTCGTAAATGTATCAGTAGCTGTCAAAGCTTAACCTTACAGTAAAAAGTCAGGAGTGCTAAGTATTCGCAAACGGAGGTAGTAAATATTTTAAATATTGTGATCGGTCAAAGTTTGAATAGTTGAGAGGCAGTTAACTGCGCGCTGTGCTACGCTGTTTCCACGAGCCAACAGCGGCCCGCCCATCCGCGCCAGCCTGCGACCGACCGGCCGATCGGACCTACCAGCCGCCTGCTGCCGGGCACGTCTTGGGTGCCGGCTCGCGCGGTCAACGTGCTCGGTCGGTCGGACGAAACCGCCTTCCCCTCGGTTTTTTTTTGGGAGGGTGCAGCTGGTGGCAGAAGGTTATTGCTAATCAGAATCTATATAGATGGGCTAAAAATTTAAACTAAAATCTGGATATATGAATGAGTAGAGATTTAATCTCAACTAAATAGGGCATAATTATAGTTTTACTGTCCAATGACGACGACCGCGCGGCGACCTGCCAAGGGACATGACCAGCCGAAAAGGTTCACATTCTACTGGAGTGGTAATATTCTTCTTACCAGCTGAGCCCGTACGCGAAATTGTAATAACAGCAGGAACTGGCCGGCGGTTTCCCCAGTACGGCGATCCGTCTCGTAATAACCACAATCCTATTAGCACAGATCCCGATCCTAGCAACCTTGGTTTATCGGCTGCTAGAGTACCGTGAAAATTAATGGAGTGGAACTAAGCACCCTAGACTGTAGTTGTTTGGTTGCACCGTGGAATTAGAATTAGAATTAGAATTAGAATGTAGCCGAATTCCACATACTTGTTGCATAGCTAAAGTTGGGTGTGGGTGTTAACACCGATTTGTCCGGAATTTAGAATATGGATAAATAATTATGTAATAATGTTATTAAATAAAAAACAATAAACTACACTGACAGCTAAAATCCGTTACAGCATAAACGACAGGAGGTTATGAAATAATTTTCTTAAATGAAAATCACCATGACATACATGGACCGAGAAATAGTCCAAACATCAATATTCCGCCGGCAATAGGATGCCGGCAAATTCTCAGCTGGCTAGCAAAAGCCAGGACCGTGGAAAAGGTCTAAAACAGAATGAGGACAAATGGAACAAGGTTGGGGTGAAGAGAGGCAAGGGTAAAACCCATGGTAGAGCCTAGAGGGACAGGTAAAGGGAGGCCCCGGAAGCAAGAATCAGACAGCAAGACTACTAATTCCCCCCAAACGTGCTTCAGATACGGTTACACCGGCCATTGATCGCGCACTTACTGTACCCCGCATCATTTGGTCAACCTCTACATGCAAGTGCTAGGTACGTACTACACAACACATGTATTAGGTGCAGCTAGGGGTAGAAAAAAAGCTCGTCGGTGAGGCTCGTTGACTCAGCTCAAAATTGCTTCAATTACACTCATTAATCGGTTAAACATTGAAATGAGTCGATTTCGAATGAAATTAGATTTTATTTTGGCTCGACTCGTAAACTCGATTCTAAAAACACTTTCAAATTATAAATAATATGATATTAAATCAAACTACATTTATTTCAGAAAAAAGTTCGGTTAGGCAAGTACTCGCCTCGATATCCACCCGTACAGTCCGTCCATCGAACCCATCCGTCGACGAGCCGTACGTCGCTGTGCCCACCGTCTTTTTTTACCCCGGGTGCTCGTGCATGCTCGGCAGTTGCCTGCTTTTCACAGCATTTCGGCACGTGCGTGCCTCAGCTGAAGTAACCGCGCGCGGCTGGGAGCGGCACTACTTTGACGACCGAGAAATTTAAGACTTGCGCGCCACTCCACCCCACGGCGAGCTGCCGCAATGAAAGATGAAGAAAAAAACAAAAGAGTGGGCGCCGGGATCCTTTGTTCCCTGGGGGCTTCACAGCGTGGTGGGCGGTGTTGGGTGCGATGATGACGTGGCCAGTGACAGTAGCCCACACCGTTGGCTCAACAGAGCGAATGCAGCAAGGCCCGTTGCAGCCTAGCTCAAGTACAATCATCTATCTTGGTATTCAAGACTAACGCAATAGCAGAATATTTTGTAATCGGCCAATCTCCTCCGTGGACCTAGTTACAACGATAAAAAAAGAAGGTAGAGTTTGGACCCTTGCAGGAGTTAAGTGTTTAGAACATCTCATACCAAATAATTAAGTTTCCTTGCTACACCTATCCCTTTTAGGTTGTTTATGCTTCCTTCTTTATTAATGAAATAGGCGGCCGTCCTACCAATTCTTTTTAAAAAAAATCCTCTTAGGTAACTCCATCTGATGGTCAATGGATCATCCATGTTGCTATTTAAGATGATTGAACCATATTAAGTCACCAATATATTAAACTTCCACGCATCACATATTTAACGGTTACCATGTTTCTAGTCTATTCGTCACTTATCCTTAACAAAGTCCCAGTCGCACCCAAAACCAACATGGAGTATAATTATAACAATAACCTCTCGTTTGTACGCAAGAAGTTAACCAGCCACGAGTCCACCAGGCAAGATGCAGACTCGCTCATCCGTCCTCCACACATCAACACACGAAGGGCACGAGTCCACCAGGCAAGATGCAGAACCGCTCATCCGTCCTCCACACATCAACACACGAGGGCAACACGTTTCCATGGCTGCAGAAGAACCACCTCCGTCTAGTGCCCTGAGCAGATGCAGACACATTTTGAGGGAGGGAGGATGAAGTCGGCAGTGACATCATCGTGTTGGCAAAGTCCCCATCTCCATCAGTGAGTTTTTGGTTTATTTGAGGCTGTTTGGTGTCGTAATAGCAAAATTAGTATCTTTTTATGTAAAATAGTAAAAATAGCACTTGGTTGGATATAAGATTTGCCTCTCCTAACATAATAGGGAAGATATCTTTAGGCCCCTCGATGTGGTCGAATAAAGAAAATGCATGGTCGTACCACTAGTGGTCGAAGAGTTGACCACATAAAATTATCCGTCACTTGATTGAAAAAGTATTGAACAGTCTATGGATGATAAAATATCTTACCTGGAGTTCAACCAGATATCGTGAGGCAAAGGGAGAATACGCAAGCAGGTCGTACAGTTCGACCATATACGAACTGGTCGTATGGAGATACGGACTGATCGTAAACTAGTTAGACATGATTATTAACCGGTCGTAAGGAGTTATGAACTGGTCGTAATTAAATAGAAACTGGTCGTATGGAGATACAAGCTAGTCGTAAGCGATAAGGACCTAGTCGTAGATCATATTGCATAAGGTTCGTCCGATATAATATTTATGTGTGTTCGGGAATCGTTATGTCCTGCTAGGAGCTGCTAACGACTCGTGGTGGGAAAAGAGTTTCCGAGTCACAACCAATTACGCATGAATCTATCGGATCGCACACTTAACAGGGTGGAACAAACGAGTTAGGATAGGATCAGTTATAGACTCTTTTATAAGGGGATGCATTGGGTTGTTGGGACGTACGAGAGTTGCTCCACCGAAACCCTAGCCACCATCTCCCCGAAGGCCCTGTAGTGCGCATTGGCGCTACCACACCGGTGTACAACATTCCACCCCTAGACATGTGGATACCATAGAGACGCTGTTGCGGTTGCTGCTGTGCTGATCGAGGACAATCCACGACCTACGCAAGGAACTGTCACGACCTTGACCACCGGGAGGTCCCGAACAGTCCCAGGAGCACCCCGAAGGGAGGTCCTGAGATGGTCTGAACCTCAGGGAGGTCGAAAGGCCTGACCCGAGAACACCCCAAAGGAGGTCTTCTGAGACGACCGGATCTCAGGGAGGTCGTGGCCAGTCCCAGGAGCACCCTGAAGGGAGGTCCCGAAACCTCTGTGCACAACCGAGATAGTCTCAAGGACCAACAACTAGCTCACACAGTGAACAAAAGTGGTAGCATCCATCAACGCAACTTTATTAAAAATATTAATAGAGTTGTTTACAAGGGTGGCTTAATAGCTAACCAGCAAAACACAACGGAACAAGAGCGGAGTGGTCCACACGATTCACCACAAGCAATCGTCTGGAGGTCGCAGCCTAGTCGTCCTGGAGGTCTTCTGGCTCATCGAAGACGTCCTCTCCTGCTCAAACATGTCAAGCAAAAGTGAGCACAACAACCGTGCTCGCAAGTCACACCCGTCAAGTAACAGATTGAATGCATGCATGCAACGATATTTCAAAGGAGGTCTTATAGGGTTGTCTTTGCATAAAGCCATGTTTCTCTTCAAATACATGTACTAAGTTCTAAAGCAGTTATACAATAACTAAAACTCATTTTCTAAATCAATTTTATAGTTGGATAACATTCATCAACAAGTGGTGAAGGATACCCTCCTATCACAAGGCTCCCTGCCCGAACCCATTTGGATAGACATCCAAAACCAGTTTAAGAAGTCTTTTGGAAACAAAATCGAATTCTAACTTTGAGTGGCTTTGCTAGCATGTCCATGACCGTGGACACGGCTATTCGAATAGTTTTGCACTCTGCAGAGGTGTGCAGCTTTACTCACAAGAGATAATCAACTTAAACTGTCTGCTCACACACTTCCGTAGGTGTGCGACTAAGTGATTATCACAAGGCCTTTACAGTGTGCCATTCCACCGCAGTCCCCCCTCGCTAAGGTTTCGCTTCCTTTGGACTAACCATCCGCAGGATTTAAGCCCCCTCTTGCGCCAGGTGGGAATGAATAAAAGTAGGTCATCAAAACACCCACACAACCCGATGGAACGACCACAGTGGAACATTGCAAATTAGTCAGCCAGGTTCTTCCCATTTAGGACATATGGTTGCACGGTGAGGCATAGCAAAATGCAGCTCATAGACTGGTCTTTAATGACTTGGGCGACTCCCAACAAAACCCTGGGCCTCGACCATAGAAATGGATCAATCCCATGCATGAACATGCACCCATCCAAACAACCAATTCGCCCAAGTCCAAACCAATTTTCCTTTTTCTTTGCTTTTCAAAAATAATTTCAAAACTTCCACGACAACCCAATGCCATGGATTAAAACATTTAGACAACATTGGCCTTTTGGCAGTAAAACTCCCAAATCAAGATTTTTGATCTAAGCTTGACTAAGCACAGAGTTTTCAAACACGCTAGTTCATACTATTGTACCAACTAGCTCTTTACTAGGGTGACAAGAGGTGATTGAATCAATAATTAAGTTCGGTTATACCAAGGAATCAGGAATAACTATAAAGTTAAAACAGGGATTAAATTACTTGAATTGAAATAAGCATACAATAATAATTTGAAACACAACTTAAATAGTTTGAGATATTGGGTTCAATATGATCAAGGGTGTAACTTGCCTTGCTCGAAAGCTTGAGGGTCTTCTTCGCAGGACTCAGGCTCTTCAGGGTCTTCGCAATCTACACGAGAGAACGAAGCAAAATCAAATAAAGACCAAATAAAAATCCAAATAAACTCCAAACAAAATGAACTAAAACCAACAGCAAGAAACGGGCTCTCAGGAGGAGGTCCAAGTCCAACAGGGAGGGAGGTCCTAAGGAAGAGGTCTGGAGGAAACGACAAAAGGACACAGGAGGTCCTGAGGAAAATACGACTACTCAACATGGTCGTACGAGGACTACAATAGGATACGACTATGCAGCGCAGTCGTAGGAACAAGGGAAAAGAACAGGACACGGAGGAACTCACCGAGACAGAGAGAGAGAAAGGGAGAGGGAGGAAAAGAGGCCGGAGAAGACTGGAGGAGTACGGCGACGGCGAGACGGCGACGACGATGGTCGAAGATGGCGCAACGCTCTAGTGAATCCCTAGCGACGAGGCGGTGGAAGACGACGCAAGCTCCGGCGGTCTCCTTAGTGACAAAGCTTGAAGCACAGAAGAACTGGCGAGAGCAAGAGAATTGGCAAAAGGTGATGATAGAGGGCTGCTCATGTTTATATAGCCAGGGGAGAGTCACTGGAGGACACAGAGGTGCACACGATCAAGGGCACGTGCGACATGACAAAGCATGCCAAGCAGGTGAAGGAGATGATGGGAGCAGGTGCTGCAGAAGTGACAGCATTAAATGCGATGCAACGACATTTAATGCACAAGGACAAATGTGTCAGCAATGACACGACGAGAAGAAGGAGAAGGTGAGCAAGACTGACAGGTGGGGCCGGTCAGCACTCAAAAAGGTGGTCAAAACAAAGGGGGAGGTCGTGACCCAAAGGGTGCACGTGGCCAAGGGGCGCACGTGACCAAGGGATGGTCGTGACCAAGGGAGGTCATGACTACACGACAAAAAGGGAGGTCGCGGCAAGCGACAAAAGAGGAGGTCGCGACTCCAAGGGGAGGTCGCGGCTAATGGACAAAAGAGGAGGTCGCGACTGCAAGGGAAGGTCACGACTAAAGGACAAAAGTGGAGGTCGCGACTCCAAGGGAAGGTCACGGCTAAAGGAGAAAAGAGGAGGTTGCGACTCCAAGGGGAGGTCGCGGCTAAAGGACAAAAGAGGAGGTTGTGACCCAAAGGGGAGGTCGCGACCCAAGAGGGTGGTCTTTGTAAAAAGACCAGGAGGGTGGTCGTGACCAAAGGATGGTCACGACAAAAAGGAGGAGGTCGTGACCAAAGGAAGGTCGCGACCGACTCCAGGACCACCCAGTGGTATCCACTGAGAGGGAGGCCCAAACGCAAGGGAGGTCTGAACCCTCGGATCCAACGAAAGGAGGTCTGGACCCTCGGATCCGAATGAAAGAAGGTCTAAAGAAGAAAGGAAGAACTGGGTCGAGGGAGAGCACAGAGCAAACAGAAAAAAGGGAGAACTCCAACAAACTCCAAAAGAAACCGATCTGAGATTCAGTTAAAGTTTGATTTAGTCATTTTAAACACCTTGATTCCAAAATCTCAAGTTAAGCTTTTGAATTCTCATCAAAACCAAATGATTCTTTTTATTTTGAAAACTTTAAAAAGGCTCAGAAAAACCGGGATTTATAGGAACACAATAGGTTGCTGGAGGAGACGATCGGTGCCAAGGACGTTGGACGATCGACCACGATCACTTCATCGACGCACTCGATGTTGGATCAGGCTGCTCCAACTCTTTTTTCGCTGCACTGCGCGTCTAGTGGTAACGATCTATGATCTCTTGCTTGCATGGCTTTCTAGTTTATGTGGTAGAATTTTTGAATTGCTAGCTAGTGTAGCCTACCTGTATCCCTTCACCTGTTGCACGCCAGGCGTCCGGACCCCCTACCACACGGATCCCACCACTGCCGCGTTGTGGCGGCCCGAACCCCCCCTGTGCCACGTGCCAGACACCCAAACCCGCCTTTACCACAGCGTCTCGCAGCTTGGCCGCCTCTCCATGTGTTGATTCTCAATTCCCGCCGACGCCCACGCCATCTTGTCGCCCCATCGCATGTCATGTCCTCGTCACCCTCGCGTCACTTCGCGGTCGTCCGAGTGCTTTCCCGCGGCTATAAAACCCGTCGATTGAGCGAGCGAGAGGTAGTGCGATCGGCCAAATTTGTTCCAATTTCTCTGTCGATTTGAGAGTGTTTAGAGAAATGTTTAGCGATCGTATTAGTAGAGAATTTTTTTACATCAAGCGAAGATCTTGTAAAAGAGGTCATTTTTCCGCATGCATTATGTTTATTAACTGTGTAATTAGTGTTAAATTAATCAATCATAGTTAGTTAGTCATAGTTAATTAGTTGTAATTAATTTGGACGTAATTGGTTAGTCGTTATTAGTTAGTCGTAATTAACCAGTCATAATTAATTAGTCATAGTTAATTAGTCATAGTTAATTGGTCGTATTTAATTAGTAGTATTTAATTAGTCGTTGTTAATTAGCCATAATTAAGTAGTCGTAATTAATTTAGCCATAGTTAATTAATCATAATTAATTTGTCGTAATTAATTAGTCATAATTAATCGATCGTAGTTAATTAGTTGTAATTAAATAATAATTTAGTCGAAATTAATTAGTCAATATTAATTTGATCATAATTAATTGGTCATAATTAATTGGTAGTAATTAATTTAGACGTAATTGATTAGTCGAAATTAATTTAGTGGTAAGTAATCGGTTGTAATTAATTAGTCATAGTTAATTAGTCGTAATTAATTAGTCATTATTATTTAGTCGTAATTACCTAGTCATAATTATTCATTCATAATTTATTAGTCTTTAATTCAAGCTATAGATATACTTTTCAATCACTACAATACAAGGAATATAATATATACATATGTACATACATAACATTGTCATATGAACAATATCTTTCGACTAGTTGGCAAGTCGGTCACTAGGAGGGTAGTGTAAACTTGCCGACTTAATAACCATGGGCGCAGTTGACCATGTGCTGGAACTCGGCAACCATGTAGTGGTTGCCCTCTCCGGGTGTGGCGATGACACCGAGGTCGTCGTTGTAGCTGTCAGGGTTGGGGACAGGGGTAGCAGTGGTGGAGGAGACGTCGTAGACAAAATAGCCTAGCTTGGGGACAAGGCTAACGCAGATGGTGTGTTCCTCGTTGTCGTTGTCGCACCAGGTGCGTAGCTTCTCGGAGTCTGTAGGGTCACGGGCTGGTGGGGTGATGAGGCAGATGAGACCGAAGGGGTCGGCGACGAGGACGCAAGGAACACGCTCAGGCGTCTGGTCCGAGTCGTGAGACGACAATGAGGAGGGAGGGAGCCGGGGAGGGATCGGGAGGGAGTCGGGTAGTGTCGTGCTTGGACCGTCCGTGCCATGCACGCAGATCTTGTCGCATGGCGGGTCCGACCGACCCAATGGACCGAGGTGCCGACCCAAGCACTACACGCCTGGTCGGCCCATGCTATGCTTGGGCTAGGCATTGTGGTCGGTCCGAGTCGGCGAGGCGACGACAATGAGGAGGAGGAGAGCCGGAGGGATCGGGGAGGGAGTCGGGCCGTGTCGTGCTTGGACCCGGTCGTGCCATGCACGATACTGTGCATGGCGGGTCCGGCCGACCCAATGGACCGAGGTGCCGACCCAAGCACTACACGCCTGGTCGGCCCATGCTATGCCTGGGCTAGGCCGCTGGTCCTGTGTCTTGGGTTGGCCTAGCAGGCACGACCCATTTGGCCACCTCTACAAAAAGCTTTATTGGGGATGTGCTAAAATGAAAAAAAAATCAAATGTCAAATTAGAGTCCATGGTGACTCTCTTGTCGAGACGATCGAAATGATATATAATATGACCAATTTGGAGGTCAAATGTAAAAGATTCCTAATAGCTAGCTGCTATTATTGCACCGAATCCGAATATTATCCGCATTCAGCTCCGGTTAACGAAACTTTGATCAATAATTTCTCTTATAATACATTTATTTATAGAGCTCAATAAAATCACCTCGAATTTATGTATCCAATCCAAATATTTAAAAAGATATCAATGGTCAAATGTTGAATTTTTTTTATTAAATAACTATTATTTAAATTTTATTTTAAAGTTAACCCCTGGCGCACTTTATTTCCAAATCTGACCCCTTTGATCATGCCACCATCCATGACGTGACAAAATAACGCTGTCACGCTAGGGCATGCTCTTGTCACGCCATGGGTGGTGACGTGACAGTGTTGTTTGGTCACGCCACGGCTAGTGGCGTGACCAAAAGTGCTATTTTGCGGACTTATCCTGTGGCGTGACAGCGTTGTTTTGTTACGCTAAGGGTAGTAGCGTGACTAAAGGGGTCAGATTTGAAAATAAAGTGCGCCGAAGGTTAACTTTAAAATAAAATTTTTAAAAAGGTTAATTAATAAAAAAAGTTCTCAAATGTTTCAAAGTCTAGTGTGACCGGAGATTCTTTGACTTTTGTGACCAGTCCGGCTTGAATGTTTACGATTTTAGCTACCATTCTGTGTAGTAATTGATTGATATGGGAATCAAAACTGAGCATCCACCGGTCATCGGAAGCTCAGCTTGTACAGCTAGCCAGCAGAAACTGGCATTAGTAAATGATTTTAGCTACCATTTGTGTAGCGGAAACGCATCCTGTCACTTTACAGAGTGAAGTCATGGATAAACAGTACAGTGACATTGTGTACAGGCTGTTGGATCAAAAATGAGAGGCTGAGATTGAAGCACGCTGATCCCAAAAACACTGCAGCAAGTACTGTAGCAAAAATATTATAGCATATGTACTGTTCACAAGCACTGTAGTATCACTGTAGCTATTGATCTAGACCGTTCTTCTTGAATCCAACAGCTCAGATCTACTGAATGTCACTGTACTGTTCATTCGTGACTTTACTAAGAGGATGCGTTTCCTTGTGTAGCACCCGAGACTCTGGGAGAAACAAATTAAAGAAGACTCGGCCAAATTCACCAACACGTGCCAGCCAATTTGACACCCCAAAAACGTAAAACCACACCGTCCGGTTCCGGATCCAACGTCACCGGTCGCTCCGCCGCCGTGAAGAACAAAATCAACGGCCTCAAGAAAGAAGCAGCACGCGCGACCACCCATCGCGACCTTTCCCTCTTCTTCCCCTAGCCGCCGACCCCAAATCCCCCCACCATCCCACGAAGCTTCTCCCTCTCGGCCTATTTATCTCCCTGGCCGCCTCCACGCACACACCATTTCCAAAGAACCAATCCATTTCAATTCGCAGCTCACGCACGGGCACAGCCACAGCCGCACAGGCACCAACGACCCCAAGAATCGAATCGCGAGGAGGCGGCTGGAAGGAATGGTGATGGCGGCGGCGGCGCAGAGCGGGCGGCGGGACGCGGAGGCGGAGCTGAACCTGCCGCCGGGGTTCCGGTTCCACCCGACGGACGAGGAGCTGGTGGCGCACTACCTCTGCGCGCGCGCCGCCGGCCGGGCCCCGCCCGTCCCCATCATCGCCGAGCTCGACCTCTACCGCTTCGACCCGTGGGAGCTCCCCGAGAGGGCGCTCTTCGGCGCGCGGGAGTGGTACTTCTTCACGCCGAGGGACCGCAAGTACCCCAATGGGTCGCGGCCGAACCGGGCGGCGGGCACGGGGTACTGGAAGGCCACCGGCGCCGACAAGCCCGTGGCGCACGAGGGGAGGACGGCCGGGATCAAGAAGTCGCTCGTGTTCTACCACGGCAAGCCGCCGCGGGGGGTCAAGACCGACTGGATCATGCACGAGTACCGCCTCGCCGACGCCGGCGGCGGCGGCGCCGCCAAGAGGGCCGGCACGCTCAGGGTAAGCACGTCAAAATTTCTCCTTTTTTTCTTGAGTTGTTCTTCTTGCGAGATCGAAATGCTCATGATGTTGATGCTCCATTAATCGCAGCTGGATGACTGGGTGCTGTGCCGGCTGTACAACAAGAAGAACGAGTGGGAGAAGATGCAGCAGGAGAAGTCGCAGTCGTCGGGGGAGACGCGGACGCCGGAGTTGGAGATCGACAACGAGCCGTTGCCGGAGCTCGACTCGCTGCCGGCGTTCCAGCACATGGGCCTGCCGCAGGTGGTGCCCAAGGAGGAGGTGCAGGAGCTGGACAACGACTGGCTCATGGGGATCAACCTCGACGACCTGCCGGGGGACGACTTCTACGCCTCCATGCTCGTGTCGCCGACCGCGGCGAAGACGGTGCAGGACGGCAGCCCATTCTTCTTAGCTCTGAGCCCTGAGGAGACCAGAAGGTAGCAGCAGGGTGTGTGTGCAGTGTAACTGTATATAAGTTCAGACTCTTTCAGAATTCAGACAAGAAACTCTAGTTGGTTGTAGTTAGTAGTATGAGGGTAAATTAAGGATTGAATTGGGGTCCAATGTGCTCATCAATCATCATCACCAGTGCTGTGACAAGAAGTGACAACATTCTTTTGTTTCTGCTTTTTCATGTTCTTAATTAGCTTTGTTCTTCAGATGGTTGATTGAGGGCCAATACAGCCCTTCTTAATTTAGCAAGTGAAATGGGCAAACTTTGAGCTTTTGATTATGTCTAAATTTTCCATTGCATTTCTAATTTTTGTGGATTTGTCAGAGATTGTCATGGGTGTTAATTGTTTGGTTGTGCTGGTGAGGACATACTGGGTAGGAGGAGCTCTTCAGAGCATCTCAGTAACATGGAGACTAGCAGCTTTTTTGAGTCAATGAGTTGAAGATGTGATTTGGGTACCTTGCGTTTGACCACCTTGTCCCCATCAGGTCGGTTGAGCTTTAAAAATAAAGTAAAGCACTACAGTACTCCGAAGATTTTTTATCTAATAGATCATGTTGGCTCAAGTGCTCAACTGATCACAGTCTGGGGCAGCAAGGATTTGGTTAATCCCGGAAATCTTGTCCTTGTGGTTTCTCGTCCCCAAAATAAAGAAGTTTTTTCTCTCTGAAACAGACGCAATAAAGAAGATCCGAGCACGATTTTTAGTTTTTTACCCTTGATGAACAAACAGAGTTAGAAGTTAGAACCACATGACATCATGTTTCGTGTTGTCTCAAGAAAGAGTTCCATGTTCTCTCGCACGTGATTAATTCACTAGTATCTCATCTTTTCCAATAATTATCGTTGCTCAAATCTTTCGCCTAACCAAAATGATTGCTCAGTTATTATAGCAAATTTCATGGTTTTAATGCACCTGATATACTTACAAGTGATAACACCCACGCAAAATCGAAGTTACTTATCCTGCTTCTGGAAACAAAATATGCATGCCAAGAGCTTGCTGGCTGGTCAGATTCAGATCTCCATGGATGAAATCGTTGTCCACAAGCCCTTCTTCAGAACACTGGAATGCTATTAACTGGGACTGTCTATGACTTCTTAGCTAACACGAACAGCAAGGTCAGGATGGCCGAGTGGTCTAAGGCGCCAGACTCAAGTTCTGGTCCTCTAACGAGGGCGTGGGTTCAAATCCCACTTCTGACATTTTGATTTCATTTTCTCGTTTTTAAGCTTTTGTTCCATTTACTTCATTTCTACAAGGACTTTTTTTTTCTCCGCGAGGAATTTTGACAAGGATCTCTGCACACAGTTAACGCGTGATCCAAACTTGAATTGTAAGGATCTTACAAGGAATTTTTCTCCGTTTGAAGAGAGTTGTAAGGTGTTCGTCTCCGCCCCCAGCTTCACATGTAACTACATCCAATGGAACCGCAATTGTCACAGGCCCAGTAGGCCCGGCCCAGCTTAAACCCAGCTCACAAGTCACAACTACCACCGCCTTCCTCCTCTCTTCCCCGATCGATTCACTCCCCAGTCCCCTCACCACCGCCGCAGCGTCGGCCTCGGCGGTGGCGGTGCTCGGCGACCCCTGCACGGAGGAGTCCACCCGCGACGCCGGTCTGAATCCCCACCAGGTATGGAATCTCTGTTCCCGAATCCGACTCGGACTCGGACTTGTTTGTTTCCATCGCGGGCGACGCGCCTCCGGCAATCCGCAACGATGCGGATTCCTACATCGATGCGGAATGCAACGTCCTCGTCCGGACCTTCTCCGTGCATAAAACGCGGCGACGCCGATGCATTCGTCCCATCGCCTTCCTCCTCCTCTCTTTGGCCCGCCGCGTCTTCGCCTCCCTCCCTCCCTCCCTCTCACCCAAGCTTCAACCTTTCGCTACCAAACCATGGCGCGTGTGAGCCTTAAGCTGGCCTTCTTGCTGCTGGTGTCCTCCGCCGGCCTCTTCCTAATGTACTTGCTGGCCGCCGCAGACATGGTTGCCTACCAGCACCACCTAGGCAGGATCGCTACCTGGCTCGGCATGTTGCGGTGCTTCGTGGCAGCAGCTATGCAGGTCGCTATCATCTACCGCCGCCTCAAGAGGACCAGGGCCGCACGTGCTTGGCAGCAGCTGCAGCTCCCGCCTCCTCCCTCGCAGATGGATATGTGCTAATCGTCGCATCCACCCCACCAACAACAAGAAGAGCTCACCTGCAAGGGTCACCGCCACAACCTTCTTCTTGCTGGATCAAGGAGGCTTCTAGAGTAGTCAGTATGTCTTTGCAAGTTGTCCAACCAATAAGAGCTGCAACTGGAAGTAGTCCCTGTGCTGCTGCATCAAGAGTCTGCTGTTTCAGTAGTACCACCGGTTAGTATGTCTTTGCCGCTGGCTCTTGCGTTTCTAAACCACGCATGAGTCTAAATTTACCTTTTGTGTCTCTAGGTTCTGCAGTTCCTTTGGAAGATTTCTAGTGCTTTTAGAATCTCTGTCAGCCATCATTAATTTTACTAGAGTGTTAGCAGAGTGTCCAACTAGGCAGCGAACACACTTAAGGCGTGTCTGAAACAAAGTTCACTATATTCCATAAACTGAACCTAAACGAAAGGGTTTAAGTAAATAAGGGCCTTTTGGATAAAGCAAAGAAAGCAGATCATTGAGCAAAGAACTCATTGCTGCAATACTGGCACGAGATGGAGCGTAAAACGCACTCGCTGCAAAAAACAAAATGCCCATTTACTAGCACGAGATGGAGCGTAAAACGCACTCGCTGCAAAAAACAAAATGCCCGTTTACTAGCACGAGATGGAGCGTAAAACGCACTCGCTGCAAAAAAAACAAAACGCCCGTTTACTACCCCGTTTGTAGCAGTAAAGGGAATAGAATTGAACGAGTGATGCACCCAAAAATTGTGTGAGCTGCCTTAGGTCTGGAGACTGTGCTGGCTGTTCTGTAAAATTAATCTTGGCTGACCTAGATTCTTAAGCATTGGTATCTTCTTAAGTTGTAGTCTGCAGTTTCCGATGAGAAACATGGGTCAATGCACTCTTGCGTGTGTGGTGAAGCCCTGAATCTAGCAGCTAGTCCTTGATGTAGAGTCCAAATGTAATCAATTTTTGATATGAATGGAAATTTTTTGGCCTGAATTTGGGCAATATTTTGATGTTCCCTGCGTCTCCATGTGTTGGCGTGTGACTTGTGCTTGTGGTGGTTAAAGCAAATCTAAGTGCAATGGTGTTTTATACCATTACACCTTGTCAGGCTCAATTTAGAACCTGTCTTATATTGATATGGCATGGAAAATGGGTCTCACTGGAAATTCACTGAATGCAGATATTTGGGGTTGTAGAAGGTTTAGGAAAAAAGAGGAAAACTAAAATAAAAACCGACTTGTTTGGAAGACCACTAGCAAACTGGCCAGTTTCCAGAAAAGCGGAATGTACAAAAAAATTGTGGGCATTTCATTGTATTTTGTTAATTTATTATTTATTTGTTTGAGTAAACCATCAAATGCTGTCTATTGTCTTCTACTAATGCATATATGCTGCTACAATGTGAAAGGTCATCTATAAAATTCCATCCACTGAGCACTTCAATCATTGGCTTTGCATTTTGACCTTATCATTAGATAATAGCCTCTAGTATAAGTGCTTTACTACTTGAAATTGCAGCCTTATTGTAAATTAACATGTAGACCTTATGACATGGTCACACCTGACAGTTATCTTGGCTTTAAATTTTACCCGAGATGATTTATTCTTTTCGTTTTACCTTGTTTCTAAAATTTCATTGTAGAGTACAGAGTTCTTATGTCCTAATTCCCAAACGACTACCATGATGTTCCCAATAAATAGACTACACATTGCTTCAGCCTACTTAATGAATGTATGATTGCTCCATCTGTAAGTGCCAAACGATCCTACTTAATGAATTATTTTGTTAATTTATTATTTATTTGTTTGAGTAAACCATCAAATGCTGTCTATTGTCTTCTACTAATGCATATATGCTGCTACAATGTGAAAGGTCATCTATAAAATTCCATCCACTGAGCACTTCAATCATTGGCTTTGCATTTTGACCTTATCATTAGATAATAGCCTCTAGTATAAGTGCTTTACTACTTGAAATTGCAGCCTTATTGTAAATTAACATGTAGACCTTATGACATGGTCACACCTGACAGTTATCTTGGCTTTAAATTTTACCCGAGATGATTTATTCTTTTCGTTTTACCTTGTTTCTAAAATTTCATTGTAGAGTACAGAGTTCTTATGTCCTAATTCCCAAACGACTACCATGATGTTCCCAATAAATAGACTACACATTGCTTCAGCCTACTTAATGAATGTATGATTGCTCCATCTGTAAGTGCCAAACGATCCTACTTAATGAATGTATGGTTGCTCCATCTGTAAGTGCCAAACGATCTGACGTCTATTCGGTTCACTGTTAAAATTCCTATGATGGGATGAGAATAAGATGGTGAATTTGATTTTCTTTTTTGCAGCCGTTTCACAAGATGGTGACTTCATGCTCTACACTGGGCATTGCAACTTATTGACAGTACCATTCTGCTTAGAAACCCTTTGCCTGTTGCAAAATGGAGGAAGAATTGCACTTTGTTCTCAACTTTGCACCCATGTAGTTCTGTAGGGAGTTTGGACAAATGGGCCAATTTTGCATTTCTTGGGGTGTCGGCAACCTTACTTGACCAGGTAATTAAGAGATTGGGCAACTGGAAAGGGCAGGACAGGACATATCCTTGGGAGGAAAAAGTACAGAGCTTAATACTTGTCTAAGCTCTGTGCTCGGTTACATGCTGCAGTTTTACTAGTTTCCTGATGGGTTATTGAAGATATCGACAAAATAAGCTCTCGTTTTTTTGGGGCAAGTTGGTCAGAGTACAAGAAGTACCACGATCGGAGGTGGCCTGCAGTGCAAAGGAATATGGTGGCCTCGTGTCATTGACCAGAGGATTCGGAACATTGCGTTGCTAAGCAAATGGCTCTGTAGGCTTAAAGATGATGACTCCAAGTCACTGTGGAAATACATCCTTCATATTAAGTATTGTTGAGATGGTGAAAATGGTCATACCTGAATTATGAGGCCGGCTGTTTCTCAGTTTTCGTTGGGTTTGATGAAGATGCAAGAAGACTTGCTGAAAGGGGTGGCGAGATCTGAAAAAGTGACAAGCAGACAAGATTTTGGACAGATGGATATATACATATGGCTGGTATCTCAGTTGTAATCTGCAGATACATATCTTTCTGTTGATGAGGTCTGTTTGAAAGAATCATCAACTAGATACTACTCTTGTCAGAATATTCAGTAAAGCATGTGAATGTACAGATAGCCAGGTCGTCAACAACATTGAAGGAATTAGCCTCTAAGATCACTAGACCATGCAAGTGTAAACTGTAACGTGGTAAGCTGGTAATGGGACGAAGAAGAGAGACAGCTAAGCCTCAATTAAAAGAGTTCATTTCTATCTTCCAAGTGCATGTTTTATGGAATCAAATGCATGCATTTTTTTTTGGTGTCACAACTCACAACAATGCTACAAGCCTACAAGTTAGCAACCTGTATCGATAGACTCATGAATCGCTGTGGAAAATGAAGTGACTGTCACTGAGAGATTAGCACTTATAATATAGTAATTGGTGCCACTTGGTCGTGTTCGTGACTTCGATTGGACTAATACTGTGCCAATTAATTATCGTGGACTAACCAACCAGCACCAAACTCGATCCGATTCATAAATACTATGCTAATCTCATCGAATCGGCATAGCAGCGCTAGTCATTTTCAAAGATTCATAATCATGTTAATTGAACTCCACAAGAGTTAAAGAAAAAGTCTCACGGAATGAGTAGTGTACTACTACATCCGTATTTGTTGACGGTTTATCATTCACACGGACTAAGAAAATACTATTAATTTTTTTTTTGAGAAACGATCAAACAATAAACATTTTGAAACGGAGACCAGGAGCAGAGAACCCCGACGACATGGACAAACATTGGTCACCGTGGTCCAGCCCGAGACATTGAGCCCAGCCCAAGACTGAGAAGATCCAACCTCCCCTTCGCATTTCTCTCGGTGAAGGAACAAGAAACCCTAGCCTCGGACCAGTGCATCGCTCTGGCTCTCGTACCCTCACGCATCTCTTAACTTTGATCACTAATATAGAAAAAACTATTTGTACTGGTCATATGAAAATGATATCATTAGATTAGTCATTAAAAATATTTTCATAATATAATATTTTTATATTATTTTTATGAACATATTCATGTAAAAAGTAACGGTCAAAATTGCATATTGAAGACCATATCGATATCCAAAACGTCATATATTCTTGAACCGAGTGGTATTATACGACCGATTCGGATGAGACTTAGTTTGAATTTAAACTTGAGAGCCGCCCTATCTAAATAGACCTTTAGATACGGCATGCTACTTTTGGTTTAATATTTCTTTATAAAAGGAGGCCGAAATGGGGCTCCCACAGGGTGGCCACGTTGCCCTTTTTCCCTTGTCCGTCGAATGCAACTCATCTTGTCCCTATCGTCCCATCGGATTCGGCGTTGGGCCGACATGCGCGGTGCACCCCTCTTCCTCATCCCCTCCACCCCATCTACTCCCTCTCGGCCTTCTCCATCGCCGCTCCTCCCCTTCTCTGCCCCGGCCCTTGCCCCCATTCCCTCCACCATCCCCTGTGACGCCGCGGCTGCTCTCCGCTCCGCTTTGCTCCCTCCTGCCTCCGCATCCTTCTCCGACGCCCACCCCTGCCCCGCTCTTCGTCATCCCCTCCACCCCATCCACTCCCTTCCGACCTTTTCCGCCGTCTCCTCCTCGTGGGACGACCTCCCAGATGGCATCTTCCTCTCCGCCTCCGCCTCCGCCTCCATCTCCACCCCTTCCCCTCCCCCGACCCCCCTGTAACATCTCAAATTTGGAGTTCATTTGAAGCATTTAAAAATAAAAATAACCATTTGAATTTTCTTGGTTAAGTTAAAAGCTTAATATGATTTTTCAAAAAATATAATGATTTAATTTGAATAATCTAAACCTCAATTAAATTCAAAGTTGTTTTATTTGGGTTCCTTGAGTTCCATAGTATTTTGTGGAATTTTCTAGGATTTTTTGGAATTTATTTGCTATTTTTTTGAGCTCAGTTTTATTTAATCTAATTTCTAAAATTCGAAAAATCTCTTTTTCGCAATTTTCCTTTTGGGTTGAATCTCTTTTTTCGGCCCAAAATCCTTCCTGCCGACCCGTTCCTCTTTTTATTTTTGTCCCAGCCGACTTCGCTTCGACCCGTTCGTTCTTTTCTCCCGTGCACATCCTAGCTCCTTCCTCCCTCCTTTCCCTCTCTGCCCGTGGGCCATCCCTATCAGCTCCTTCCTTCTTCCTCCTGACTCCATAACGTGTCAGAGTCGGACGTGATGTCGCCATTGTCCCGAACCTAGATCATCCCTTCCCCGACCTTTAAAAGCTCGCCACCCACGTCACGAGATGCGCATTGATCTCCTCTCCCAAATCCCCAAGAAGTCCCGCCAGAATCGTCCTTGCTTCGCCGGATTTTGCCTTTGACGCAGCCGGCCGCCAAAGGTCTTCATTGCCAGAGTTCCTCACCATCGAAGTTGCTCCGCTCATGCCATCACCGCCGTTGGGTTCGCCTCTCTGCATTCTACCCGTTGCTTCCATCCTCTTCGTCTGAGCAACCCCAAACCACTTCTTCCTCGACTCCAACAATCGTCCCGTTGTCGCTCCGTCATCCTCCGGCCTTCCAGAGCCGCTCTACGTGATCCCCTTGTCGTCGCCAACCCTGTGCTCACCTCCGTTCCCTCGGCTTTTTGTTTACGTCGCCATTGCCAGCACACCTGCCGCCTCCGTCGCCGTCGCCATTGTCGCCGTCTTGTTGCCATTCTTGCCACGCCACTGTCGCCCAAGTCACCCTCTCCTCGTCAGGGTTCTGTTTTTTCCTTCACCCGCCACTACCTCGCCGCCGTTCACCGTTGACGACGCTTGCCCAAGCGCTGCAGCTAGCTCCTCTATTCCTCCCTCTTTCTATCTCTTCCACCTAGCCAGCCAAGTCATTGCCAACTCAGCCTTTCCCTGTGTCATCCTCGTCAGCAGCCTGCGTGGTAGCTCATGTGGCGCGCCCAAGTTAAAACCATAGATCCGGTTCACCATAGACCCGAGCCATTCCATGGACTTGGTCCATAGACCAAGGGCCCACCCGTCAGTCTCTACACCTTTTCCGGATTTTATTTAATTCAAAAATTCAGAAAAATACCGTGGGACCCACCTGTCAGCCAGCCTTTGTTTCTCTCTGTCACTTACGAGTGGGCCCCACTTGTCAGTATCAATTTGTTTTTGTTTTTCTTATCAGTCGAAGGAATATTCTCTGAAATATTCTTTTATCTCTCTTTTTCCTTTTCCGGCAAATCTTCTGAGAGTCCGTTCTCCTTCGTCCGAACTCTGTTTCTGTCCGTTCAAATTCCTAAATTCATCTAAAATGGAGCTATTTATTTTAGAGTTGGTTTTACTGTTTTTGTATTTTTTTTGTGCTTCGTTGTTGTTTTCTCTCTCCTTAGACGATCTGTTTCAAGGAGCAGGAGTAGAAGCAGGTTTCGAAGATCCAAGTGTGGTAACTGAGCAAAGCCAAGGCAAGTCGTAGTCCTTTGATCATATTAAATCTATGCTTTTAAAATTATATTGTTTTATATCAAATTGCATGGTATGTTTATATTAACTGTTTTTGGAGTAGTTAATCACCTATTTGTCACTACGCCTTTATTGATTACTTAAATACTATGAATCATTTGTCACCATAGGATGGTCATTATTAGTTGGACATATTTGTATCACCAACATGAGTATCGTAGATATGCTTAGTCATGCTTAGTTACGATGGGCTCATGATCACATGTTCAATGCCGATAATTTGACTTAGTGATATATGAAATTGTGGTGCGATGACATTGTTGTGCAACTGTGGTGTGATGTCACTGTTGTACCAATTGTGGTGCGATGCCACTATTACAAAATTGTGTCCCATGGCAGGGATTGTCATTGGTTTGGTTGAATAAAATGATTTATGCTCAAACGAGTGATCGTGCAGTAAAGGGGTGCGTGAGACACATTGTTTTGGATGAGGTGGTCGCCTGGGTAACTTGTCAAGGACTTAATTTTGTGTGCCATTGAGCTGAGCCATATCGTACAAACACTTGTCCAGTATGGGATGGACCTAGCTAACCAATTAGCAATGTCTTAATTTCGATTCTGTCTTGGAAGCGTGAGTTACGGGATGAGCGTATACTCACAATGGCGCAAGAGGGGGGTCCAGTTTGGTTGGAAAGACATTCTGTGTTGAAACCTTAGAGGGCAGAACTAGGTTAAGAAGAAGCTTTGTAAAAGCCTTGTGATGATCACTTAGTCGTACACCTACATAAGTGTGGTAAAACACTTTGAGTTGATTTATCTTTGTGGGTAAAGCTGTACAACCTCTGCAGAGTTAAAACTGTTTAAACAGCCGTGTCCCCAGTTATAGACAACGCTTGGGATTTCACACGAGAGGTAGAGTTTTCATAAAATTGTGTCGAAGTGTGAATGAGAAGTTCACTTGGTGAAAATAATGTTCGCTTGGTGGTTTGGTTGGGAAGTAAACGAGAGGTTCACTAGTTATTTCAAAGCAATTTTTTAATTAATTACTATTCTTTTCAATTACATATTTCAATCTACTTACTGCATTTATTGTCAATACTGCTTTCTGCAAAAGAACTATACAACTATTCCTTTGTTCAAGCCTTGCATGAATATTAATTGCACATTGTTCTCTACGACTTGTTGAGTACTTATTATACTCACGGCTTTAAACTTTGCTGCTTAGTTGAAGAAAGTCAAGTTGCTCAAGAGTTCTACGAAGAAGAGTTCTTTGAAGGCTTTACGAATTAGGATGCGTTCTCCACTCGATGGCCTGTGGGCATGTTGATTGGTCTTTCCAAGTTTTTCTTTCTGTTGCAAGAGTTTATTTGTTTCTTTAGTCCTATGTGGCAAGTTAAGTAAACGCTGGCCATTGTTAGAATATGAATTATTTTGTATTTCCTTATATGCCTTTTGTATTTTCTTATATGTGTATGGCATATCCCCTTTGTATTCCATATATATATATACTCATGCTCGACACCTTTGCCTTGACGCCATTGCCTGCATTTCCTCGTCGCCTCCACAATCCTACTCTTTTTGTTCAGGTCTCATCTCGGGGTAGGACACTACTTCTTCTGTATGTTGATGATATGCTCATCACTGGTGATGATTCCTCATTTATCACGTATGTGAAGAAACATCTCAGTGAGTAGTTTTTGATGACTGATCTTGGTTCTCTGATGTACTTCCTTGGGATTGAGGTCTCTTCCACGCCTGATGGCTACTGCCTCTCCCAGCAGAAGTATGTCCAGGATCTTCTTGATCGGTCTGGTCTGACTGACACTCGCACTGTTGAGACTCCCATGGAGCTATCCCTACAGCTTCGTGACATTGATGGTGATCTTCTTGAGAATCCTACTCGATATCACCATCTTGTTGGGAGGTTGGTGTATCTTGTGAGCACTCATCTTGATATTGCTTATGTTGTTCATATCTTGAGTCAGTTCATGGCTCGTCCTACCCATCTTCACTACAGTCACCTTCTTCGTGTTCTTCGCTACTTGCGTGGGACTATCTCTCGTCGTTTGTTTTTCCCTAGCTCCACTTCACTACAGCTTTAGGCGTACTTCGATGTGACCTGGGCTAGTGATCCTTCTGATCATTGTTCTCTTTGTGCTTACTGTGTTTTTCTTGGCTCCTCCCTGATTGCCTGGAAGACAAAGAAGCAGACTGCAATTTCCCATTCGAGTGCAGAGGCTGAGTTGAGAGCTATGGCAGCAGTGATAGCAGAGATTACTTGGTTGAGGTGGCTACTTGCAGATTTTGGAGTGCCTGTGATGGGATCTACGACTCTTTTGTCTGACAGTATAGGAGCTATTAGTATTTCCCGTGACCTAGTGAAGCATGAGCTCACCAAGCACTTTGGTGTGGATGCTTCATACACTCGCTCACAGGTGCAGAAGGGAGTACTTGCTTTACAGTTTGTGCCCTCAGAGTTACAGATTGCTGACTTCTTCACGAAGCCATAGACTAGGGTACAATATTTGTATTTTCTCTCCAAACTCGGTGTGTATGATCCACCATGAGTTCGAGGGGGAGTGTTAGAATAGGAATTCTTTTGTATTTTCTTATGTGCCTTTTGTACTTCCTTATATGTGTATGACATATCCCATTTGTACTCCACATATATATTGCCCATCGGGCCTCATGAATACATACACAATATTCATAATAGCCATAAGGTCTAGTTATTATTACAATTTGTAACTTTGAGATTTTTTTAGTTAAATCAATAAATGGATAGTATTTCATCGATGTTTCCTATATGAGTTAGCTACTGATTTGGAACTGGTTCAGAATACACAAAGGGTTTCGGATGTATAAATCCGAGTCCCAACACCCCCGCCCCATCCCCTCCACCTTCCCCCGCGCCGCCGCCGCCCCTATTTGCTCCACATCACTCCCTCCTGTCTCCGCATCCTTCTTCGACGCCCTTCCCCACGCCCCTCTTCACGTCCACCCCATCCACTCCCTCCCGGCCTTCTCCGCTGCTGCCTCCCGCTCTGCGGGTGCCAGCGTTTGGCTCTCGCCCCTAGGGCCCCAACATTCCAACTCCCTCCCGTTCCTCACGCCTCCTCCGTTTCTTCCTTACACCGATTTGATTTCTCCCCGGTTCTTTGTCCTCATATTTTTCTTATTTCCCGGCATCGTGTTGTCCTCCTGTTCTTCCCTATTTTTCCTTTTGGTTGGGTTGCTCTGGATTGTTGTTTTCTTGATTCCTTACCGTGTCTTATCTCCTCTTTTCCTCCTGTTTTTCCGGCTTGTTCGCTGCTTCATGCGTGTCATGTGCAACATTATACTATCACCATTCTACAAGGTAAAATACCTTCTAATGTTTCATATCACAAACTGTTATGAACATCCATCCGATGAGAAGACTGTTTTGTAATTTAGGTTCTGATGGTTGATTTCTTCATGGCTGACTAGCTAACTAGCTAGGTAATACTCATCCTTATACAGTCATACTACAACTTAGGTGCCTTGCAATGCAGGTTCTTATAAGTTAATTGGTATATGTTCCAGATTCCACTATTAAGGCACATGGAGTTCACAACATGCTACTTCATGGCTGCAAGCTTTAGGACTCACCCATAGATAAGTTGTTGCAAGGATGATTTTGTTTGGTTCTTTTTATGTTTGCATCAAGTAAATTATTAAGAGTGCTGAAAAAAAGTTTGCTAATTTCTTTCCAAATAACATTATCTGTATTTTGAGTATAGTATACAGTGTATAATTTTAATTTTGTCGGGAAGCAAAGAATGTGTGGGGAATTGAAAATCGTTTGCACAACTGATTGCTGTATGTATTTTACTTATTTCAGGAATTATTCTTGAAAACTAAAATCACATCTGATTGGCCATCTTTTGTGGTTGTGATGGTTGAGTGCTCGCTTCTTGGTACATCTGACCCATCGTAGTACAAGAAAGATGTAAGCGGCTTTTCTTTCTATGAATCTATTTCCAATTGTGTCAACCAATAAGTGGTCATCGACTCATGGTAGTTGTTTGATTATTTAAGAACATTACTTGCATCAATTGGATAATGCATAAGATTCCCTCATCCTTTTCAAAATGCATGCTCATGCATAACTGCAGAGAACTGAAATATTTTATACTCAGATCCATCACCATATGCAGATAAACCAAAATGCTGAAAATGGATGTTGTGTATCTATTTTCAGATTTTACGGTCAACAACAGTTGTGGACTACTGATTCACCGTTGTAGATTAATCATCCTTATGTTTATTGTAATTCATACCTATCTGATTGATCTATCAAAGACCATTTTTTTGGTTCAGTTGTGCGTATTAGAAAAACTATGTTAAATTCAACCGTTGTGCATGCGCAAACCCTAAGTATATGAGATTTACTATAAGTTAAATAAGCTTACAGAAAAGTTCCTTTTTGTTTTTTGTTGTTATCCTGGGCATACTGGTGCGAAGACATGCGTTTAAGCATGAAGTGAGTTTAAATATATTAAGTTATGTTCTATTATTAATCTTATTGCCATATTACTTTCAGAAAGGTTTTTTTCGAATTTTTTATTATTAATTAACCCTTTTTTAATTTTTATTTTAAAGTTAACCCCTAGCACACTTTATTTCCAATTCTGAACCCCCGGCACACTTTATTTTCAATTCTGACCCCTTTGGTCACGCCACCACCCGTGGCGTGACAAACCAACGCTGTCACGCCATAGGATAAGTCCGCTAAATAGTACTTTTGGTCACATCACTCGTCGTGGCGTGACCAAATAACACTGTTACGCTATGGGTGGTGGCGTGACAAGAGCTTGCCCCAGATACAGGCTGGCGTGACAGCGTTGTTTTGTCATGCCACGGGTGGTGGCGTAACCAAAGAGGTCAGAATTGGAAATAAAATACGCTGGGGGTTAACTTTAAAATAAAATTTTAAAAGGATTAATTAATAAAAAAATCCGGTTTTTCCAAGTCCTACTTCTGTTTTACTCATATATGAAACTCACATCCCAATATTAGTTTTGAATTACTCTTTTTCTATAAAAAAAGGATCAATTCAGTATCCTGCCTGGTTTATCTGTAGCAAAAATGACTATTTGATATATTGTAGTTTGTACGAGGCCATCTCACACTTGCAGTTGTTATAAAATGAACATCGTTCTTAGTACAGTACCTTTTCTAGCGCCAAGGATAGTCCCGTAGGTTCTTCGGGCAAAATGCCATACAAAAATGTATTTATCTTGATCAGATCAGCTATCCCTGATTGATAGTTTCCTTGTCCTTGTTTGCTTCCGCTTCTTATATATTACACAAATATTTTGCAGCTCATTGCCGACATTGACTGACATCACGACCACCTCTGCCCCTGTTCCTACTGATTCTAGCACCTCTCTCAAATGCTTGACTGCAGGGTGTACTATTAGCAATTATTTTGTTAGTTATACCGATGATAAGGCCATTCAAGTGGCAAAGTTTATTGCTTCCGTAAGTACTTACTATTTCCTATTAGTTTTAGGTTTCTCTCCTATTTTGATTTTTAGGAATACCTTGTTAGTAGCTTCAGTTTTGTTGGGGTGGGACCGTAGGTGCTTGGGCCCTGATTTGGTTGGTTTGCATTTTTCTCAATTTTGCCTTTTTTGGCTCATGCTTAATGTATATTATTATTTGTCATAAGCATGAAGTATATGTTTTCTATGTAACTGAATAATTGTTGTTTACCGGTGTAACTACTGAATATCCCTTGATGCTAAATTTCAAAAATTGGCCATTGCCTTTTTATTTTAGATTTCCATTAATTTGTAGTTGAACTTTTTTGTTTTGTGGAATAGAAATTGGTAACTAAAATAGACAACTATTGGGAACAAGGCATGAGCTTGTTGAGTTGGTCGGTATGTGTGTTATTTTCTTTTATATGTTTTACCATAACGCAAAGTGCTACTAATATTTTGTCGAAATGATGAAATTGTGAATGATGAAGCTTTTGATTTAGTTTATGCGACAGTTCACATGTTGATCAAACAAAGAATAAGTCTGGATTGTTTTTCTCTATTTGCACATGTTGCCCAACCATAGGCATATGTTTCCCTGGAACATATACATTCATGTTGAGACATAATTTAAACTTTTAACTAAAACAGCGGGATATCTGTAGCCTAATACATATGCAGATATGTTTTTCATTACTATTCTGTTTTAAGGTACAAGCAATTGTCTTTTCAGGTCTTTCCAACAAATATTTGTTGATTTTAACGTGCTTTGGTTTTATGCTTACCTCATTAAAATTGATATCTATAAATACAATGTTATAGTTAACTATTTCGTTTCACCCGCGCGCCCGCCTCCATGGTTAATACAAGGCCACGCCGAAGCTGCTAGCGCCATATATAGGCATGTACAAAGATACAGACAGCTACTGTCTATAGCAACTCTCCATATTATCTATAAACAGCACTAAAGACAACTCATACAATGAGTTGTAGTGATATAGTCGGCTACAGGATTGTAGACAACACATAATCTTTTAATACTTTTTTTGGTTCTGGTGCTACAGTCGGCTACAGGATTGTAGACATCACATTTCTCTCTCTTTATTCTCTTTCATCCACATCAGCTTAAATCCTACGTGACAGGGGTTATAAACAGCTGATATAAGGGCATATACAATGGTACAGACAACATGTGTCTATATCAGCTATCCATGTTACCTATAGATAGCACTAAAGACGGCTCATATAATGAGTTGTCTGTTAAGTTATTTATATGAGATCCCACAATCTTTTAGTTTTTGCTTGAAAAAAATATTTGTTATAGACAACAACTCATACAATGGTGTTTTGTATTGTCTATAAGAGTTTTATAGACTGTCTGTTGCATGCTAGATGGCTTTATTCTCTCTTATTGTTCTATCTCATCTACGTTATTAAAAATCTTATGTGATAAAAATTATAGACTGCTGATATCATCTACTGAACATGCCCTAAGCCCATTCTATATGACCTTAGCCTCCTTATCGCTAACTTCTAGTGCCACTGCAGGCGCCGCCGCCGGAAGAGGCTTGATTGACATCGGGCAAACGGTCGCAGGAAATGAATCCGTGCGAAGCTACATTGTTTTGTGCATACTAGTAGCTAGCAAAGCATTCGTCCCAACCAAATCAGTGGAGGTGGTTTTGGGTAACGGTAATCATTTGGCGCGGAGGATACGTTAGAGACTTCGAGCCGAGAGAACTTTGTTTTGGTTCCCTTCCGTTGGACTTTGTCGTCGCATGGTTGACGTCGTCGTTGACCACTCCGATGATTGGGTCGGTCAACTCGTCATCATTCGTGGAAGTCAATTCTGGTTGCCGCGGATTTTGATCGTGATGATCAACCTACTCCTTACCACTCGGTGGCGAGGTTAGTAACCAAAATTCTGAAATAGTTCAAATGAAATTGTTGGGAAACCATTTGGTCCAGCAGCCGGTACATGGGTGGGCGTCCTATTTAAAACCCTAACAGAGTCTCTAGCTTATAAATAGGATATATTAGTCATTGTAAAAGACTGATAGTTTGATGAAGGAATAAAGAGAAGCAAGAAATCCCCCATATCCTCTGTGTTCAATCTAATATTCTGTACTTGTGTTCTTACATTGTTTTAAGTGATTTTACGCTTGTCTACGAGGTAATCGTTTGGACTGGACTCGCCAGCGACGGTTTCTCAACACGTTATTAGCACGATCGACTCCGGCCTACCTATAGGCCTACTCTACTCGGATCGAAAGGTAACCGTCGAAGCACGACGCTCATAGATCGATTCGCTTTTCTAGATTGCTTTCAATTCCGCAAATTTGGCTTTCTAGATTGTTTCCTACGCTGCAAATCCGCTCTAATTTACCGCGAGCCGACTTGAAGTCGCCGGCACAATACCGATCGGTAGATTACATGAAAGGGTAGATAATGATTGCACTGTGGATTGTAGATTGCAAATCCGCTCTAATTTACCGCGAGCTGACTTAAAGTCACTGGCCAAGCCGATCGGTGGGTTGCATGAGAGAGTAGATGACGATTGCACTGTTCATTGATGCACAAAGAAAAAACGCATGCGCCGCCGGCCACGTCGCACCCCTTGTCGGCCCTGCATGATGACTGTCACACACACACCAGCCAGCAGATAGCGCCGCCACTCGCTCGAAGCCGCCTTCGCTATACACAATTTTGAGTGCATGCATCTTCTAGTTGATTGCATCTTCTAGTCATCAAATGAGTATAGACATGCTGATTTTCTTGTTGTGAGTCATCACGTGTACACAATTTTGAGTGCATGCATCTTCTAGTCAATCACGTGAGTACATACATGCTGATTTTCTTGCTGTGAGTTATCACGTGAGGAGGTCAAGTTAGCTCCTGGCGGCACGACACATCAGGGACGTGAGGGCTCATGGTGATTGTACAAGATTCCGAAATCCCGGACTGGACTGTCCTCCCGCACCAGCAGTCGCCCACCACGCCATCCTTCCGCATGGCCTGCAGCCACCCCACCTCGCAAGACATGCACCGCCACGCCCGCAGCAAGACGGCGCGCCACACCCCGCCTGCGACGCCAAGACGCGCTTAGAGCGGCGCGCGCCAAAGTCGCACGCCACCGACCTACCACACCACTCGAGTAACGCCGCTGACCGTGCTTTCACCGACACGCACAAGACCGCATGATGCTAGCTTCGCCAGACGCAGACGGCCACAGACTGCACCCTTTTTCAGACACCACCAGATCGCGGCGATCCTTGCAGCCGCCGCCTGCTTCTGCCCAGGCTCGCTTGCTGCTTCACTGATGTGTGCCGACGCGCAGCGCCCGTCATTCTGACAGCGTCAAGGCCACCACCATTATAAATGCCATCGCCAAGGCCGAGATAGGCGCCGCCACCACCACCATCAAAGAACAAGGCAAGAGGAACCCTAGCTCCCTACCTTTTGACCCGTCCAACTAGGCCAAATGGGCCCGACCCAAGTGAAATTCCGGGAAAAGAAAAAAGGGGAAAGAAGGAAAAATCCCAGAAATTTGCAAATAAACCCTCAAAGTTATGAAAATTGCGAGGAAATATTTCGGGAAAGAAATTCTTGCACGATAGCCCCTCAGAAATTGAAAAATTGTACGAAAATTTCTCATAATTGAAATGAGCGGTTTAGCCCTTGAAAATTGTAGAATTCTCCAAAAAATTCATATTTTAGCAGAAAGGGGCCTCGAGAATTCAATTTTTGAATCATTTTGAGCATTTGAAGCATGTTTAACTTTGTTATTATTATTTCTATGCAATTTATATATTGTATTTACTGTTTTGATTATATGTGATTGTTTATATTGCTTTTAATCACTGAAAATAGAAGTAAATCATAAAAAATGCATAGAAAAATACGGGATCATAAACCGGGAGTTTGAAGAGCATTATGAGAATTTTGCAACTATTTTATGCAAATTACTAGCAGCAATCTTATGAACTCTATGCATAAATATGAAGATGACTAGCATCACGAACTAGGAGTTCAAAGATTTGGCCTAGCATGGCCAGAATTTGTACTAGTCTTCAACTCTGTGGTAAGGTCATCACGGATGAGCAGAAGATTGATAAGATTCTCTCTACCTTTCACCCGAATACGGTGCAATCCACAAGCAACTATCGTCTAGATGACTACAAGGAGTATGCTAAATTGATTGACATCATGCAAGTTGTGGAAGCTCAAGATGATGTTCTAAGGAAGAACTAAATCTTACAGCCGCCTAGTAGCAAAGTTGGCCATGAAGCCAATGCTAGCAGCTACAAGGTGAGGAAGCCTCTCACGAATGAGAGGAGCAAGAAGGGTAAGGTCATGGGTTGTACGTTATTGGTGTTTTCCAGTCTAAGAAGAAGGACAAAGGACAACATGGGGCACACCTCGCCATTGCAGGCCTGGAGGATCCACAGACATTAGTTGCACTCGTGGATGTAGACAGCCCAGTAGTAGCCCCCATCACTCCCCCTTTGGACATCGCAGTGGCCATAGCCGTAGTTGCCCAAGAGGAGCAGATCATCATGGAGCAGATTGAAGAAGAACATTGAATTATTTTATTATTTGAATAATGGTTGTAAGCTCTAGGAGAGCAAAGCATTAAATTCTTATGATGAGTCCTAAAAGGCTTAATTTTTTTCGTATTTATAATAGCAAGTTATGTTCTGCTATTTGAAGTATCAGAACACGTGTGGCGCCCTATGGAGGAAGCGTGCTTGGCGGATAGCAGCACAACGAATACCATATTAAGAGAGACGAAATTCTTTCAGTAGAGCAGCATGAATGCTGGTAGTCTTATGACAATCACGGGTAGCGATACTTGTATAATAGGCTCAGGAAGGGCCACAGTTATACTCCCGATGGTAACGGTTTCCATAACGGTTTCCACATAGAGACTGAAGAAGACTATGGTAAGGAATACCTGCTCATTGCATAGTGTGAAGAAAATGCAAAAGTGTATTAGAATGACTTTCTTCATATGATACTGGGCTATACAACATTAATATTAAGGCACCTACAGCCTATACTATCTTGAAAACTATATTTAGAAGCTCTAAACTTTTCTATCTCTAGTATAATAGATTATGCCACCCAGGTCTTAGGATGATGAGATTCTTGTCCAAGAGTTGTGTAATCCAAAAACACAAGCTCTTGTTGACCAAAAGTCAAACTCTTTTCTCTTTTGTCACAAATCTTATGCCAAACCCTTGGAAATATTTTTCCTTGGTCCTAGAAATGTGGTGGAGCCCCTCTGAAAAATATCACAAGTTATAAAACTTGTGTGAGAATTTTTGGAGGTAAAACGATTTCTTGAACAGCCTTCATGAATTTCCTGAGAAAAATGCATAGCATAATAACCTCTGGAAATTTTATGTAAGGTTAGTCATGTTGTCAGCAAGCTCCAGTTAAAATTTCATAAATTTTGGAGTTCAATTGCTATCTCAAATAATTCTGCTAAGTCTCACCAGTAAAACTAAATTTAAAAGCTTACACTGCTCCTGGGCCGAGCCTCTGCTGCTTCGGGTTGAACCCAACCCCTTCTCGACCTCCAATTCCATTTGATGAGGTCGAGCCCTTGGATCAAAATCCATGGCCACGACCTCCTCATAAGCCATCACCGTGAGGTCCTCCTCACTCACTTGAGGTCATAGTCATGGATCACAATCCAACACCATGACCTCCTTCAATGTCTTGCGCCCAGACCTCCACACGCCGAGGTCCTCTTGACCTTGTGGACCTCCTCAGTCAACTTGTGCGCCAGACCTCCTTCATGGTCAACACCGCAAGGACCTCCCTTGCTATCAAACAACCTGCACCTCCTTTGAACTCACTTGAGGTCGTGCTGCTGGATCGAGATCCAACACCCACGACCTCCCTCAAAATCCAGCGACAAAACCTCCCCATCGTGTGTTGTAGCCGTTAGATTTAAAATCTCTACCACGACTTCCCCATGCCTTGTGCGATCCGACCTCCCCTTTGGTTGTGCGTCCTTGGATTTAAATCCAAAGGCCATGACCTCCCCCTCTTTTCTCTAAGTCACACGCAGTTATGTCCTCCCCTAAGGTCCGAGCCCTTGATGTAAATCCAAAGGCTAGGACCTCCTAACCCTTTATCCTTTGCGCATCTGCGTTATGGAAATCGGAGGGCCACGACCTCCCTTTCCAAATCGTGTGGCTGGGACCTCCTCCCAGTCACTTAAAACATAACGGTTCAAACTTAAAATCCGAGGGCCAGGACCTCCCCATCCACTTAATTCAACGGTGGATGTGAGGTCCTGTTCTTCTCCTACCTTGGGCGCGCGTGCGAGCCATGGCAGTGGGCAAAGTCAGAGCATGTCTTGTCCCAACGGCTCTTGCAGGCCCGCATTAAATGCGTGTCAGCTCCTGCCGCACCCTAGGCCCTGTTCTGACCACCTACTCTGTCCCATCCATCTTGTCAACTCCATGGACCTTCCCATGGGCTAAGCTCACCATGAGCTTAACCCGTGGTTCACAACCTCGTTTTGCCCTAGGTATAAAACCCCCCATGCTGTTCTCTGGCTTCTTTTACACACCATTGCCGCTTTGCTTGCACCTCTGTGCTTATGCAGCTCTTAGCAACCGTAGCTCGCCGCCATTGAGCACCTTGGAGCTCCTCGGTGGCCTTGTTCCTGTGGCTCTCCTCTTCACTTCCTTCTTCAATTCATGCCATTTTCCTCTCAGAACCAAGATCCCGACTTGTTTAGTTGGGCATTTCGCAGAGGTGGCCAAGGTGGATCTTGAAATTGGAGCTTTGGCCGTGGAGCAACCTTGTCTTCCCCAGCTCGGTCCTCTCCTCCACGACCTCCTCAAAGATCCTCTGGACCTCCGTAACCTCCTGTTAGTCCTTAGATGCCGCACCGCGTATGTATGTTGTTGCGGAGCTTTTCTTGGGCACCCGCTTGAATGGCAACCATGAGCTCAAATTTTGCTTCTTGCCTTTTTCACCGTGTGGTCTCCTTGTTCCTCTCGCCTCGTCGGCGCTCTAGGCCGCCGCCGCGATGAGAGTAGGTCCATAGATGCGCCGCTATCTATGCGGTCCCGACGGTGCCCTCGGCGTCGCCGCGTGCCCTAAATCGCCGGCGATAAGCCGTGGGGCGTCCTCAAAATTTTGTCTGACGTCCCGACTGTGCCATTGTCGGTTTAGGACAAAGATTCGCCGCGTTTAAGGCGCTAATCATTTGCTCAACCTCGTTATCATTGGCGTGTCTTAAACTGCATTTAATCCCACCCCGCGCGCGCATTTAAGACCTTCGCTGCGACCTCCTTGTGTCCTGCGGCGACATTCTTTGTCTGCAAGCGCGGCGCTACAAGAAGCACGTTGTCACTGGGTCTGGACGCCCATGACCTCCTCCGAGGAGATTTGGAACGCCCAGACCTCCCTTGCGCATCGTGGCCGCCTGCACCTCCCGGGAGGTCTCAGGACGCAGACCTCCGCGCTTGGACCTCCCCGCTGATCTGCAGGCCGCTTATGTCCTCTCTGTTGATCGTGATCCGCTGAGGACCTCCTCCTTGTTGTGGTCCGCTTGATGCAAGATCGTGCCACGACCTCCTTTCTGCCGCAAGGAGGATGGGAGGACATGGACCGTTGGATCCAAGATCCACGCCCATGACCTCTGGACTCATGAGCGCTGCGTGTGCAGCTCTCTGGGAGGTCTGAGCCGCTAGATCTGAGATCTGTGGCTCACGCCCTCCCATGTCTTTATGGTTTTAGAAATTCCAAAGAATTGTTATTTTAAGAACTCAAAAAGGTATGAACTTTAAAATTGCATAACTAAGTCAATTTAAATCCAAATAGGGTGATTCAAATTTTGTTAGCTCTGGTTTGACCTGGGCCCCAATCTAAAAATGGTTATGAGCCCAGTTCAGTTCCAGAACATGGTTTTACAAATAGAATTCAAAACTACCTTTAAATGTCTCTTTAAAAATTCAATTAACTCAGAAAATGCATAACTAATGCTCAGAGATTGTTTTTGAGTGAATCCAACTTTGTTGGTTTCCTCTGAGAATGCTCTAAATGTTAGAATAAGATTTAGGTATGTCACTGTTTTCAGAAAACTTTCTTGTGCATTATAATTTTGTTCAAGTTCTTGTTTTTGAAAAATTATAGAAAGTGCAATATAGCTCCAAATGAGGTGAACTCAATTGTGTTATTCATCTCATGAGGTGCTAGTTTTACATTAAAAATTTCAGTGTCACCACCCTTCTAGAAAATGTTGCCTCATAATTAAATTAGTGAATAGTGGCAGTTTGTATTTTTAGGGCTGAGCAGATTTTTTTTGCTCATAACTTTTGCATTAAGAATCCAAATCAATTGGTTCTTGTTGCTAAATTCCCTAAAAATTATCCTCTTTCTTCTGTAGAAATTTCAGAGTATTTGGAGTTCGTTTGCTATGCTGTCTTTGTCGTTTTCGTCGTTCTTATCGTTTGTTTTCGTCTTTTCGATTAGGTGCCGACGAGTGGGTTGAACCCGTGAGTGATCCTCAGCAATACATTGAGCAAAATCAGCAAGGCAAGCAGTTTGATCATATCCATTTATTGTCCCATTACTTTAAAGCTTAATACTTTGTTTCACTTATATGTATGCATGCTACTTTGTGTTAAAATGTCGCTAGTAATCCTATAGATGCATATTCTGTAGGTAAATGTTCATTCTCTACTACTAAGCCTAGGATTATCTTGCTGCGATTTAGAGTTCACTGGATGGACCCTTATCGCTTAGTAGTTTACGTTGATAATGCTTAGCAATGCTTAGATAACGGTAGAAATGGGCGGTTGTCGACATTATGTCGATGACCTTGATCACACTAAAATCTTTATTCCATTTTGTCCTTTTTGTGGTTTGTTACTTTGTAAACAAATAAAACCAAAATGAAAACAAAACTGTTTGACTTGGGCACAATGGATGTTGGTGTGATATTTTGGGTGTGATCGAATGGTGCCTAAGTCCCCAAGGACCGAAGTTACTTGTGTCACTAAGCCAAGCGCTTTGCATGCTAACCACACGAGGGGATATGGGACCTCTCTTGACTAAGTACTTTGGGAGGTGTTAATTATGAGCTGGTCGGGTGGGTGGTTTTAAATGTGTGTGTGTGGTGGGAGAGGAGCATTAGCAGCACCAAGTTAGGTCTGCCTAGTGTGTCCTTATCCCGTGGGTTATGGCTCTTAATTAGCATCATCCATTGGAAATGTCTCGTAGGACTTAGCCGTGCGTTGCGCATACCAAAGGAAGTGTGCTAAATCATGTGGCTAAAAAGGCGGTCCGACGTGTGGGTACATTGGTACACCCTCGCAGGTTAAAACTATTCAATAGCCTCGCCCTAGGTTATGGACATGCTTGGTAAGGTCGCAAGAACTAGACTACAACATTTAAATTAAAACTTGATGGGTTGGTATGAATGGATGTTCATGCTATTGTGGTGGCTAATGGGTTAGCCACTTCCAGGATTGTTATCTATCAATTGTTACTTGTCTCGTTGTTTCTTGCAAATGAAAAATGAATTGCAACTTTGCTTTGGAATCTATTTAAATATTGCAAATGAAAACTTGCTTTATGCTAAAATAAGTCCAAAGCCTCATCCACTTGAATAAAGCTTGCATGTAGCTAAACTATAGTTCATTATATTACACGTCACCTTGCGAGTACATTTTGTACTCATTTGCTTTGCTTAATAACTTTGTTGCAGAGGAGGCAGGGTCCAAAGGGCTTTACTTTTGTGAGTCAAGGTGGTTGGGAAAGCGACTAGCTTGGCGGTCCTGGCCATTGCCTTGTGGGTGAAGGCACACCTGTTGGCTCTTATTTTGGGCCATCTCTATGGCACTTTTGCTTCCGCTGTTATCTTAGTAGTCTTGCTGTTATTTGGCCGGTCGGCCTCTCTTTTGTAATAACTATCCTTTATGTATATTAACTTCTAGTTTGTTGCTTGTTCTGTTCTATGTGTTGGAATGGAATTGATGCAATCTTTTGTAATGAGTTGTGTGTACTGCATTCTGGGAAGTACATATATCTCGAGGCACGGTTTATTTAGTTGATAATACTAGGGTCAATTGGATGACTAAGTATTATGAGCCTAATAAATCGGGGTGTCACACCTGCACGCAGCAACTCTCATCAATTTTAGACCGTCGGCATATAACATCCACTCACCTATGCAACTAGAGCAAGGGTCAGCATCGAAAATTTCTCATCTTCGCAGATTTAGTTGTATGGTTTATGTACCTATACCACCACCACAGCGAACTTCGATGGGCCCTCTTCGAAAGTCTAGGATATACGTTGGTTATGAGACAACATCCATAATCAGGTATTTGGACCTTATGACTGGAGATTTGCATATCGCCCGCTTCGCTGATAGTATATTTGATGAGAATAGTTTCTCGTCATTAGGAGGAGTTAATCAACCCCTTAATGAAAAATATCAGAAAATAACATGGCAAGCCACGAGAATCCATGCACATGACCCGCGCATTGGTGAAGCAAATAGAGAAGTCTAGAAGATAATTAATTTGCAAGCATTAGCGAATCAACTGCCTGACCACTTTAGTGATTTGAAGAGCATGACCAAGTCGCATGTGCCTACACGCAATGCACCAGAGAGGGTTGAAATACTGAAGAAAATGAAGGTATCCCTAATCCCCTCCTAAGGCCTCAGAAAGGACGAGAACTCTAGCCCCTCGAATCCTAAGTAACTAGGGACGCCTGGCAAAAAAGTATAAGAAGGACTTGACACAGTCGATCATTGAGGTTCTTCAGAACCAGAAGGAGATCCAGTTGAGATCTAGCACCGGTTTGGAACATTCAGTAAAAGGCATACCAGATTTGAACATTCCCACGGAGGAAGACATCAGCAGGGATGTGTGCACACACATCGAAGCTGAAAAACTAAAGGGATTTGCTCCTGTAATTAGAAGCAGTGATGGGCTAGTAGAAACATTAGAAGAATCGCCCCATGAAGAAATAACTATAAATTTTGTGACTATGGGAGAATCTATGAATAAGACAATAGCCAATATCGACACTTACTTTGCAAAGAAAATTGTCACAATCATCGATCTTGATCCAGAGCCTGCACCGCTCGCTGAAAAAAAGAAAAGATCAGACTGAGAAGATTGGAAGAAGACAATAGAAACATAATTATTGTCTCTGAATAAAATAGAGGTGTTTGGGCCTGTAAGCCGCACGCCTCCCCATGTGCACCCCGTATGGCATAAGTGGATATTTGTTCGAAAGATAAATGAAAATAAGCAAGGCTCGTTGCACAAGGTTTCACTCAACATCCAAGAGTTGATTGTGAAGAAACCTATTCCCCGGTCATGGGCGGAACTACTTTTAGATATTTAATCTCAATGGCAGTAAACTTGAATTTAGAAATGAAATTGATGGATGTGGTAACTACATACCTTTATGGAATTTTGGATTCGGACATTCATACGAAGATACCTGAATGTATCCCTATCCCGAACCAAGATAGAGCAAATAGAAATCTGTGCAGTGTTGAACTCAGAAAGTCACTGTACGAACTTAAGCAATCAGACATGATGTGATATAATCGCTTGAAGCGACTTTCTATGCAAGAAAAGCTACACGAACAATGAGAATAATCCCTGTTTATTTATATGACAATCCTAGAATGGATTTGGTATAATCTCAGTGTATGTAAATGATCTGAATATCATTGGAACCCTGAAAGGTATTAAGAAAGCAAGTTCTTACCTGGAGTAAGATTTCGAAATGAAAGATTTGGGTAAAACCAAATATTGCCTAGGCTTGCAGCTTGAGCATTCCCCTAAAAGGGATATTAGTGCACGAGTCAGCCTACACTCAAAAGGTGTTGGAAAGGTTCGACTTTGAAAAGGCATACCTTCGAAAGTGCCAATGGTCGGAAGATCTTTGCAGCAAGATAAGGATCCGTATAGACCTAGAGAGGAGGGGGGGGGGGGGAGTCCTGGGACCAGAATTCCTGTACTTAAGTGAAATAGGAGTACTCATGTATTTAGCAAACTGTACTAGATCGGATATTGCATTTGCTGTAAACCTATTAGTAAGGTATAGTGCAGAACCTACCGAAAGATATTGGTAGGGAATAAAGGACATCTTCCGATACCTCCAAGGAAGCAAAGACCTTGGTCTGTTCTATAGAAAGAACCAAGATCTGCATACAGCCAAGTCACAAACAGGCTATGTATTCCTATGTGATGGAACTGTAATTTCATGAAAATCGTCTAAGTAAAGTCTTGTATCAACTTCGACGAACTACTCGGAAATCATAGCACTGTACGAAGCCTTACGGGAATGTTGCTTGGCTTCGGCGGATGATTCACCACATCCAGCAGTTGTGTGGATTGAATACGGAGCAAACCCCCACTATTATCTATGAATATAATGCAGCTTGTGTTGCACAAGTGCAGATGGGTTATGTGAATAGTTGTCTCACAAAGCATATCAACCCCAAGTTCTTCTATGGTCATGAATTTCAAAAGATTGACGAAATTGAAGTACTGCATACTAAGTCATGTGAAAATCTTGCAGATTTACTAAGTCACTTCTAAAGTCTAGCTTTGAAAGATGCATACGTGGAATTGGAATGATGAGACTTAGAGAAGTGCATAATTCAGGGGAAGAATCTTCACGAACTCATTAAATAAAATTGGGTGGATTGTACTCTTTTTCCCTTGACGAGTTTTGTTGAAGTTTCTCAGCTAAGGTTTTTATAACGAGGCAATTCGTGCAACGCAGCAGAACGTGTATCATGTACACTTTCTCCAAAAATTTTCCACTGGGTTTTTGTGGAGTTTTGACGAGGCATGAACATGTAAGGATGGGTGCCCAAGGGGGAGTGTTCAGAAACCATGGGCTTGGCCCAGTAGCCGACTCATGGGTGGGGGCCCTATCCAAAACCCTAGTAGGGTCTCTAGCCTATAAATAAGGGGTACTTGTCATTGTAAAAGGCTGACAGCTTGATGAAGGAATAAAGAGAAGCAAGAAGTTCCCCATAGCTCTGTGTTCAATCTACTATTCTGTACTTGTGTTCTTGCATTGTTTGAAGCGATTCTATGCTTGTCTACGAGATGATCGTTCAGACTGGACTCGGCAGCGACGATTTCTCAACAGAAATTTCTGAAGAGCGTAGTATCCTTATATCTGTAACATCCTCAATTTATTTTTCCAGCTAAAAATATTTATTTTAGTATTTTTTGAATTTTGTACCCTTTTTCTTAATTTTCTAGAATTTTTAATACCTTTTTCCTATTTTTTCGAGCATAAAAATATTATTGCAAGTTTATTAAAACAATTTCAATGTATGATTTTTTTAATTTGGATTCATAATATTCTGAAGTATCTCTGTGAATTTTCTCGGAATTTCTGGAGTTGATTGGCTATTTTTAAGAACTCAAAAGCTATTTCTGGAATTTCCTAAAATCAAAATAAAATCCGCTAACTAGATTTGGGCCAAAATAGTAGCCACGGCCCAGCCCGCCTTCGCTTTTGGCCCAAATCCTGGTCCAACACTGTCCTCGGCTAAGCCACTTTCTGAAAACCGCGTCCCTAATGCCAAAGCGTATTTCAACACTTCACGCCTCCACTCAGCCTGATCTGTGGGACCTGGACCTACCTGTCAGCCTTTCTTTCTCTTTTGCCATCTCTCTCTCTTTCTCCTGCTCACTGTCACTGACACATGGGACCCATTAGTCAGTCGTCGTCTTCCTCGCATCATCGTCCTTCCTTGCCCGACGCCATGGCTCCATGCTAGCGCCTGTGCCCATCTTTTTGAACGCAAAGTGCCTGTCTTTTCCTTTCCGCAACACGACGAGCACCCCCTTCCTCTCTTTTTTCCTATCTTTTCCTCACCCAAGTTGGCCTTGCCATGCCTCTCTTTTCCACCACCGCATCCGCATGTCTACCTTTTCCTCCTCCGAGCTCTCATGTAACATCCCAAGTTTGTGAGTTTCAAAACATTTTTGAGTAGTTTAGTCTCTTGAAAAAATTCAGCAATTTTATTTGAATTTAATAAAGCTTAAATGAGACTTTCAAATATCAAAACAATTTAATGTGACTAATCTGAACATCAATTAATTCAAAACCTATTTTATTTGACTTCTTTGTGCTTGGAAATATTTTCCAGAATTATCTGTAATTTTTTCGAGTTCATTTGCTATTTGGATTTTTCTAGTATTTCTAAATTACAAAATCTATTTTAATCTCAAGAAGATTCTTCGAGCCGATTTACCTTTTACCAGCGCATTCTTTTCCTTTCTTAGCCTAATCCGTTCCTTTTCCCTCCTACGTTGAGCCGGTCCAACTGCCAGCCTCTTCCTTCCTTCTCTTCCTCTCATTGCCGAGTGGGCCCGCCGCTACGTCATCTTCTTCTTCCTCTGGACTCTTGCCCGTGTCTGAGTCGAACACGACGCCGCGCCATCGTGCTTCACCCAAATCCTCCCTTCCCGGCCCTATTTAAGTGTGTCGCCCGTGTCACTTTTTTTTTCAAGACCTTTCCCTCTTCCGCTTGAAGAAGTTGCTTGCCACAAGAAGCCTCTCAGGGTCTGCTCACGCCATTGGAGTTCCTCCATCCTCATCGTCTTCACCGTTGGATTCACGTGGTCGTGTTCTACATCGTGCTCCCGTTGCCCTCGTCGGAGCATGTAACGTTCCAAAATTTGAGTTTTCAAAAATCTTTTGTGTAGTTTAGGTCCCTGAAAAGTTTCACCAATTTTCTTGAATTAATAAAGATTAATCGGGAATTTCTAAAATTTAAACTACTTAATTTGACTAATGTAAACATCAATTAAATGAGAAATAGTGTTAATTGGGTTCCTTGTGCTCCAAGGAATTTTCATGTATTTCCTTGCATTTTTCTGAATTTATTTGCTATTTATTTGTCCTCTTTTGAATTTCAATTTTGTCCTAAATTCTTAAATCATTTCTAATTTTGAAAATCTTTGTGGGCCGAATCCCATTGGCACATTCCCGTTTCTGTCCCCTTCGGCCCACCCAAATCCTTCCAGCCCACTCCGCCTTCTTCCTCTTCCGAGCCCGCCTGCCAGCACTTGCTGCTGTCCACACGCGCCCGCGTCGTGAGCATAGCCGCCATGAACTCCTCCTTCGCACAGCCATTGGAGTTCTTTTGAAGCACACCTCTCTATGCTATTTAATGTGCCGCCCCTGTGCGCATCGCGTGCCTTGAAAATCAACACCTCCCATGCCCTAGTCGCCACCACCAGAACACCTCCTTGCGTCGTCGCCCGCTCCATCTTCTTCGAGTCCATCGCTGACATTGCCATGCTCGTTCTCCTTCGTTAGAGCTCCTTGGGACATCCTGACCGCATCATCGGCTCTGCCTCGACCTCCTTCGCAGTTTGCGCCCAACCACCGAAGCCCCCATGTGCTACACCGCTGTCACCAACTTCGTCTTCTCCACCTCTGGCTGTGCCCGCGATGCCAAAAACTGTCTTGCCGTGTTCCTCACTTCTTCAATGAATTCCTCACCATTCCAACCGTGTCACCGTATGTCTCTACTCCCGATCTACAATCCCCTATCTTGATTCCTAGTTTTGTCTATCATCGGTCGAGATCTCCTCTTTCTCTTTCTTCTTCGGCCACCGTCCTTTGTTGACTGTTCCTCGTCACTCCGATGAGATCCCGCCTTTATCGACCTTGCCACCTTACTCCTCGTGTCGTGTTCTACCTGATGCTTGTGTTTCCGTCAACGGAACTACACCATAGCGCGTCACCACCGTATAAAATCTGTCACTGTCGCCTTTCTTGCTTGCCGCCGGCGATCGACGTCATTCCTCATCGCTATACCTGCATCACCATGATTGACGTACTTTCCTCTTTCTGTTTTGCCCTTCTACCCGCACCATCATGATCGCTAGCTCCGGCGAGCCTTGTGCGCCACCATGCCGCCAGTGCCACCTTGCACCATGTCATCGCCACATCATCACATTGTCCTCTGTGTCCGTTGCGTCAGCACCATGTGTGCATTGCGTGAGCACTGTCCGCCATGCCCGCCACCTCACCACATTGTCAGCGACATCAACTCCATCTTGTTGTCACCTCATCCCATTGTGTGACATGTTAATCTAGTCATCATCTACATGGCAGACCAGAGTCATCCACCCAATCCAAACCCTAGATCAAATTCTTTTCCACTTACATGTGGGTCTCGCATATCGGTCAACCCTAGTCAAACCCTAGCCACTTGAACCCGGATCACCATGAACCTCTCCTTTGCCGTGGGCATGGTCTATGGACCAGTGGCCCACATGTCAGTCCCTCATCCTATTTTCGGGAATTATTTTAATTCTTGAAAATCCAGAAATATCAGTGGGTCCCACATGTGATACTCTCGGTTATTTTCTGAATTTTTGAAAATAAAGATCCTCGGGAATATTCCCTCGGTCCCACCTATCAGTTCCTCTCTCCCTTTTCTTTTTCAGCATTTTCCTTTACGATCAAACTTCCGAGAGCTCGTTCTTCCTCATACGAACTCCAATTGAACCCATTCAAATTTGTAAATTCATCTAAATTCAATATTCGCCTTCCTGTATCATTCAATTTGAATTTGGAGTTTATTTGATTGGGTTTTTTTGAATTCTATTTGTTTTGCGCTTTCTTTCTCGTTAGATATTGAAGTCCCGGAATCGTCCGAAGGAGCTGAATGTCAAGGAAGTAGAAGATTGAAGATAAAATAAGAACATCATTGCTATAGCAAGGCAAGTTATACCTTTGACCATGTTGAACCTAGTATTCCAAAATTACCTTGATTCAAATTATTGAATTTTACTTTAAGTATTTACTTAAATGTTTTGGGATTAGTTATTCACCCATTTGATTATATTTGCCTTGCCTTTTGAAATACCATGATCTTTTGTCACTCTAGCTTGGTTAATTATTAGTTGGTATTATCATTGCACCAACGTGGTTTGGTTAATCACGAATAGTCTACTTGGCCATGCAACGGGTTGTTGATATCATTTTGAGTTGCAAGATATAAATTTGACTAAATGATTATGGAACATGTTGTGGAAAAACTGTGCAATGTATATTGTTACTCGTCGATGGCATGTGATGCACTTAAACAATAGGGTGGGAAAAAGATTCGGAGCGAGGTGAGTGGAAAGGATTGGTAATATGGTGGATGTGTGACTGGGAAAAGTGAATGGTGATTAATTAGTTAGAATTTGGTAGTCTCGTCTTGGTCAATTAATGACTTAACTTTGTGCGCCATTGAACTGAGCCACAACTGTACAACCACATGCATGATATGAGCCTAACTTACTAAGATGTAGAGTTTTGACATTGACTACTCAGGTTGTAGGTTAGTGATGGGTGGAGGTGTGGACTACTCTGAAAGTCACATTGATGGACTGTTCGCTGCTTCCAGGTCCAACGGTATGCGTCGGACCAGCGAGTGAGGTTGGGGTCAGCTGTATGCACATCGGGAGAGTCAATTGTTGAGATGAAACTTCTGAAAGGTTTGTTGTGATCAGCCGCATATAAGTTGATTGCATCTTGTGGGTAAAGTGTACAACATCTGTAGAGTGTTAATCAATCTATTCGAATAGCCGCGTCCGCGGCCATGGGTATGCTCGGGGATTTCACATGAGGGGTAGATTTTCGTAAAAACAACTGGGAAGGGACATCTATGTGGGGAAACTTATGCAGTTGTGTGAAAGAAACTGATTAGGTTATGTGAGTTTAGTGAAAACATTTGTTAAAATTATTATTGTTATTTGTTTTAAATTACGCTTTCAATCTATTATTCATATTCAACTACAACTATTGCTTTTATGCAAAAGAACCATAAAAGTCATTTCCTTTAGAATAAGCCATCATCTATAATTACATTCTGCGGTACGACTTGCTAAGTACTCTATGTACTCATTCTTGCTATAAACAATATTGTTCTGTTGAGAAGGCTACAATAGTTCATCGTCGGTCAACAAGGTCTACTTCAAGGATCATGAAGGACTAGGTCATGCTACTCCAGTCGATTGCCTGTGGGTTTATGGATGGGCTTCACTGAAGTTATTTTGTTTCCTTCTGCTACAGCTTATTTGAGTTATTCGCCTTCGGAGGCATTAATTGTAATATTTGACATTAAGGTCGTTACTCTAATAATTATTGTTATTTGCCTATTTATTAATCATTGCATATGGAATGATATTTCATCGATGTTGTCATTGTGTGCACTAGCGTGATCCTGGACTAGTGCTGTATACATAGAGGGTCTAGATTTGCATATTTGGATCCCGACAGAGGTGGTATCAGAGCCATATCGACTGTAGGTTGTGACCTTAGTTAGAATGACCGTTTTTTGGAAAGACTTCAAAAAACTATTTTACAAGTGGAAAATCTTAATGATGTGCTATTCTCACTTTGTTTAGCTTCTATACTCTTCCATTCTGTTCCTTTCTCATCTATTTTCTCCTCACCATTTGAGTAATAAATTGGACTCTTTCCCCAAAACTTCTATAGTCGTCCATATCTATGCCAAATATCATGGTGCATACTTAGAAGTCTTTTACACGACTTTTCGAAGACCATGCAACCAGTAACGACGCATCGACATCTCCCCGTGTGTTCAAAACATCTTCGTTGCAAGAATTGAAGACAGAAGAAGTTGTACGTTGGCCCTGTCATTCTCCAAGATTCGTCATCAAGTATCGCAACAATCACCGTTTGACGAAGACCGTTACTAGTCCGAGTTTCCTTCAGACCAGCCATATAGGATAGATTATTGTAGGCTCCTCTCATGTATTGGGTCAAGTCACCCAGTTTAGTTAGGAGTTTTAATCGACTAGATGATTAGGTTTTCGTTTTCCTTCTTCTCTGTGTAGTTTGGCAGTGAGTTTTATGCTCCTTAATAGCTTTCCAGCTATTTGCATGTTCCTTGGTGTTGTTTGGGTTAGACATGCTCCCCTAAGTGGATTTTCTTCTCTTACCTTATGTTTTTCCCTATCATCTATTAGCCTTGGTCTACCGGTAGATGGAGAGCCCTAGTGGAGCCAACCCTGTCAGTAATTTTGAGACAACCTGTGCCAGCTCTAATCTTGTCAATTCCAATGGACAGTTACCAATACCTGGTGTAGAAGATTCAGTCATGAGACAATTTTTGGTAGCTCATACTCAATTCTTGAACACGATGATGCAAAACATGAACAACATGATGACATAGCAGAATCAGACCATTGCTACTCTAATCAATTTGTTGAATCAGAGTAATCGAGTAAGCCGCCGTACTGTCACCAATGCCAGTACCAGAGCAGATGTTAACCATCAGCTATCTCCAGAGCCAATAGTGAAACATCAAAGCCTGAATCAGTTCCCAACCACCCAGAATCAACTCATGCCAGCGGCGATGTAACCATTAGATAGTAGTAATGTTTGCAATGTTGCACAACTCATTGCCATCCCAACAGCACGCCCTCAGTTCAAGTTTGCGAAGTTCATATTGACCAAGCCGCCTGTCTTTGAAGGATCAACCACGCTCAAGGATGCAAAATCCTATATTTGCACCAGAGAAGAGAAGCTAACTGTTGTGCAATGAAAAAAATATTGAGAAAGTTCTCTATGCTGCTCATCAATTGGAAGGAGTTGCATTAGATTGGTGGGAAAACTTTTGCGCCACCCATTAGGACGAGCAGACCACCACTTGGGCCGAGTTCACAACCACTTTTTGCCAACAACATGTGGCATCAAGAAAGAGTGATCAAGAGAAACCTGCTATTTCGATGTTCTACATTCAATCTGTTCGTTGTCATTTGGAGTGCTGCCAGCCAAATAAGTCAGAAGATTATGCATGTACCCATTGTGGAGAAATAAGCCACAGTGCCAATGAGCACAATATCAATTGTTCCAGTTGCGAAGGAAATAATTCCTTTGAAGATGTCCAATGAGCAAGATTACATGTTTCTTTTGTGAAGGCAATGATCATTGTCCGAGCCTGTGCCCCATGTATTCAGTGTTGACTTCTGCAACACAACGCCAACGAGAAAATTTCCAAGCCGCTATCAGAGCATTAGCCAAAGAAGGCAAACCATTGTCAGTACAGGATTTGTCAGCTAATGATTCACAAAAGCAGAATGTTGAACTTGGCAACCCACCTCAAAAGAGAAGCAAGCCAGTATCGTCAGTAGAGAGTTTTGAGTGTGGTAAGAAGGACCACTGTGCCAAAAGATGCCCTGCAAAGTGACAAGATTCAACCTTCAAGATGGATAGTCGTTCTGCCATAGTCTCGTCAGAAAAGTCACAAGGTCTGACACATTTATGCTGCAACTGTCGTGGAAAAGGTCACTACATTCGCTAGTGTCCTCAGAGGAACCAATCACTCACTCCAGATGCAAGAATGCCAGATGTCATTTTAGTCAAGATCATAACACCTAGAGCAGGTGGTAAAGCAGTGGATCCCTGTGTCCAAAGAAGTAGCCAAAGAAGATTGTTGATACTAGATCATGTAGTGTCATGCCTCTGTACGTAACAATAAAGTCAGAGAATCGTTGTAACCTTTCCTTTGTTTAGGAACAAAAAGGTGGGCATCTTTGTATGCAAGTTATGAAGAAAAAGGATTGTTGGATATTAAATCATTGGAAACCGTTCTAAGCATATGCCATTGCAAGTCGAGTAATCAACCGTTGAGTTATGTTGATTGAAAGCCATAGAGCCATAATCATGGAATGCGATGTTGAATTCTAAGTCATCATTTTGCATAACTGTGAGGCAACAGTAAATGGTTGAAGACCATAACCATGGGATAATGTTTATATACGGAAGAGAGTATGCAATTGTCATTGCAAGTGATTTGTGCAACATGCAACCATTTTAGAAGTCAAGTTGTCTTTGACTTGGTACCCAGGACCAACCAATTTTAGAAAGAATTATGCCAATGGTGAATTTTGACAGAAATTACCAATGAGTTTGCAAAAATGATAGAGCAGAGCGGATGATTTTCTCAGATAAAGGTAGTGTCAAATCAAGTACGTTAGTTTGGCAAGCACCAATGTTGATTGTAAAGTAAAATGGTAGCACAAGGATGTACGAGAATTTAAGTTTATGCAGGAGCTAACCTTTAGAACCTCAAAATCAGCATGTTTGAGTGTTGAGGAAGAGTTGCAGTTTCTTCAAGATCATCCATGAACATGATAGTGTCAGTTGAATACCAGCGAAAACAGTTCACTTCAAGTAATGTCTGTTGAAGATCAGTGAGATCATCGTTTCAGGATAGCCAAGCCCCTCTCCCTGTCGTAAAAGGAGAACTACACCTATAATGCTAGAAGTGATATGAGTTTGTGAGATTTACAGAAGAGATTGATCACAACTCTAGTGTTCATACTGCCAGATACCAGGAGGAACCTTGACAACTTCTTATCATAGAACATCCAAGAATCGGTGTGTTAAGGAGATTCGCTTGCACTTCCTAACAACTAGGGTTTCAAGCAGTGAAATATCCTAGTCATAATTCGAAGTTGCTACCATGGAACAACAAAGATGGTTTAAATAGATTAAGAACCAAGTGGTTGAAATCCATTAGCCCCAATCTAGATCTATGTAGTGACATATGCTTTGAATCAAAAGCACTACCGCATTTACTTGTTGATCAGAGAAGAGTCAGCCAAAGTTTCCTGCGAAAATCCAGGAGTTCAATTTTGATTCAATTCTGAAAGGATATCTATTGAACCCCCAGAGTTCACACTGATGCTAGAAAATCAGACTTGACTAGACAGTTTTGTCAAGGAAATCAGTCCCCCTTGAAGCAAGGTAAAGCTTGAGAATCCATCGAAGACAAACCAAATGATTCACAAATCAATGAGCATGTTGGCATAGTTGATCAGAAGAAACTCAAGTAGTTGATGCTCAAACCAACATTTGAGTGCAAGCATTTTATTTCGTTTGGAAGTACCAAGTGGTTCAAAGATCTCAAAGTTAAATTGTGATGACCGATACGAAGTGAAATATCGTAGAATGTGTTACCATGTATCTGGTAGGCCAGCAAGTCAGCTAGCATGTCAGAGGCCAGTCAGATCACTCCTACCTTTGGGAATTCAAACATGGGATTTTCCATAACCCAATCGGGATGTAATTTATTGAAGAGTGATTGTTGATCGATTGACAAAGATTGCCACTTCATTCCTGTCAATACCACTTATTCTAAAGAATGCCCAGCATAGTGGTATATGACAGATGTTGTATATGATAGAGTTGGTATAGTGTCAGACCGATAGAGCTGGTCAGTTTGCACGATGTGTCAGAAGAGTTAGTGTCAGATCAAGGATTCAAGTTCACCTCGTATTTTGGCAAGAGTCTGTATGAAGCCTTGGATACTTATGTCGGTTCAGTACTGTGTATCACCCTGAATTAGTGGATAGATTGAACAAAATAGTGAGTTTGTGCCTTAACTTATCGTACCAGTTGGGGCAAGTAATTGTTGAAAGCAGAGTTTCCCTACAACACCAATTGTCAGCAAGTTCGTAGTTTTCACCATTTGAAGATAGTAGGGATTGATCATGTAAGTCATCACTTAGCTAGGAGCAAATCAGATCACACAGTATGTGGACTTTGCATTAATCTTGAAGCAGAAGGCCAAGTGTCTTTAATGCTAAATGGATTGTAAGTAGCTCGGTATAAGCAGAAAAGCTACGCAGATTATCACCCTCGCAGTTATGTCTATCTTTAGAATACCTATTGAGGTGTGTTACAAATTTTACGACAGAGGTGTGTCAGTCAGTTCGAGATTCCGATGCTCGGAAGAAGAGATAGTTTGTCAACCAGAGTTACCAGTTAGCAGCAGGACTCCCTCAACTCCTGACATGTTTTCAAGACTGATCAAGCAACCCTGTTAGAAGCAATCAAGTTGCAAGAGGCCCTTGCCTGCTGAAGGCCAGTTCATCAAGCTTTGGTTGCAGCAAGAAGTTCAACAAGGAATGAGACATTTGTTCTGCAAGTGTTCAGAAGAGCAGTCCCATCAAATTCAAAGCAGTTTGAAAGCAAGAAGAGAACCCGAAGCCTGAGTTCCCTAACCTATTCCTTAGCCAGCATGAATCTCGGTGTCGAGATTCCTTTAAGTGGGGAGGTTTGTAATGTCGCAAAATTTGGGTTTTCAAAAATCTTTTATGTAGTTTAGGTCCCTAAAAAGTTTCACCAATTTTCTTAAATTAATATAGTTTAATTGGGAATTTTCAAAATTTAAACTATTTAATTTAACTAATGAAAAACATCAATTAAATGAGAAACAGTGTTAATTGGGTTCCTTGTGCTCTGTAACATCCAAAAATTCTGTTACCAAAAATAAAAAAAATTAATAAAAGTATTCTTTTATTGGATTTTCTGAGTTTTAAAAGAGTTTTCTTACTTTTCTTGAATTTCCTAGACTTTAAAAGTCAAAAATAAAATTTATTGAGTTTTTAAAAATTTTCTTGGATTTAAAGTTAACAAGAAAATTTTAATTAATTATTGAATTTACTGAATTTTAAAAAGGTTTTTTCAATTTTCTAGAAATTAAAAATAATTTATGTGCAAAAATAAAAGCTTAACTTTAAGTTGAAAATAATTTAACTAATCTCAAAAGCTGGTCTATTTGATTTTTGGGTCTTTTTGAAATTTTAAAAATAAAAGAAACCATTTAAATTTTATTGAGTTAATTAAACCTTAAATTGAAATTTTAGAAAAATAAAAATTTAAATTAATAAATCAAACTTCAATTAAATTGAAAAATTGGTTTATTTGATTTTCTGAATTTTCGGGCCTTTCAAGTCCCTTCGTTATTCATTGGAATTCTAATTATTTTATGGCTTTCCCAAAATTTCTTTTCCTTGCTGCAAATTGTAATTTAAATTAATTATTTTAAAAAGTGTTTGATTTCTTTTTGGAATTTTTGCAATTAATTAAAATCCAAGTCCGAAATCCAAAGCCAAATTTCTTTTCTCAAATTCAAATCTCATCGTCAAATTCCAAAATTCAAATTCTGCAGTTTGAATTATTTCGGCCCGTTTCTTTTTCCATCCGTTGTATTTTCCATTTTTTCTCCTTTTCTTCCTTTTTATTTTTCTTTTCTTCTTTCCTTTCCTTTCCTTTCCCTTTTTTCCTTCTCCTTCAATTTCTCTTTCTCCTTCCCCTTCTCTTTCTTCCTCCTTTCTCCTGCTCCACTTGCCGACGCCTTGCCGCTACCGCCGCCTCACTACAAGCACCACCGTCACAGGCTTGCACGTGCGCGTTGCTCGCCGCTTATCCCACGCATGCCCCGAGCCCCTCTCACACTGCACAAGACGCCGATCCGGCCCCGCCTGTCAGTCATACCGGCGTGTCGTCTTGGCTCCCCCATGCCGTGCTGCCTCCTCCCTCCCCTATTTAAGGACAGAACCCCTTTCTACCCCTTCCTCCCTCTACCCTCCCCATCCCCCATTGGAGCACCCAAGCCATCGCTCCCCTTTTCTTCCCCGACATCGTCGCGCCGCCTCATCATCAATCTCTCATTTTGTTCATCCCCTTGCCTCCCTAGCTGTGTCATATTGCGTTCTCGGGACTCCTCTTCCATTCCAGCACCTCCTCTCATCCTTTCCCTCGCCATAGAGCCCCGCCACCGCGAGCTCCTTGCTGCCGGCAATGGCCACCGTGGAGACACCTCCCCAGACCTTCCCCTACCTCCCCAATCCCACCTTGGCGTTCCCCTCATCGAGGCGTGGCTCATGCTCACCCTAACTCCTCTAGGGCGCCACCGAATCGTCGTCTTCACCACCGACCCGAGCCGCTCCCATGCTCCGCTCCCGCCATTTCTTGGATTTTTCTTAATTTATTTCCTATTTATTTGGCATCTTTTGAATTTCAGTTTTTTTTCCCTAAATTCTTAAATCATTTCTAATTTCAAAAATCTTTGTGCGCTGAATCCCTTTGGCCCATTTCCATTTCTGTCCACTCCAGCCCACCCAAATCCTTCTGACCCACTCTGCCTTTGTCCTCCTCCAGCCCAACCGCACCGCCTTCCTCCCCCGAGCCTCGTCTTCCAGCACTTGCCGCAGTCCACATGCACCCGCACCGTAAGCGTAACCGCCATGGACTCCTCCTCCGCGCCGCCATTGGAGTTCTTGTGAAGCACGCCTCCCTATTCTATTTAATGCGTCGCCTCCGTGCGCATCGTGCGCCTTGAAAACCGCCACCACCTAAGCCCTAGCCGTCAGCACCAGAACACCTCCTTGCGCCGTCGCCCGCTCCATCTTCTCCGAGTCCGTCGTCGACATTGCTTCGCTCGTTCTCTTCCGTCAGAGCACCTTAGGACATCCCGACCGCGTCATCGGCTCCACCTCAACCTCCTTCGCAGTTTGTGCCCAACCACCGAAGCCCCCGTGCGCTACACCGCTGTCACCAACTTCGTCTTCTCCACCTCCGGACGTGCCCGCGATGCCCGAAACCATCTTGCCGTGTCCCTCCCTTCTTCGGTGAGTTCCTCACCAAACCAACCATGTCACCATGTGTTTCTACTCCCGATATACAATTCCCCCATCTTGATTCCAAGTTTTGTCTATCATCGGTCAAGATCTCCTCGTTCTCTTTCTTCTCCAGCCACCATCCTTCGTCGGCCGTTCCTCGTCAATCCGATGAGCTCCCGCCTTCATCGACCCCGCCACCTTACTCCCCGCGTCGCATTCTACCCGATGCTTGTGTTTCCATCAACGGAACAACGTCGTAGCGCGTCGCCACTTTTTTCGATCCACAACGCCGCCTTTCTTGCTTGCCGTTCCTCACCGCTGCACCTACGTCACCATGATCGCCGTACTCTCCTCTTTCCGTTTTGCCCTTCCACCCAGGCCATCGTGACCGCTAGCTCCGGCGAGCCGATGAGCCCCATGCGCCACCACGCTGCCAGTGCCACCTTGCGCCATGTCATCGCCAGATCATCACTTTGTCCTCCTTGTCCGTTGCATCAGCACCATGTGTGCGTTGCGTCAGCACTGTCTGCCACGCTCACCACCTCGCCACGTTGTCAGCCACAGAAATGGCATCTCCTTGTCACCTCATACCATTGTGTGACGTGTCAATCCAGTTATCGTCCATGTGGCAGACCAGAGTTATCCACCCAATCCAAACCCTAGATCAAATTCTTTTCCACTTACATGCGGGTCCTGCATGTCGGTCAACCCTAGTCAAGCCTTAGCCACTTGAACCCGTGTAACATCCTGTTTTTGGCTTTTGCAAAGAAATTCAAAACTTGCTTGATTTCAAAATTTGCAATTCAAAGATCTCTCAGATCCAAAATCTTAGTTTGAAATTCCCATTAGTCTTTCTTGGGCCTTGGCCCATTCTTCCCCTTGCCCAAAGTTCAAATTGCCTTTCTCCTTTGGCCCTCGGCCCATGCCACCCCAAAGACTGTCAAGACGATTGGGCACGCCCGCTGCGCCATGCACGCCTGAGCGTGCCAGACTGTCCTCCTCACTGCACCAAGATGGCCCTGTTGCTCCACACCCAGGCAAACCTCCCCCAACACATCCCCTCCCCTTGGCTATTTAAGCTAGCACCTCTCCTTGCCCTTGCTTCTCCTTCCCCACTCTTCTTATCCTTTACCGAGCAAAGTCGGAGTCGAGTGTCGTTTTTCGCTCGTGTGCCGCCGTCGTCGAGCCGCTGCTCCGGTGAGTTTTCTGCCACTCCCGCCGCGTCACTGTGCGCCCCCATGGCCCTCAACCTCTCCCCCTTTGCCGTCGAGGCGCGTCCTCACCATAGCCCCTTCTCCTCCGCCCCCGGTCGCTACTACCCTGCCACCACAGCCACCCCCAAGCTCCCTCAACCTCCCCTTTGGCTTCCCCACCCCCGGGCGCAACCCATGCGCACGCTGTCCTCCTCCCTACACCACCCGCTCGCCGGCGCCACATGCACCCGTGCGGACGCCGCCACCTTCCGCCGCGCCGCCACTCTGGTGAGCTCCTCCCCCGGCCGACTCCATCATGATGTGCCCCGGTAACCAAGGAAGCTCCTCCTCCAAACCATTTTGGCTTTCGACCACCGACGCCTCCGAAATCACCATTCTCCCCCGCCTCCGACCGGCACCTTCTTCGCCGACGTTCGCTGCCCTCCGGCCACCTCCAGCCTCCCCGCTCGGCTCCACACTTTCCCCGTGCCCATGCGCAGCTCATGCCCATGTCAATTTCCCCGGAGCTCCACCCCACCGTCGGTGCCACGCGTGGCCTGTGCGCCGCTACCACCACTCGTGGTACCACCACCCTCGTGGGGTCCCATTTTGCCCACTGGCCGGCCATCCCACTGCCTGCCTTGCCGGCGGCGAGCCCAAGCCGCAACCACCCGGAGCCTCCCCCTGTTGTCTGAACTTAGACATCACTGTTCACCGTCATTAACTCAACCAAATCTTGATCTTAAGGGCAAAATCAATGCTTAACTGCTGCTACACTACTGCTAATCCCTATGACATGTGGACCCGGTGATTTAATGCCATGCTTAACTCCTATTTTGACATGAGCAATCAATGACACGTGGGACCTGAGGCATAGTAATGCTTAGTCAAGCTCCGGTGGACCCGTGGATCATGTGCGCAAGGACTTGATCCAAGCACTAGGTGTGGACCGTACCACTGTCCAGCGGGTCCACCAAGTTAAAGAGAGCTTCTCTCTGTCGTCTTTCTTTTTCTCCGATTTATTCTAAACCAAAACTTCGGAAGACCCGCTCTCCTCCGTTCTAACTCTGAATTTAATGAAATTTGTTTCTAAATTTGTCTAAATTCAAGATATTGCTAATGGAAGTGGTCTTGTTTATTTTACAGTTCATTTATTATTTCTTGTGTATTTATTAGTTGTGCTTGCTTGTTTGTTCTTTTTTCGACGTGACCGTCCGAGTAGAGTTCGAGAACGCGGAAGGACCTCAGTGTGATCAAGCCCAAAACTATCAAGACCCTCTTGACCTAGACCCAGGTGAGTCAATACTTTGATCATATCGAACCTATATTTAATGCAACTTTATATTCTTTTAAAATATCAACATGCATGCTTAATTCATTATGCAAATGTATGTCAAACCCTTAAGGTAGTTAAATATCAACTTGATAATTAAATAATTATTATACCATCCTTGACACTACAATCACTTAATCCTTGTCACCCTAGTAATTATGTGGCAACTATACTAGTTGTAGGTTTCAATTAAGCGACATGCTAGTCTTGCTTAAGTACCGGGGTATTTATTTACCCCAACCATCATCTTTTAAACATGAAATGTGTTTTGGACAGTCATTGGAGGTAAATAACTAAAGTATTTAGGAATAAATTAATTTGACGCTTCTCAAAACTCTAATAACTTGTTGTTACCATATCTGGGCGGATGGTATGATGGTTGGTGCGGATGTAGCACGAGAAACGGTGGAATGTGGTATGAACCGCCCATATGGCTTTAAGGACTTAATCCGGTGATGACCTCCAAATGTAAAACAGTACAACCACAAGTCTATAATGGTGTCGACCTGGCTAAATAATCTGCATCCATCAGTGCGAGTTGCACCATTGGAGTGACCCACGAGTCATGTCACTGGTGCAAACCATTGTGGACACGGGTTGTGTCGCTGGTGAAAGCCGCCGTGTGGCGCAAGAGGGGGTTTGGGGGCATGGTTGACGCAGGTGTGGGAGCGTGTCGCTGGTGAAAACCACTCTCAAATGAAACCTTAGTGGGTGTAACTAACACTAAGGGATGCTTTGTAAAGGCCTTGTGATAGTCTCTCCTTGATTCACATGTCTAAGGAAACATGTGTACATATCAGGATGATTATCTCTTGTGGGTAAAGTGTACAACCTCTGCTGAGTATAAACTGTTCGAACAGTCGTGCCTATGGTCAAAAGAGGACATGGAAACTTACTAGAGTTAGTTCTATTTATAAAACTTTGTAGATGGGATGAAAAACTTATCGGGCTGATGTAACCCTGAATTTAGATTTTCCTAGGTAGTCATACCCAGTGTTGTTAATAGGTGGATGTAACCCCAATAAAAAATAAGCATCAGGTGGAGGTAACCTCTACTACTATAAATATTGCACAATTAATCTCTTTAATAAAATGTGATTTGATCAAAATGCTAAGTGATAAGAATTTCTACCTATGATAATTGAAAATGTTGCTTTAAGCAAATAAAAGAACTCGGGCCATCCTTGATAAAGCCTTGCATGTATAAATATTGCAATGTGTATTGGCTCGTGACGAGGATTAAAACATCTATGTATTATTTTAATATATAATAAAAGACCATACGTCTTCATGGTCGTAACCCCTAAGACTGACGACCTCCCTGGTCGTTAGTATTCCAGAGGTTACTTAATGGGTACCACAGTCTGATGAGGCTTTGTGCCTAATCCCGATCGATAACCGCCGTAAAATTATGAATCGGTATTTCTTATCGTATGATGAATGGAACACGTGTTATAATGCTCCAAACCATGCGATGGTACAACCCTGAGACACTGACTATTAACCACCCTACGGTTAAGCTTTTCACAAGCAACCGCAAGGAAGTTAGCACATTGCTAACTTCTCTACCGTTCCGACCAGTCGTAACGCTTCACCAGGGACGTCTTCTCCAGGAGTAACTGCCACCTCTTCGGAAGTTATTTAAAGGTGAAGCACAAGAGACAAGAAGGGGGACGATAGGCGACACACAAAACAAGGCCAAAGCAAAGATATGCACGTAAGCCTAAGCGATGGAATTAGAAGCTAGATAATCACCTTAGACTCATATTCTAAGTCCGATTGCTTGCTACATTCCTCCATTCAGTGTAATTCAGGGTAGTACTTAGCCACATCTTGTAAATCCAGTTTATATCAATAAAGAGCGACCCCCATTCCATTCCAGAATATTCCACGTCATTTTCCTTGTTTATTTTCGTAAGATCGGTGATTCGATCGTCGACAGCTCGCGAGCACGGTTGTTGTGCTCATCCTCGCTCTTTCCCTCAAACCTTCAGAAGTCGTGGATCAAGGACATTATGCATACTACGAGGATCTAGACCTTGAAGGCCAAGGAGCTGATGAAGAGTAGTTTAGCCTGTAGTTGATCTAGTCTTGCCCCAGTCTAGCTGACCCAGTCGGTACTTGTGTACTACCAATATTACCCAAGTCTTTGGATAATATCGGTTGTACATTGGTTTCCCCAGTCGCTTGCCTGTGGAAAGATGTACTCTACCCCTTTTGCTTTCGCTACCACTTCCGCAGTTTATGTAATGTAATCATTTGGCCTGTTCGGCCCTAATGTAAAACTTGACCTGATGTGGTCTATGTGACTCTAATGTTTGTAATATTAATGTTTGGTTTGGTCTACGATATGTATGAAATGATTCAGTGATGTATTTTGTAAGCGCTATCTACTGATCTAGAGAATAGTACAGAGTTGTTCATAGAGGATTCTGGATTGTGAAATCTGGGTCCAACAACCCGGTTCACCATGAACCTCTCCTTTGCCGTGGACATGGTCTATGGACGAGTGGCATACAGGTCAGTCCCTCATCCCATTTTCTGGAATTCTTTTAATTCTTGAAAATCCATAAATCTCAGTGGATCACACAAGTCATACTCTCGACTATTTTCTGAATTTCTAAAAATAAAGATTCTCGGGAATATTCCCTTGGTCCCATCTGTCAGTTTCTCTCTCCCTTTTATTTTTCAGCATTTTTCTTTCCGATCAAACTTCCGAGAGCTCGTTCTTCCTCATACGAACTCCGATTGAACTCATTCAAGTTTCTAAATTCATATAAATTCATGATCTACCTTCTTTTACCATTAAATTTCAATTTCAATTCTCGTTAGACGTTGAAGTCCCGGAATCGTCCGAAAGAGCTGAAGGTCACGGAAGTAGAAGATTGAAGATAAAATAAGAGCAACATTGCTATAGCATGACAAGTTGTACCTTTGACCATGTTGAACCTAGTTTTCCAAAATTACCTTGATTCAAATTATTGCATTTACTCTAAGTATTTATTTAAATGCTTTGGGATTAGTTATTCACCTATTTGATTATATCCACCTTGCCTATTGTAATACGATGATATTTTGTCACCCTAGCTTAGTTAATTATTAGTTGGTATTATCATAGCACCAACGTGGGTTGGTTAGTCACGAATAGTGTGCTTAGCCATGCAACGAGTTATTGATATTATTTTGAGTTGCAAGATATAAACTTGACTAAATGATTATGGAACATGTTGTGGAAAAACTGTGTTTTGCATGTTGTTACTCGCTGATGGCATGTGATGCACTTAACCAACAGGGTGGGAAAAATTTTCGGACCGAGGCGAGTGGAAAGGATTGTCAATATGGTGGTTGTGTGACTGGGAAAAGTGAATGGTGATTAATTAGTTAGAATTTGGCAGTCTGGTCAATTAAGGACTTATCTTTGTGCGTCATTGAACAGAGCTACAACTGTACAACCACATCCCTGATGGGACGGACCTAACTTAGTAAGATATGGAGTTTTGACATTGACTACTCAGATAGTAGGTTAGTGCTGGGTAGAGTGTGGACTACTCTGGAAGTCACACCGATGGATGATTCGTCGCTTCCAGGTCCAACGGTGTGCGTTGGACCAACGAGTGAGGCTGGGGTCGGCTATATGCACATCGGGAGAGTCAATTGTTGAGATGAAACTTCCAAAATGTTTTGTTGTGGTCAGCTCCGTACAAGTTGATTGCATCTTGTGGGTAAAGTGTACAACCTCTGCAGAGTGTTAATCAATCTATTCGAATAGCCGCGTCCGCGGTCATTTACATGCTCGGGGATTTCAGACGAGGGGTAGATTTTTGTAAAGACAATTGGGAAGGGATAGCTGTGTGTGGAAACTTATGCAGCTATGTGAAATAAACTGATTAGGTTATGTGAGTTTTGTGAAAACAATTGTTAAAATTATTATTGTTATTTGTTTTAAATTACACTTTCAATCTACTATTCATATTCAACCACAATTGTTGCTTTTATGCAAAAGAACCATAGAAGCCATTTCCTTTGGAATATAAGCCATCATCTATAATTGCATTATGCGATGCGACTTGCTGAGTACTCTATGTACTCATTGTTGCTATAAACAATGTTGTTTAGTTGAGAAGGCTACAACAATCATCGTTGGTTAACACGGTCTACTTGAAGGATCATGAAGGACTAGGTCGCGCTACCCCCTATGGGCATATGGATGGGCTTCACTGAAGTTATTCTTTTTTCCTTCCGCTGCTACAGCTTATTTGAGTTATTCGCCTTCTGAGGCATTAATTGTAAGCTTTGACCTTAAGATTGTTAGTATGATAATTTTTGTTATTTGCCTTTTTATTAGTCATCTTTGCAATGGTATTTCATCGATGTTGCCACTGTGTGCACTAGTGTGATTCTGGATTAGTGTAGTATACATAGAGGGTGTAGATTTACATATTTGTGTTCCGACAGAGCACCGTCGATTCGTCGCCGCCCCATCTTCCCCAAAACGGTCGCACCACCTTTCATTTGATCTCCTCCCCGGTGAGTGCCCTCGCCTATCCGAGTGTGTTATCTCACGTTCCTGAGTGTCCTCCATTTCCCTCCCTCTCCGGTGAAGATCCGTCATCTTCTTCCCCGCCGCCGATTGCCTCGCGCTGTCGTCACCGTCGCTCTTCGCCCATCCTGAGCCGCACACTAGGTTCCTTGCGCCACTGCCGATCCTATGATCCTCGCTGCTTTCCCAGTATTTGCTAAACTGCTGCTTCCATCGCTGGTCAAGCTCCTTTTCTGCCGCCGCGACGAAGTTGTCATTGCCAGCCAGCATGACCGCCTCCCAAAGAACCATCTCGCTCTCGTGATTCCATTTTGCCCCTTTGCCGCCCTACCTCGCCACCATTCATCGTCGATGCCGCCGGCCAACTCCTCTGTTTTGGTTCACTATTGCTTGCTTCCTTCCTCTCTCTTAAATGTGGGTCCCGCATGTCAGCCTCTCTCTTTCTATCTCTTGTAGCCTGGTCCCACCTCTCAGTGATATTTCCTATTTTCCAGATTTTCTTTTAATTCTGAAATTTCATTGCTGACATCATGCTGATGCAATAATTCAGAATTTCCTTTATAAAGAAAATTCTAAAAGTTTGAAATAGTGTTTTCTTTATCTTTTTCTTAGATTTAAATCTTCTGATAGCATGTTCTTCCTTATACGAACTCTGATTGAACTCATTCAAGTTTCTAAATTCATGCTCTACCTTCCTCGGTTTTTTATTTAATTTTTGGAGTTTATTTGTTTCTTTGTTTGGTATTTATTTGGGTTTTTGCTTTTGTTTGCGAGTGGACGTTGATACTTCGGGAGCTTTTGAGGAAGGAGGAGTTGATTAAGCTCAAGACCAGTATCAAGACTTGTTCCAAGGTAAGTTGTATCTTTGACTATGTTGAACCCAGCTTTTCAAAAACTAGTTTGATTCAAATTATTGCATTTTACTTCAAGTATTTATTTAAATGTTTTGGTATTAGCTATACACCCAGTTGATTATATCCACTTTTCTCATTGTATTACCAAGATCTTTTGTCACCCTAGCTTGGTAAATTATGAGTTGATATTATCATAGCACAAACGTGGGTTGGTTAGACACGAATAGTCTGCTTAGCCATGTAATGGGTTATTGATATCATTTTGAGTTGCAAAATCTAAATTTGACTAAGTGATTATGAAACAACTTTGTGTAAAAACTGTGTGCTATATGTTGTTACCCGTTGATGGCATGCGATGCACTTAACCAACAAGGTGGGAAAAGGTTTAGACAGAGGCGAGTGGAAAAGATTTTTGATTTGTGTGCCTCCGTCGACATTGTCATCGCTACGATGAGCCCCTGCCTTCCTCGACCATGTTTTAATCATCTCCATGCTCTCGTGAGGCTAATGCGAGGTTCCATTCAGGCCTTCCATTGCCGAGAAGCTATGATGTCGTGTGCCCTACTTTCTGCCGTCGCCGTGCACCGTCCGACTACCATCGTGCCCTTTGTCGCTGTTAACCACTCTGGTGAGCTCCTAGGACCTCATTAACGCCTTTGCGCTACTCCTTCTAGCTTGTCATTGCTTTTCTGTACTCGCAGCTGGCTCAACTCCGGTGACCATTGGTCCTCGTGCCGCCACCTTGAGTGTCGTAATGACCCACAGTAGCCACTCTAGTGACCTGGTTTTGTTTCCTTAACCCTAGGACCGAGTTCATTGCTTAGATGAAGCACCACAACCGCTTAGCACCATCGCGCCACCGCCTCCGTGCTTTGCTCCGACCACCACCTCCACCATTTCTAGTGCCCCTCTGTTGTCCCTTCACCGCCGACGAGCTCGCCAAATGAGCTCAGCCCTGGTGTAGCCAGCCTCCTCTCTCACTAACTGCTAGGCCCCATAGGGAACTGCTTAATTAGCGCAAATGACAATGGTTAGACATAATTAGTCATTGACATGAGGGACCAATTCATTAAGCTAATTAGATTTCTAATTAAAACATGTTTAAGTGTTTATCAAACTGCCATCGTGGCCACACCTGTCAGTCCAAATTGAAATTAATAAAATTCTAACCAGTGGACCCCACCTATCAACCACATAAGCATTTCATGAGAATTTTTACTTTCAAAAATAAAACAGAAAATTGAATAAAAATACTAGCACAATACTATCTCTCTTTTTCTTTGATTTTCCCTCCCGGCAAAATTTCCGATGATTCGATCTCCTTCATACGAACTTCGATTGACCACGTTCTTGTTTCTATTTGTTTTTTTTTCTAAAATCAAGATATTTCTCACGGTACCAAAATTTTAAATTTTGAGCTCATTTTAATTTATTTTGAATTTATTTCTATTATTTGGCTTTCTCCCATATAGAGAACGATACGTCGGGTACTTTCGACGCTGAGCCAGAACGAGACCAAGCATTGGACGAGCAAGGTAAGCACCCTCTTTGATCATATTGATCCCAATATTTAAATGATATGTTGTTTTCATTATAAATTATATGTTGCATTCTTAATTTAACTAAAATGATTACATTTTCGTTTAGGATTTAGATATTGCCAAAAAATTGAAATGAAACCCTCCTTGACATTGAAAATCCTTGTCATTGTCACCCTATGATTAATTACCCATTTACTATAATTAATTGGTGGGAACTAGTCCAACTTAGGAAATTAATGCTTAGCCATGCTTAGTAGAAAATTTGTGAAAAATACTAGTATAGGATGCGATATTTTGGAAAATCTCTTCTGAGACATTTTGGACTTCGACAAACCTGTGGAAAGATCTATGTTGGTGAAATGGAAAAAAATGAATTTGACTTGAGCGAGTGGCAAGTTAGTGTCGATTTGGAGTCAGTGTTAGTCTCACCCGGTTGCTTAAGGACCAAACTGAAGTGTCATTGATCTAAGCACATAACGTACAACCACATGTCCTTATGGGGAGGTTGTGGCTAAATAATTTACTAAGCTTTAGCATTATACCTGCAAGCTGTATATGTAGGTTTGTTTTGGTGTGTAGACGATGGTAACAGGTATCCATGTTTGAGGGCACACTTGCTACCTGAATGAAAGGCTATCCGAAACAACGATAAATGCCTCATTGTGATTGTGAAGGGTGTTCATGCCTTGAGGAATCACTGGGCAGGTTGATGTAAGGGCGATGTATTGTAAAAGCTTTGTTGGAAACATCTTAGTCGCACACTATCATGTTGCGTGTCAGACAAATAGTATAAGATGGGTACATCATGTGGATAAAGTCGTACATCATCTGCAGAGTGATATATCAAATCTATTCGAATATTCATGCCCTCGATTATGGGCATTGCAAGGAAAGGCCACACTTGGCTCGATTTTGGTTTTAGAAACTAGTATAATAAAATGGTTTTGGACTCATTGGGATAAATCGTATATGGTGTACTAACGGGCTAGTGCTACCATACTAGCATATGTACTTGGATAGTACCCTTTCAAAATATTATTGATATAATTACTTGTTATGTACTTACTTTTGTTTAAATTCACACTTTTACAATAATTGCTTGAAAATTACTACTATCCATATTTAAACTAAAATTTTGCTTTATGCAACTAAACAAACCTTCATTTGAATAGCCATGCATATAGTTAATAGCATTTGCAAAAGTCTTACGGAGTATAGAAGTACTCACCTTGCTTGTTGAATATCACCAGTTGAAGAAGAAGATCCAGCAATGGATTACTTCTATGTCGCTGGATTTGGAGATGACGAAGAGGCCGAATACTAGGGCACAAACCTCAGTCGGTTGCCTGTTGGGCTACGGCAAACCATGTGGGAACTATCTTTTATTTGTCAATGCAGGCATTGCTTAATGTATTTGGCCCTTATGGTCCCGTTTGTAAGACCACTTAATATTTTCTAAGACTATTTTATTTTAATTCGTGTATGGATGTGATGCAACGATGCTGACCGTATGCACTAGTCACTGATCATGGGACTAGTGCAGTAATACATAGAGGGTTTCGGGTAATGTGATCCCAGGGTCCGACAATATCCATCACACTTCGGATGGATTCCATCCTGCAACAAAAAAAAAAGCAAAGAAATTCGCTTCATCCAAAGATATGATCCCTCATATTGGTTCTAATCCCCACCTATTCAAACAACCCGTTATTACATCTGATTAGTTATAGTCCGGTAGAGGAAAACACACAAAAATTGAATTTGGAAAGAGATAGTACATGATCACCTACTCCATGTCGGCAGCAAGCAGGAGTTGCTCGGTTGCAAGGTTAGTTTCGCACGGTCAGTTTAATGAAAGGGAAAAGCTAAAAAACACTATAGCATTGGAAGCCAATCCAACAGGATAGCAATCTACTGTTGGATCTGAATAGGTTACGTAGCCTGACAGCGACTAGCTAACCCTGTCTCTAGGCTATGGCTATGTGGACGTATGCTTTCTTCTGCCCTTGGATCTTTCCCAACCACTTTCCCTTCTCCCCATGTACCATCACAGATCAACCATCACCATTAAAAATCCCAATGACTTGTCACGCTCACACCTGTAGCTTCTCCACATGGCTATGTGAACGTATGCTTTCTTCTCCCCTTGGACCTTTCCCAACCACTTTCCATTCTCCCCATGTAGCATCACAAATCAGCCATCACCATTAAAAATCCCAATGACTCATCACACTCACACCTATAGCTTCTCCACATGTTGCGGGGGTGGCAATGGCAATTGGTGCCAAGATCAAGGAGGACCTGGAGGAGGCACCGCCGCTGCTCCTCAACGAGGCCACGCTCCCGCGACGCGTTGTGCTCTTCATCAAGCCGTCGCCTTTCGCATAAGAATTCACTCCTGCTTGGGTCGGTCTAGTTGCTTTTCTTGATTGGGCTATGGGGGTTCTTGGACTTCTGTGCATTCTTGGTTGGATTGACGGGGTTGTTCAAGGGAAAAGTTGGAATATTCTATTGGGAGCAAGTTCTGATGTTCATCCCAAGTCTCATGAAGTTGTGGGACAGTCTTATGGCTGGTTGGCGGAGATGCAGTTTTATTAAGTTTCATGAAGCTTCATCCCAAGTCTTTTGAAGTTTTATTAAGTTTCATCCCAAGTTTCATCGTGTTTCATCAAGTTTCATATAGTTTCATTAAGGTTTATGAAGTTTCATCCGAAGTCTTATGAAGTTTCATTAAGTTTCACAATGTTTCATCGTGTTTTATCAAGTTTCATTAAGTTTCATGAAGTTTCATCCCAAGTCTCATGAAGTTTCATTAAGTTTCACGAAATTTCATCCCAAGTTTCATCGTGTGTCATCAAGTTTCATATAGTTTCATTAAGTTTTATCCCAAGTCTAATGAAGTTTCATCCTATGTTTCATCAAGTTTCATCCCAAGTTTCATCGTGTTTCATCAAGTTTCATTAAGTTCCATGAAATTTCATTCCAAGTCTCATGAAGTTTCATTAAGTTTAATGAAGTTTCATCCCAAGTTTCATCATGTTTCATCGAGTTTTATATAGTTTCATTAAGTTTCATAAAGTCTTATGAAGTTTCAATCCTGACATCCAAAAGATGTCACAATTTTTTTGAATGTGAAACTCGTTGAAAAGATTTGAACATGATACTCGTTTTTTGAATCCTATATGGTTGTTTCTGAATCCCCCTGTATGGTTGTTTCTGAATCCTGAAATCTACGTGTTTCAATAGGCCGACATGGAGGACATCCATGGGATCATGTGCTCGTGGATGGCAACTGGCTACCGCACGCATGGAGGAATACAACGCCCAGCTCATGCGTGTTGTGGTGGATGTCCACACATCTGTGCTCATGAACTGCCATGGGTTTTAGGTTGGTAGACGGGCAACGGGCTCGACGAGAAAGGCGTGCACCAGACTCCCTAGGTCATCCGATTAAATTGAATGGCACGGTCAGGACCAATCCTGTTGAGACATGTTTCTACGGTATAGCGTGCGCTAGTCCCTTCCTTAACGAAAATGTTGTAATAATTCAAATATTTTTTCTAACGATCTGATATGAGCCCCTTTGCATCTGGTTAGTTATAGTCTGATAGAGATAATTGAGAGGTTGTTTGGTTTAAAGATAAATTTGTCCCACCAAGTCTTACCAAATTGGCTAACAAAGTTTTAACCAAATATTTGCGAGAAAATGAACTAGAGGGCTAAGGGAGAAGGGAAGCTTATCAAAGTTTGGTAGCAAATCAAATGCATACCAATCAGCCCCTGGATTTTGGTACCCAAAAAAATTCAGTCAACGCCCAAATTTTGGTAAGACAAACTGTCAGGACCCGAATTAACACATCTGAAGTTCTCTGTGTATTCTGAACTAGTTACATGATCAGTAGCTAGCTCACACAGTGACAACATCGATGAAATACCATTCATTCAATGAATTAACTAAAAAGGTAGCAAAATAGTAATAAATAATAATAACTAGATCTTATGGTCAACGTTTAATTAACTTGCCACACAAGGTTTAAGAAATAAATAAAACTCTTGCAACGAAAATAAAACAACCTGTGGTAGCCATCCGACATGCCCACAGACAATCGAGTGGGGAGCACATCCTAGTTCGCAAAGTCTTCAAAGTACCACTCCTCTTAAAACTATTGATTAGTTTGACCTTCTTCAACTGAGCAACAATGTATAAAGCAGTGAGTACATAAAGTACTCAGCATGTCGTAGGAAATAATACACAATTAATGCTCATGCAAGACTTGATCAAAAGAATAGTCATATGGTTCTTTTGCAGAAAGAGAGTGTTTATAGCAAATACCATAAGTAGATTGTAAGGTATAATTGAAAAGATGTAATAAATAAAGCAAACAATTTCTTTGAAACAACCAGTGAACTACCCGTTCATATCCCAACCAACAACTAGTGAACTAGCCGTTCACTTTCCAACCATTCCACCATCCAACATTTTACGAAATCTCTATACCTTATGTAAAATTCCCAGGCATTGTCTATAACTAGGGACACGGCTGTTCGAATAGTTTTAACACTCTACAAAGGTTGTACAACTTTACCCATAAAATATAATCAGTTTATAATATCCGTCTAACACACTTTAATAGGTGTGCGACTAAGTGATTATCACAAGGTCTTTATAAAGCTCTGTCTTAACTTTGTTCTGTCCGCTAAGGTTTCACCATCGAAGGGTTACATCCACCACTGTCGGGGGGCCCCTCTTGTGTCATGTGAATCTACTCGTCCATCCCGGAACCCACACCACCACATGATGGAACCAAATCGAGACATTGCAAATTAATCAGCCAAGTCTATCCCATACTGGACAAGTGGTTGTACTATATAACCCAGTTTAATGGCGCACAAGATTAAGTCCTTAGTGATTACTCAGGCGAGACCACCTCATCCAAAATGTACCACCCACACCCCCTTTACAGCACGATCATTCGCCTGCGTATAAAATCATTTTATTCAACCAGGACCAATGGCATCCCTTACCATGGCACCATAAATTTTAATAATAGTATCTAGCCGCCACGATTCCATATCTCATTAAGTCAAATTGTTGTAATAATTGATCATGTGAGTATGAGCCCATCGTAAAACTAAGCATGTATAAGCATAACTACGTCACCCCTATTGGTATTACAATTATGTCCAACTAATAACAACCCAACCTATGGTGTCAAAGGATACATGACATTCATAATAATCAAGGTGGCATAATGTTAGTTAGGTAATTAGCTACTACTGGAAACATTTGATATAAAAATAGCATGCATGTTGATATAAATCAATATACTTTTGCAATACTAGGTTCAACATGATCAAAGGACTACGACTTGCCTTCGTCGAAGATTAAGGTTACTCCGGCAGACTGGTACAAGGTTTCAGCAACATCGAACTCTATACGCGCAAAAGGAGACAAATAAATAACAATAAATTCAAATAAAATCCATAAAATATCAAATTGGTACTAATAGAGATATTATGAATTTAGGAAAAGAATCAACTGATTCGAAGTTCATACGAAAGAGAACAAGCATCCAGAAGTTTATGGGAAAAGGAAATTGCTGAAAATTGAGAGGGAAAAGAATATTCCAGGGAATATTCCTTCAGCTGAATTAATAAAAGAAAAGATAGATTTACATGTGGGCCTACTTGCAAGTGAGATAAAGAGAGAAGGGTATGACAGGTGGGACCTCATGTCATTGAGAGAGAGAGAGAGAGAGAGAATAGGAGGCAGAGGAAAAACAGAGCAGGGGAGGCGGCACTCGGGTGCACAGTCGTCAACGACATGGTGGCGGCCAAGGGCTACCAAAATGGAACCCCAGTGGGGTGTTCTTCCTCCGGGTGGTGGCGGTGCGGGCGAAGGCGATGACTCAGCGATGCTCCAAGGGAGGTGGCATGCTCACGAGCACGGCGACAACACGGGGAAACCACAAGGTGGTTCGAGGTGGCCAGAGGGTGACCGAAGCGATGGGGCGACGGTGCTGACGGCGAAGAAGAAGGTCGCGGTGGCAGTGGGACTCCACGGTTGCGCGAAGGTCGAAGCAAGGTGGGGGAAAGTTTGAGGGAGGCTAGGAACACATTGTGACGCGATCCAAATGGCGAGAATCTAACTGGAGAGGGAGATCGAGGCAAGGGTGGAATGGCCGAACTTGGGGAAGAAGGTGGCAGCAGGGATTCGGTGGGTTCCCAAGGACAGCGAGGTGAGCACCGCGAAGAACGCGAGGAGATGAACTCGTTGGAGGCGATGAATTCTTACGAGGACGAGCTTCGGCGGCGCACGGCTTAGCGGCTTTAATCCGACGAGATGGCGGCGGAACCGGGGACAAGACCCTAGGGTTTCAAGGGAGGTAAGCGACGAGAACCTCGTGACACGGGCTGTGTGGGCTATATATTTGTGAGGAAGACTTGGGTGATGGCGCATGCGCTGGTCGAGTGGAAACAAGGTAGAGGCAGGGGAGAAGAAAATGACCAGGTGGGCCGGCTTGGGTGGCACACCGAAAGGAAATGGGCTGGACAAAAGTTGGCCCAAGGGAATTTTTTGGAAAAGAACTGATTTAGGATTTTTTTTCCGAAAAGGAATTAAACCAAATTGAGCTCAAAGATAAAATTGAGAGATAATTGAATTTTTTGGCGGAGGTTTGAATTGAGATTCGGAAAGATATTCAAAGTTCGAATTTGAGACTTGAGATAGGAGATTAGATTTGAGATTCTAAATTTATTTGAGATGGAGGTTTCAATTTTGGATTTGATTTAATTATCATTAACATAAGCATGAACTCCAAATAAAATCCAAAGTTTAAAATAATTAATTTAAATTTAAATTTTACAACAAAGTTTTGAAATTTTGGAAAAATAGAAAATTAAATAAATTAAATAGAACTCCAAGAAATAACAAAAGATCTTGGAAACTGCAAGAGAAATCCATAAAATAACTGGAAACGTAAGGAACTAAAATAAAACAAAATTTGAATTTAATCAAAGTTTGGTTTATTCATATTTTTTTATTTCTAAAAATTTAAATTAAGCTTTAATTAATTCAAGGAAATGCAAATGGTTATTTTTATTTTGATAAATTAAAAAAGATATGAAAATTGGGATGTTACACAAGTATTAGCAACCATTCGAACAAACTAAACAGTCCCCGAATTTGGAAAGAGACAATACATGATAACACCCCATCAAGGTAGAGTACCTCAATCTCTCAACCACCAACTAAATTGTGCAGTACTTACCGTTGCAAATTAATGGCAACTAAGTTAAATGTTGGATTAAAATTGTGGATTAATGGGCCCGACATATGTTGTATTCAGATGGAAGTACTATTCCTCCTAGTTACCAAATTTAGTGGTCTCATGATGATTAGTTTTAGGTCGCATTTGCCTTCACATCCATGTTTGCTAAACTCCTTTTTTCTTCTCCCCCATATATTAATGGAAAAAGTTTATTTTACACCCTCAAACTTTTTAAAAAGTCTGGATTGCAACCCTAAATTACAAATCCGGACATCCAAGACCCTCAATTATTAATACCACGCAAATTACCACCCTAAAGTCATTCCATGCCGGTTTTCATCCTAGGTGGTAGCGATTTTTAACACGTGGCCTGGTTTTCGAATGACATGGCAACCCAATCAGCAATGTTATAATAAAATGGCAAGGGCCCACCAGTTAGGCTCCATCGTATCCTTCTCTCCTCTTCTCCTCTCTCCACCCGTTCTCTCCCCACCATGGCCATGATCATTGGTGACCTCCTCTGATCCCCATCTTCGACCTCCTCGCTGATGCCCACGGTGGTCCCACACCTCCTCTGCCCCACAGTTCTTTGAGCTACTCACACTTCTCCCGCTTCACGTTCGGCGACTGCTACCGGATGCTTGACGTCCTCGTCGCCGAAGGACCTCCTGGTGCTCATCAACGGTAGCACAATGACACAACGATTGGACGGTGGTAGTCAGACGCAGATTTGGAGACAGACGGAGGTGGCTAAAACTGAGTGGCGTAGAACTCCGGTGCAATTTGGCGGACACATGGCTTGTTCCCGTGTGTGGAGAGTCCATTTTTTGGGTTGCCCGAAGTGAAGGTGACCCTGGGGAAGCCGACATCGGCGGTGGCTATGTCTTGGCAATGGAGATCGATGGCGGCGATCTCAGGTAGTGGCCCGGCCTTGGTGAGGGCTCGTACAACATCGTCAAGAGGATGTGGATCTAGTGACATAGATGGACGGTCTTGGGAAAGCCTAGAGTAGCGGGTTCAAGGCGAGGAGTCTCTACGAAGTCACAAAGAGATAGTGGAGCTGGCCAGGAGGCCAATTTGGTTCCTATGGTGGTGTAGACGGTGAATTATGATGGATTTGGGGGATTGAGGGTGGGTGGCGCGACAGTGGTGAGGACTGCTACAGTTGTAGGGGTAGGTCGAGGCGGCCGTGAAAGGGTGAGGCGGCGGGCGGAGGGTGGAGCTGGAGGTGGTAGGGGTAGGCAGTAGGCCAAGGTGGCTGAGGCAGACGAGGGAGGCGAGCTGGAGGAGGTTGGGAGGAGGAAGAGGAGAGGAGAGGAAGGCGGTGGCACCAGCGGGAGCCAGAGGAGGCCACAGAAGGCCAAGGCGGAGCGGAGGAGGCGGGCGAAGGGCAGAGCTAGAGGTAGCACGTGGTAGGCAATAGGCCAAGGACGCTAAGGGAGGCAGCAACATAGGCGGTGGCCGAGGGAGGCTGACTCGGGCTAGAAAAAACAGAGGTGTGCGGGGAGGAGAAAAAGAAAGGGAAGAAGGAAAAGAAGAAAGAGAGAGGAGGTGACTTGGCTAATGAGGTGGCAAAATATGGTGACATGTGTGCTAACGTAGATGCCATGTTAGCATCACGTCACACAAAACCACCCCAGTTTGGGTTGAGAGGGGTAAACTGAATGGTTTTGATAGTTGAGGGTGTCGGATGTTCGGTTTTATAGTTCAGGGTTGAAATCTATACTTTTCGAAGAGTTCAAGGGTGTAAAATAGACATTTTCCTATATTAATTAGTTAATGACTCAGCGCCGCATGCCATAAAATACTACTCCCTCAGTCCTCTAATACAAGTCCTAATTCTTGGGAAACGTCGTCTCACAATATAAGCAATATTGTCATAATCTCAATTCTAGTATTACGATTCTACGTTTCTGTGACCCAGATTGACTGGATCGATCTGATCCTATGGTTGAGTCTTAATTGGATAGAATCTTAATATTATTACTACTCTAACAAAAAATTTGTATGATCATGATCAATTTTTTATATAATCCTACCGATTTTAGTGATTTATTATAAATAATTATTTGCATATGTCCCTTTCATAGTAAATTTTTTACTTTTTATTTCTTCATGTCCATTATAATTTCCATAAATAACAAATGATCTTTCCAAGGCAAGACATTTTGGTAAACAAAAGTTCTAAAAGTATAGTTTTGAAAATGTAGAAATGTTAAAATACAAGGTAGATTTAAAAATTGTTTGCTTGGTATAATCAGATATGATCTTAAATTCTACATTGATCTTATGATTCGTGATCCTGCTGAAGCACCTCTGGTCCGATTCAGGATCGCATTTCTGAAAACCTTGAATATAGTCCATTGAAATTATCAAAGTATAGTTATTGCAATTTTTGTACTCAATACCCCTGTTTTAATGCAGAAAAAGTGGATGTGTAGTTGTATTATCATATTTAATAGGGATATGTATGATGCAATAACATTAACTTTTTATTAGATTTAGTGCTTCGTTAGTCTATGCGTATGATGAGCTTAGACTTATATTGCGGGACGGAGGGAGTAACGCTGACAAATAAATACTCCCTCCATCACTAAACTAATGGTTCAGTCTAACAGAAAGCTGACAGCAATGTTCTCCATCGTATTTTTGAGCCTTTTCATTGTTAAAATCATTCCAGATTCGATGCTGTCTAGCGAAATATTGACAAATGGGACGCTATTGACAAGAATTTCGATTTTGAATTTACTCAAGTTTGTACAAGAGATTGTTTAGTAGTATTTCTGAAAATAACACTTACACATACAATCAGCTGGTCTTGCATCGATCCTTGCTTATGTTGAGGAACCGTCGCTGGCGAGTCTAGTCTGAGCGATTACCTCGTAGACAAACTTAGAATCGTAAGAACAATGCAAGAACACAATAGTAGATTGAACACAGAGATATGAAGGGACTTCTGACTTCTCTTTATTGCTCTTCTGTAAAAGGTGTATAATGTTTGGGCGTCCCCCCTTCTATATAAAGGTTACTGGATGGATGAGGAGCCCACCTGGGCCAAGACTCTCTGTCCTGGGCCCGGTTTCTTAACACTTCCCCTTAGGCACTCATTCGACATGTTCATGTCTCGTCAAAACTACATAAAAACCCAGTGGAAAAAATTTGGAGAAAAAGTACATAACATGCGTTTCGCTGCGTTGCACGAATTGCCTCATTAAAAATCTTAGCCGAGAAACTTCAGGAAAACTCGTCAAGGGAAAAAGAGTACAATCCACCCAATTTCATTTAATCTCTAGGATTTATTCTTTGGGTACTCGATCTTCATGATCAAGCTTTAATAAAGAGTTCGTGAAGGTTCTCCCCCTGAATTATGCACTTCTCTAAGTCTCATCATTCCAATTCCACGTATGCATCTTTCAAAGCTAGATGCAGGAAGTGACTTAGTGAATAAATGTGCTAGATTTTCACATGACTTAGTATGCAGTACTTTAATTTCGTCCATCTTTTGCAATTCATGAGCATAGAAGAACTTGGGGTTGATATGCTTAGTGAGAGGACTCTTCACATAACCCATCTATTTGCTTCACTAGTGTGCGAGTCATGTGCATGGATTCCCATGGCTTGCCATGTTATTTCCCGACATTGTTCATCAAAAGGTTGATTTCCTCCCCCCTAATGACGGGAAACTATCATCATCAAATATACTATCAGCAAAGAGGGATGTATGCAAATCTCTAGTCACAGGGTCCAGATACCTGATTATGGATGTTGTCTCATAACTAACGTATATCCCAGACTTTCGGAGAGGTCCCATTGCAGTTTGCTGCGGTGGTGGCATAGGTACATAAACCTTGCAACCAAACCAGCGGAGATGGGAGACTTTCGGTGCTGACCCTTGCGCTAGTTGTATAGGTGAATGGATGTTATATGCCGACGGTCTAAAATTGATAAGAGTTGCTGCGTGCAGGACTGCATGTCCCCAACATGTAGTTGGTAAATTACAATTCTACAAAAGTGGTCGGGCAATAAATTTAATTCTTTTAAGTAATGCCTCTGCTAGTCCATTCTGGGTGTGGACATGTGGTACGGAGTACTCAACGGTAATCCCCATTGCCATGCAATGATCATCAAAAACCTTTGAAGTAAATTCTCCAGCGTTGTCCATTCTGATGGACTTCACATGACGATCAGGGAAATTATTCTTAATTTTAATTATCTATGAGATTAGCTTTACAAAAGCGTGGTTTCTGGTAGACAATAGGCATACATGCGACCATTTCGAGGAAGCATTGATGAGCACCATAAAGTACCTAAATAGCCCTGATAGGGGCTGTATAGGACCGTAAATGTCTTCCCGGATACGGTCCAAGAAAGCAGAGATTTCATCCTTCACTTTCAGAGCAGAAGGTCTAGTAATTAATTTCCCGGTTGCACATACGGGGCACACAAAATCTTCTTGATTCGGGAAATTTTTTACATTGAGATTATGTTCCTATGAATTGTTAATTATATTTCTCATCATCCTAAGACCGGGGTAGCCTAATCTATCATGCTAGAGACAGAAAAGTTTAGAGCTTCTAAATGTTGTTTCCAGGACAGTATAGGCTGCAGGTGCCTTTATGTTAGTGTAGTCTAGCCCAGATTCACAGGAAGAAAGTCGTTCTAATACCCTTTTTCTATTCTCTTCACGCTTTGTAATGAGCAGGTATTCTTTACCATACTCTTCTTCAGTCTCTACGTGGAGACCGTTAGCGCGAATATCTTTAAAGCTTTGTGCGAATATCTTTAAAGCTTAAGAGAGTTCTAGTCGATTCTGGGTACAACGAGGCTTATTCAATTACCAATATTGTGCCCATCGGGAGTATAATTGTGGCTCTTCCTGAGCCTATTATACAAGTATCACTTCCTGTGATTATCGTAAGACTACCAACATCCTTACTGATCGACTGGAAAATTTTTATCTCTCTCAATATGGTATTCATTGTGCCGTTATCTGCTAAGCACACTTCCTCCATAGGGCGCTACACACATTTTGATATATAAAGTATTTGTTAATATGGGGTAGGAAGCAATCCACACATAAATAAAATACTCCAAACAGAACATAACTTGCTATTATTAATACGGGAAAAAGTCTTGTAGGACTCATTATAAGAATATAATTCTTTGCTCTCCTAGAGCTTACAACCATTATTCAATAATTCAAAGTTCTATCACAACTATAAACTATAAATGACTACAAAAATCTAAGTGCAATGAGTGCACTAGATCGAATCAGTGAAGTATGAAGAAACTTCTGCCTGAATCTGCTCCATGTCCATCTTCTCTCCTTCGGCAACTACAGCTGCTGCCGCTGCGATGTCCAAAGAAGGTGTGATGGGGGATGCTTCTAGGCTGTCCACATCCATGGGTGCAACCAATGACTATAGATCCTCTATGCCTACAATGGAGAAGTGTGCCTCATGCTGTCCTTTGCCCTTCTTCTTAGCCTTGAAAGCATCAATCACGTGTTGCGGCTCACGGCAAACACGTGACCAATGTCCCCAAGTGCCACATTTGTAGCAACTTTGGTCCTACTGACCATAGGGCTTCTCATCGTGCTTCTTTTCTCCGCCCTTCTTGGCTTGAGCATTCTGCTTAGTCTTGCGACCCTTACCCTTCTTACCTCTTTCTTTTGAGTGAGGCTTCCTCACCTTGTAGTTGCTAGCGTTGACTTCATGGCCAACTTTGCTACTAGACGGCTGTGAAATGTAGTTCTTTCTTAGAACCTCATCTTGAGCTTTCGCAGCTTGCATAATGTCAATCAGTTCGGCATACTCTTTGTAGCCATCTTGACGGTAGTTACGTGCGGATTGCACCGCATTCGGGTGAAAGGTAGAGAGGGTTTTCTCAATCTTCTCATCCGTGATTACCTTACCACAGAGCTGAAGATTGGTACAAATTCTGGGCAAAGTAGAGTTGTACTCCCCTACGGTCTTGTAATCTGCAAAACGTAGTCGGTTCCATTCTTGCTCTGCACGAGGAAGGATGGTGTATTTTAGCTTCTCGAACCGCTTCTTCCGGGTGGTCCATAAAGCTAGTGCATTCTTCTCCGCCACATACTCATTCTTGAGCGTTAGGGAGAGATGGTGTCTGAGAAAATCAAGTGCTTGATCATTTTCCTCAGCAGTTGGAGTGACATCCTTCGAGGTGCCAAGTCCGATAGCAGCACGAAGCTTCTTGGCTCCTAGTACGACTTCGACATCTGATGCCCAAGTCAAGTAGTTCTGACCATGCTGGGCCAGCTCTTCGAACTCCCGGTTCGTAATGCTAGTCATTTGCATATTCATGCAAAAGGTGCATAAGATTACTGCAGGTAATTTGCATAAAATGGTTGCAAAGATTCTCATAATGTTGCCTTATTATTCTATGTATTTTTCATGATTTACTGCTATTTTCAGTTATTAAAAGCAATATAAACAATCACAGATAATCAAAACAGTAAATACAATAAATAAATTGCATAGAAATAACAATAACAAAGTTAAACATTCTTCAAATGCAAAAATTGATTCAATAATTGAATTCCCAAGGCCCTTTTCTGCTGGAAAAAGAATTTTCGGCGAATTTTGCAATTTCTAGGGGTTAAAATGCAAAATTTTAGTTCTGAGAAAATTTACACGTAATATTCAGCAATTCCGAGGGTCTTTTTGCTAAATTTCCTCACCTGCGCAATTATCCTCGTAATTTTCATAATTCTGAGGGGGTTTTCTACAAATTTTGGGATTTCTTTTCTTTCCCATTCTTTCTTCCGGATTTTCTTTTCTGGTCGGGCCTTCTATTCGGCCCATGTTTGGCCAGCCCACTTGGCCCACGTTCGGCTGGCTCAAAAGATGCGCACGGTGTAGGGCTTCCCTACCCCACCCAGTGGCATGGCGGTCGGCACCATGCGAGGCGGTTAGGCGGGCGGGTGGGCGGCCGGCGGTGGCCCGTGGTGGCGGCGATCGGCTGCTTCAGCCAGCGGTCGAGCGTGGCGCATGGCTCGGAGGCGTGGTGGTGGCCGTATGGCGCCGCTAGAGCGGGAGCGAGCGCATGAAACCATCACGGGGCTATGCGGGCGGAGGCGCTGCCGCAATGGGAGGCCGCGACCATGCGGGGCCATCGGTCATGCGGGACGGTGACGCCTCTGCGAGAGGTGGCCGAGCGGGCAGCTCCAGGCTAGCGGCTTCGGGCCAATCACCAATTTTTTTTGTTTTATTACTGTTCATGCGGCGTGAACTGTTCATCCGATGCAATTATCGTTCATACAATTACCAATCGGCTTGGCCGGCGACTTCAAGTTAGCTCGCGGTAGTTTAGAACGAATTTAAAATTTTCAATCTACGGTACAATCGACATCCACTTTTTTATGCAATCTATCGATCGACATTGTGTCGGCGACTTCAAGTCGGCTCACAGTAGATTAGAGTGGATTTGCATCGTAGGTTACAATCTAGAAAGACAAATTTGCAGAATTGAAAGCAATCTAAAAAATGATTCGATCTACGAGTGTCGTTCATCGACGGTTACCTTTCGATCCGAGGAGAGTCAATCATGCTGATAACGTGTTGAGAAGCCATCGCTGGCGAGTCTAGTCTGAGCGATTACCTCGTAGGCAAACTTGGAATCATAAGAACAATACAAGAACACAATAGTAGATTGAACACAGAGATATGAGGAGATTTCTAACTTCGAGGAGATTTCTAACTTCTCTTTATCGCTCTTCTGTAAAAGATGTATAATATTTGTATATCCTGCTCCTATATATAGACTACTGAATAGATAAATAACCCACCCAAACCAGAACTATTCGGCCTAGACCCTGGTTTCTTAACAGCCTACACCACCAGTGGCGCGAGCGAATCTATTTTCACTGCAAAATGCCTCGACTACCGTCTCAAAGAATCGCTTTCAAACAGCCGAGACAGAATTGGTTGATAAATTCATGTGTAAAACCATATATGGTTTTGATCTTATCCAGACGGTTTTGATCTTATCCAGATTGAGCACTTCGACTGTTTGCTAACTGCCCTGCAATTTACTGCCTTGCAAGTTTGAACCGCAGCGTAGAGGATATGGGTTCAGCGAGAAATAACCTTATTTTCATATACTTACATAGGAAAAAAAAAACTTGCACGAGGGTGATCCCATTGACGGAGCCAGGCCTCATGTTATCTGGGCTATAGTACACGGCAAAGAATCAAAAGCCAATAAAAAATCTTTTAAAAAATCACTAAATATATGAGTTTGGTATAAGAACAGTTTGCTCAGTTTAAGGTTTGAACCGTAGCTGACTCCGCTCCTGCCTCTGGTGATCCCCAAGTGAGGATAATATCGTTACCATCCGATCATGATCTTATGAATCTTAATGCACGGTTGGACGGCCAGGTGAGCAGTCCCACGGGGAGTGGCCGAGCGGGGACAGACAATGAGCCTAGTGCCGGGTGTTCGACCAGCGTCGTGATCGCCACGCCGCGCGCGCAGGAGTCTACGTCAGGCCGTGCAGTGAAGGAGTAGACGCCACCTCGGTGATGACCGTCGACGACGACGATGTTGACGGCAGGGACGCCGGGTCGGCGGACGTCGGCGTCGTGCCCTCCAACCGTTCGGCGCCCGGAAACGGGCCGTCTGCGCTCTCTCGCGCGTTGTAGTCCGCGAGCGCGCCCTTGAGCTCGGCGAGCACCTCGGCGATCGCCGGCCGCTCGTGCTTGTACGGCCGCACGCACCGGCACGCGAGCGAGAACACGGCGCACACGGTGGGCCTGTCCCACGCGGGGCCGAGCCGGCGGTCCACCATGGACTCCGCGGCCACCGCCTCGCTGCCAGCCTCCCCGACGGCCCAGTGGGCGGCGTGCACGATGGACTCCGCGCCGCCCGACGGCGTCGGCACGACGGCGCGCATCCCCGTGGCGAGCTCCAGCAACACGACGCCGAAGCTGTACACGTCGGCGGCCTCCGACACTTGCCCGGCCGAGAAGCTCTCCGGGTCCACGTACCCGCGCGTGCCGCGCACCTCCGTCGACACGTGCGTCCCGCCCTCCGGCACGATCCGCGAAACCCCGAAGTCCGACAGCTTCGCCGCACCGGACTCCGACAGCAGCACGTTCGTCGGCTTCACGTCGCGGTGCACCACGGCGCCATCGCAGAACCCGTGCAGATACGCGAGCCCCTCGGCGACGTCCACCGCCACCTGTAGCCGCCGCCGCCACGGAAGCTCCCCCTGGAACAGCGCGCGCCACAGGTTGCCGCCGGCCATGTACTCGTACACCAGCGCGTGGTGGTTGCTGCGGTCGCCGACGCAGTAGCCTACGAGCGTGGTCAGGTTGCGGTGGCGCAGCTTCGCGAGCACGGTCACCTCGCCGCTCGCCGTAGAACTCGACCACCTTCTTGGACCTGTATATCTTCTTGATGGCCACGCGCTGTCCCGACGGGAGCCGCCCGAGGTACACCTTCCCGGCTCCGCCGGCGCCGAGCAGCAGCTTCTCGTCGTAGCCGTTCGTCGCCTGCCTCAGCTCCGCCTTGGTGAAGATGTACAGGCCCTCCCGCGGAAGCGGTGGCAATGACGCCACAGACTCATCCTCGCTCCCGTCGCTGCCGCTCTCGCCGTCCCCTGCCGTCTGCCTACGCCGGCGACGGATTCTAAAAATGACCATGGCGGTGAAGGCGATGGCAAGGACGGCCACGACGCCGGCCGCCACCGAGCCGGTGACGATGGGGACGGTGTTCTTGCTCGAGGAGGATCTAGGAAGAGGAGGAGACTCGTTGGCCGCGGCAGGAGGCGGCGGCGGCGAGGGGATGAGGTCGCCGGTGCCGAGGCTGTTGACGTTCTCGAGAACCTGTAGCATACAGAGCGCGTAGGCACGGAACCGCTTGAGCGGCGGACGCGCGCGCGACCAGACGGCGACGGTGGTGGCCATCCCGCACGGCACGAACTCCTTGGTGCGCGCGCTGGTCAGCATCTCGTAAGTGGCGGCGATCACCGCGCCGCGGCACTCGGCGCAGCCCGGAGTGTCTGGCCCGACGCTCGGCGCGCGGGCTTGCCCCGGTGCGGCGCAGAGGCGCGTGGCGTTGGGGAGTGCGCGCGGCGCCATCGCGCGCACGTCGGCGATGGTGGCGAGCTGGCACGGGCGCGACCCCGCAGCAAGCTTGCCCGGATCGCCGGTGAGGTCGCAGGAGCCGTTGTTGGCGAGGAGGGACGGATCCACGAGGCCCCCCGAGATGAGCCTCGCGGCGAAGGCGTGGGAGCACGCGGCAGCGGGCGCGGGCGGTAGGAAGGCGGCGCCGGTGCGGTTGGCGTAGTCGGCGGCGGCGAAGATGTAGGCCGCGAACACGTACCAGCAGCACCCCGTCGCGACCTGCCCGGCCGTCGCGTTCGCGTGGCACTCGCGCGGGATCATATACGTCGCCGTGGCGAGGTCGTACGGGCACGCCGGCGCCGTGGCCGCTGGCGACTCCGCCGCCGCGTGTGGTGGCGCGAGCGCGAGGAGGAGGCACGCGACGAGGCGGAGCATCTCGAATTGCAGTGAGGCGACTCTGCGATAAATGCGAACGGGTGGGAGGTTTTGATGTCAAGTGCTTTGATGGTTTGACCCCTGTAGGCTAGTCACTGTTAAAGTACGAATTTTGACTTTTATCACAGGGAGTCTCAGAAGAAACTGGCACAATAGTCATTCCAGCAAATGACATCGTACATAATTTAATCGGTTTAATGGCACTCTAAAGACACGGAAATCCATCATTTGCCACTTTCGTCATTTTGTTTTTAAATTATGTGTTTTGTATCAGTATTTGGAATGGAAAATATCCGAATTTTAATTGTATCTGTTTCATTTTACAACGACAAAGTGAATGTTTGTAAATCGCCTATATTTCTAGAAGTATATATGCCTGAAACACTTGACGGTGCGAATTTCCCTTCTTAAATGGTTTCTCAAACGAGCAACCTATCGCGTTAGTTCAGCTTGGCCAGATATGAATACAAATATCTTCTAGTGAGATTCTGTTATCAGCAGGACACGACGCACTACAGCGAGGCTGTCTCGCTACGAGGGGTGTAATGTTATGAAGCAAGACGTGAGTCGCTGTACAGGCGCGTGAACAATACCGTTATTTTTCATGCATGTTGATTGGTTTCCTAGAATAAAGAATAGTTAATCAGGTATGTTATTTTGGGATTCCTTATCTATTAAATTATTATTAGGGATATGATCTTATATATTATGACTGTTATTTTTAATAGTTGGAAAGATTAGATTGAATTGATAGGTTTACTTATAGATTATTTCTTAGACGTCAAGTCGGGTTATCCCTATAAAAGGGATATTATGTATCCATTATTAATCAAACAATGAATAAACAAAGTTTTTAGTCTATTTCCTTCCCCCTTCAACTAAACCTCAGAGCCTTAACGGTGGCATGGCTAACTGTTCAAGGATGAGTGTCATATCCTCAGCCCTCGGACCCGCACCCCAACAATTACCATAATATTTGGTATCAGAGCCATCCACTATGGCTTCTAGTGCCGAACTATCTCCCTTCACCATGTTGAAGGCTGGCAACGAAAAGATGATAACCTCAATTGACAACATAATGACCATCCTCTAAGAAACGTGGGCATTGATGGTCAAGTTGAAGGAGCAGGAGAAAACGTCGTGTGCCATTGCAATGGCAGCACTGCCACCACTTTCCTCAACGGTGCCACCAGCGCCACCCTAGTGGGTATCGTTGCCCTTAGTTGCACCCCCGGTGCGGCGTCGTTGAAGGTAGGATGCCGCTGTCCAACGGCAATCTTTTCCACACGACCAACCGATGTTGTGCCATAGGCAATGTAGAGTGCAGCAACTGAGGGGCTAGCGCCGCCGTCGCGTCCTTCCCGCCATTGTCACGCTCTAGGACAGTAAGGGCGTAACTGCTGCCCCATGTTGGTTGCCCATACCGCCGAAGTCTTCCTCAATGCCACAATATGCTGAGGCGTTTCTTCCTTGAACGCTATACGTCGGAGTGTCGCTGATCTACTCTCAAGTGACCGACGTCGGTACCGGATACTCTTGTCAACATGGGACTACCAAAGACTTCAACTGTGGCCACCACCGCAGCTCGAGGACGAGTTGCCTCGCCGCGAGGGGTGTAATGTTATGGAGCGAGACGTCAGTAGCAGAGCGTGTGAACGATGCGGTAATCTTTGTGGCGACATGTGAACAAAGACCACGTTCTTTCAGTAGTGGCACGTGAAAAGTACCGACGCACTGTTATTTTCCATACACGCTGATTGGTTTCCCAGAATAAAGAATAGTTGATTAGGTCGGTTATCTTGGGATTCCTTATCTTTCAAATTATTATTAGGAATATTATCTTATATATTATGAAGGTTATTTTTAATAGTTGGAAAGATTAAATTGAATTTATAGGTTTTCTTATAGATTATTTTTTAGGCGTCAAGTCGGGTTGTCCCTGTAAAAGGGATAGTATGTATCCAATATCAATTAAGCAATGAATAAAGAAAGTTCTTAGTCTCTCCCTTCCCCTTCAACTAAGCCGCAGAGTTTCTATGGTGACATAACCAACCATTTAAAGACTAGTGTCCTACTCTCGGTCCTCAGACCCATACCCAATTAACCCGTGCCGTAGTAGATTCACACGAACACACAAATGCCGTGCTTTTTTTCCTTCGTTACTCCCCCGTCAACATACCGTCAATATATGGAGGGCATATCTGGTGAACATGGTTAATTCCATGCACATATGCACATGAGTAATCCTAGCGGTCTATCCCGAAATGAGCGGCGCTGGGCAGGCGAGCGCGGGCGGGCGAGCGTGAGCGTGCTGATTTTGCGAACCCCCCCCGGCAAAACCATTTCTTCTCATTTCTCGTCCCTCCCCGCGCCGCTAGGTTCCTCCAAAGAGATGAAGGGCGAAGCTAGGGTTTGGCGCCACCGGCCCTGCATCCGCTTCCTCCCTGCGCACCGCCGGCCCGAGTCTGCTCCGCCCTATTCGCAGGACAAGAGCGGAGCTAGGGTTTCACGGCGCGCTGCTACCCCCGCCGAGTCTCCGCACAACGGCCCCACCGCACCATCTGCGCCGCTCAAGCAGTGCGCCCGATCGCCCTCTTGCTTGCCTTGCCGCCCAGTCTCAGCAAGAACGTCTCGCTTAAGCCCCCAAGTTGCTTGCGCCTAGTTGCCCTACGACCCCGGCGCCGCCTGTCGCCCCACTTGCGCCCGCGGCGAGGCCCTGTGTGAGGTAAGCAACCACCGCCCCCACCCTTTCCTTGCACCGAGTCCCCTTGCGCCTGAGTCCCCTTGCTCTGAACTAACATTGCAGTAGCTTTCGGTTGCAGCATTGAAAGTACTGGACATTGTGTTTGATGCACTCATGATTGGAATCCTGGACATTGTACAGTATCAGGTTGTTTTGCTCCAGAAGTCCATTACATTTTGTTTGATGCACTCATGATTGGAACCATTGGAAGTACTGCAGTATCAATCCTGGATGTGAATGCAAAAGATGATTGGAACCATTGGAAGTACTGCAGTATCTATGAGATCATAGACGCTGATATAGGCAATGACCTGGATGTTGAGAAGGCATGCCGATTCTTGAAGATTGGCCTGCTATGCACACAATCATGCATTCCATGCCCCCTGCCCCCTACGCCAGGTCCTCCACTGGCCAGCTGCATCCCAAGATATTTGAGTCACGGTGAGAGTTCTGTATTTTGTTGATAATCTTGAAGTTTTGTAATCTTAATGTGTTGTAATCTACAATGCAGTAATGAATCTACAATGAGTAAAAAAAATCCTTGAAACATTTGCTAAAATCTTGTCACTTTCAAAAGATGAGTGTGTTGCTATTTTCTCATTTACATTCAGGTTGTAACTATGTCTATGTGAAATGAGGTAATAGGAAATCTGAATCACAAGTTGCATCCTTTGCATGGTCAAGATTTGGCAACTCTAAATCATAAATGGATGAGTGTGTTGCTATTTTCTCATTTACATTCATGTTGTAACTATGTGAAATGAGGTATTAGGAAACATACTTTGCACTTTGATGATTATCTTTCCACTATTTCAGCTTAGTACACTGCAGTCAATTGTTAGTTCTCATGATAATCATTGTTGATGTAATTGGTGATAATCATTCTGATGTATGCAATCAGAAAAATGAAAGGTACATTGCAGTTCTTATGTAATTTTGAATGTATGCAATCAGAAAAATGAAAGGTACACTTGAGTGCTTTGTGCTCCTTGCCTAGAGTACTGCGAAGGCATGCATTGAACTGTATTGTAATCAGAATTTGTATGAGTAAGCTTAGAATTTGTAGAGAATGAGCCATCAGCTGATTCAAGAACTGGAGGAGCTCAAGTGACTGGCCATGTAGCACCGCCAAAATCATCAAACTTCTTTCAAGAGTATGGAATAGCTAATGGATTCCAAAGAAAAACAAGCACAGCTGCCTCAAAGACTCAGGTAAAAGCTACATTGATGTTAGTGCTACATCAGTTAGAGAAATGGCACATTGATTCAAATTTTCTGATTTATGCAAAAGTTTGCGGAATTTCACTATGTAAGAGTTACTAACTTACTATACAAACTACCACACTAGATCTTGTTGCTTCTTATAGCTTCTCTTGTTTCGAGTTTCGTGACATCGTCTTTTTCTTCTTACCTGCTATATGTTAGACCATATAGAGTTATACAATCATGCATACAACCTGAACCAACTTATCGGTACAAAAAAGCTTGCTACTTCCTTTTTGTTACTTATTTTTTCTCAATAGTAAAGTTCATCAACAGAAAATCAAATGGATTCCTGAAATCCATAAGGATTGCACTCTTGACTCTTGAATAAACCAATCCAACAATCTAAGCACTTTGGTAACCCTGTGAACCCTCTTGAGCATAATAAGGAGAAAGAATTAAACTAAAAATATGAAAGAGTTAACATTTTTTTCCTTTTCATTTGAAAGAAGAAAATCAAGGACTTACTGAGGCAATAGGAAAATATTTCTGCTATCGATGGTTTACATTGCAAAGCTACAATAACACGTTCAGTGATAAGTATTAACCACAATTTTACTTAGAAATGAGTTTAATCTCATAAATTCAGCTCATCTACTAAAAAGTAATTCTCTACAAACTAATTTCGCATTGAATCGCATCACTGTATGCAGCATACACTTTCGCATGAAGCTACAATTTATTCATGTGCAAAAGTATTGTCGAATTTTAAGCTTCATAAGGTAAACACCATAAGCAATCTATCTAGATAGCTCAGACCAAAGTTAGCCTGAAGAACTATATCTGAATGCCCAGGATTCCATTGAGCAATGACCAAACATTCAGGGCATACACAACAGAAATCATACATTATTTTTCAATGCCAAAAAGACAGTCAATCCACAAACAAGTGATACATGAACACTACCATGAACATTGTGCTCAGTGTATTCAAACACTCAATTGTCCATCTCATTCAATCAACACCTCATTTCACCTAGATTGCCATTTATATTAATTAGATCAGTATGTAAAGGTCTATTTATAGAAACAGAGGCTGGACAAAACCCATCCAAGGCCCCTTCAATGACAACATGCTACAAGCTACAACCAATCAGTCCATGCAATCTATACACACAAGTCATACAATAAAAAAAGACATTCATGAATCTTTTGGCTTCTCCTAATGCTTGTCCATTTGCATCCATGCAATCCATGCACTGAAATCTCCCAATATGTGCTTATGCAAAGGATATGTCGCATTCAGCTAGCGGCAAAAATATAATTCGGCTTGTGCACAGGATCCTTCGGCTTCTCCTAATGCTTCTCTGAAAGGGGCGGTCTTGCAAGCGTGTGGGAGAAGGGGCCATGGAATTCTTCCATTTCATTCCATTCCAGCCAAGTTTTGCAACCGAAAAAAACAAAAATCAATTACCACTGTAACTTGCAAACATGCCAAATATGAAAATCAATTACCCTCGGCAGTATGCAGGGTCCTAGCGGCGCAAGCGTTCGACGCGAGGGCGTCGGAGGCTCGGGGCCGGAGGCAGAGGGAGGCGCGGCGCTGGACCACTCCAACCCTAGCTCTGGGGGGATTCGGGGACGTGATTCGGGCGGCGGGGGTTCGGCGAGCGTCTTCAGCGCTTCAGTCTTGGCGACGACAGGCGCTTCGGTCGCTCGGTCTTGGGCGACACTAGGTCGTGGAGGAGAATGGAGGGGGGGGGGGTTGGCGGCAACGTGGGGGCCCGAAGGGAGAATGAGGTCTGCGCGGGGGGTTCTTTGCGAAAGGATCCAATGGGAGGTCTTGCTGGGCGGTGGTCGCCTCTGATCGTCGGATCTGGAACGGATGACTTAGATCTTATATGTGCATATGTTCACCATTTGCACTATGTGCACCAGAAATGCTAATGCTACCCAACACACACACACACACACACACACACACACACACACACACACACACACACACATATATATATATAGTTACACTCTATATATATATATATATATATATATATATATATATATATATATATATATATATAAGACCACCTAGGTGGTATTAACACCTTTTAGAGGTGGTATGTACAATTTTGTAGATATACTCCTTTTTATGTGCGAATATGAAGGTATTTACAAAATATGCTAAAAACTATGGACTCTTTTACAAATTTTTTGTGGATCACATTGGAGTATCTTATAAGTAGTATATAAGTATACCTAAAGTGATAAAGGAGTATGTCAAGTTCTTTTAGGCGGTATATCAAAGATAGGAGTAACTACACCCGGGAGTAGAAAGTATTAATCATATATATAGACACACACACATACTTGTGTGAGTGCAGTTTGTCGCCACAATGATGAGATTAAGAACGCATGCAAAACGCAAACCTTAAAAGTAGTCAAGCAACCTTAAAAGTAGTCGAGTTTTGACAGAGAGAGAGAGATGCAAATCCTGATCGTATCACAATCGTATTGGATTATTCAACACAAACAGGCTGGAAGAAGTACATTCTTTAGCATCACATAAAGGGTTCCTCGTTGTCCTACGTTGTCAAACAGCAAAGCATTCCAATGTAATATGGACACAGAATGTTTAACATCTTTGGATTTCGCCTGTGTCGAAGGGGTGGTTGACGAGGAATGCAACAAAATTCCGAATGTGAAATCTGAAAGTGGTTGATGGCCTGAACGGTCAACGGCTCTGCTACTGCTACCAGCTTTTGAACTCATCATGTGCAGAGTCTGAGTATCAGGCAGGGAAAAGGCTGTCGTATGCAAAATTTATCGGAGGGGTAATTGACGAGGAATGCAACAAAATTCCGACTGTGAAGTCTGAAAGTGGTTGATGGCCTGAACGTTCAACGCCTCTGCTACTGCTACCAGCTTTTGAACTCATCATATGCAGAGTTTGACTATCGGGCAGGGAAAAGGCTATCGGTATGCAGAATTTATCGGAAGGTAGCGATAGAACAAGTAAACGGCGATTACTGGAAATTTTTGGACACAAATTTTGAATTTCCAGATGTAAAAAAGAAAAAGTTGAAAAAATTGGTAGAGCCAACGCTCGAACACACACACAACCAGGCCTATCCTTCCCACCAGGCTATGAGCACACATGTACAACAAATGTATTGCACATTTCCTTTATACATTAATGAAAATTAGATAAATCCAAAATATTTTACCTGGTTTGAATTTTTACCAGATCCCACCGATAACCGACGATTTTCGCTGAAATTTCGACGGTAAAATTTTCCCTAGTATCAGGTGGTCATTCTTCTCTCTTAGTTACAAGATCGCATCGGTCGTTGACATTGAATATTTTGTGGTCTAATTATGCTTTGGCAGGTGCTTTTGTTTCATAAACCAAGGAGGTGAGAGTTGTTACATAAGATTCTGAAGAGTAAGTTAAGATTGGGAATAGAGTATATCTTCGTATGGATTTGTTGTGTGGTCATGAAAAGGCTAATGGTTGTAGTTTCAAGAGAAAATTGCACCGTAAGTCACTGAATTTGCGAGATTATGTCATTTAGCTCTCTGAACTTATATTTTACTTTCTTCGCTCCTGAACTTACGAGGTTATGCCACTTAGCTCTTGCGAGGTTATGCAACTTAGCTCCCTGAACTTGTATTTTACTTTCTCACTCTCTGAACTTGTGAGGTTGTGTCACTTAGCTCCCAGAATTTGCGTTGAAGCGAAGTTTGTTAGATGCGATGGTAACGACTTCGTCCCCTCCGAGTCTGATGGACTTGTCGTCGCCCTGTTCCGGCTGTATTCATCGTCCCCATCACCTCACGCCGATAAAAACGGATTCTTCAGGCCCGAGAACGCACGTGCCCGCGTCTTCGCCGGAGCTCCACCGTCACAACTTGCCGCCGCCCTCGTCCTTGCCTCCTCTGAGTCGGCCGTGAGAGAGAGAAAAGTACATTCCCAGTGCCAGAGCATGGGCACAGTACTTCTCTCTCACGGTGATTCTTCAGCTCAGCCTTTTCTATTAGCAAACGGCAAAATGGACTTCATGTAGGGTGAGTAGCTTCTGCTTTAGCACTAGGAATATACCTCTCTCTCTCTCTCTCTCACAGTCGACTCAGAGGAGGCAAGGGCGAGGGCGGCGGCAAGCTGCCACGGTGGAGCTCCAGTGAAGACGGGAGCACGGTGCATTTCTGGGCCCAAAGAACCCGTTTTTATCAGCGTGAGGTGATGGAAACGATGAACATGGCCGGAACAGGGCGGTGACATGTCCACCGAACTCAGAGGGGACGAAGTTGTCGACATTGCATCCGATGAACTTCGCTTCAACGCAAGTTCAGGGAGTTAAGTGGAACAACCTCGCAAGTTTAGGGGGCTGAGAAAGTAAAATGCAAGTTCAGGGAGCTAAGTGGTACAACCTCGCAAGTTCAGGGACCTACAGTGCAATTTTCTCTAGTTTCAATATTTCTAGGCCTCAATTCAATTGATTTCTTCTAATGTATAAAAAAAGACTAAAGGTTGCTAGGAGAGTACTACTTTTGTTTCTTTAAATTTTACCAAAACTTTTCATATAGAGTGGGTGAAAAAGTTGTAGTCCCCCCTAGATTCAGGCTACTGCTTCGGTGTGCTAAAAGGGATCTATTTATGGAACATATTTATGCAGATATATTTCATAGTGTATCCTATAATTGTTCCGGGACGCTAATCGTTTTGTAATCTTAGGGTTTGTTCATTTTTTTTGTGTGGAATTTACTTAGTTGAAGTAATTTATAAACTCGAGTAAAAAGTTTTTACCCAATCTACCCTAATACTAAACCCAGTGAGAATGGCGTGCTTAAGAGAGATCCGTACATTTAGTCCACAAATCCGGTGTAGGACTACATCTCGTGCACCACTGAAGGGAGATGCCTGACCGACCACACATGTTGGAGGCCGACTGTGGTCTGGTGATTCTTTCAGAGCTCCGGTGAGTTGTTCCCTCTTTTCCTCTCTTGATTTCTCTCATTATCTGCCAATTTGGGGCTTAATTTCTTCATCCCTTTGTCTCCAATTTGCACTATCTGGACATGGTCATCGATAAGCCAGCCATCCATAGTGGCTTCACGGCGAGGCGACGTCCGATCCGCGGGCCAGCATTCCACTTCTCTTTCTCTCCGTGGCTGCAGTCTGAGCACCGCCTCTACCTCGGTAGAAACATCATGGTTCTTGCAGGCAAGGCTAGCATAACATGTGTACCTGTTGGACCGAAAAGACGACTAGAGGGGGGGGTGAATAGGAGCACGCTCACTTTTTCACAAAGTATGAATTCAACACCAATTTTACTCCAGTAGCTATGAGAGCTATGAAGATCAATCTACAAGTACAGCGGAAGACTTGTATTGAATCCACACTAAGAACCCCAAAGCAATAGATCAAAGGAAAAACAAATCAGAGGCTGAGCGGTCAGATCGGTTTTATCTGTGGTCTGACCGGTTCTTCGAGCGGTCGACCGGCGTTATGTGAGCGGTCCGATCATGCGTTCTAAAATCGGTCTCGACCGATTTTGTCGAAACGATATGAAACGACAAAACCGAAACTCAAAACGATCTAACTTTTGATCTATGCGGCCAAACTCCACGAAACTTGACACACACCTTCTCAAAGATATTGTGAACCTATTCTAATCAAGGATCGCAGAAATCCAAGCCAAGGTTCCTATCTTTTGCAGTTTGAGCAAAGTTAGGTCAAAAACCGAGTAAGAATCAAAATATGATCTAGAGACTTGCTCGTGGGTAATTGATGATCAAGATGATCCTCGAAGGATTCCCACAAGTCACAGCAAGTTAGATCAAGCCAAGAAACCAAGCAAAAACTCGAGAATCAAAGAGAAGCACCAAATCACCAAATAGAGAGAAAAAGAGAGAATAGATTCATCTTGAGAGAATTCTCTTTGGATTGATTTGATGGGTATTGGTTTACAGCTACTCCACCAATGGAGGACAAAGACTCAATACATGAGCACAAAATCCAATCCAACTCTATAGAACCCTAACCTCCACTAATCCTCTCCCTAAGCAAATTAGGGTTTCAAAACAATGAAAAGGGTTGAAGGGAGTGCAGCCACCTCCCTCCTCTATTTATATTGGAGGTCTAGACCTTCTAGAAGATTGAACCCTAATGGGCTCCCGTTAAGGCCCACACACAAACGGGTCACATACGCACGCGTTTTAAAGCGCCGTCTTCATCTCTTGACCTAATCCACTTCACCTTGCGCCATCTTGCGCTGTGATTTGGCAAAAGGTCACCAAGGCGGTATTTGGTAAAATTACCAAAATACCCCTCCTCGATCTTTTTTGCAAAGACCGAGTCCCAACTGCGTGAAACACATCCATGTTTCACCACGTGTAGGTTAATCCTGCGGCTCTCTTCATGTCGGCAAGTCTCTCCCATCCGGCTCCCACCGAAACCACCATGGCACTTGCACCGACCCCCACGCCGCTTGATCCAACCCGTCGCACCGAACTGCCCGTTCGGTCATCCTTGTCCATTCTGTGCCATGCTTGAACCCGTTGACCTCACCCGGCATCCCCGATCGTTCTGGACCTCAGCTCTCCAAGCCTAGTCCCGATCATCCTCGCCGTTGACCATCGTTGACCTCCAAGCAACCTGCACAAACATAGACCAAGAAATCGTTTCCGGGAACAAGTTCTTCGCAACTTGACCCACGTTAGTCAAAACATGCATCATGCATCACATATGCCATGGAACCCATGAACTTGACCTAACTTCCAAACATCGCCGCCACGAAGGACGACGAGACAAGTGAAAATCGGTCAGACCGCCACCATGGCGGTCGACCACCTCGGCCGGTCTCGATCACACTGCTGGCCGTCGACCGCCCAATAGGACTAGCCAAATTTCCATCCTGGAAATCCGAAACCTACTGGAATTTTCAAACCAATAGAACTTTTGCCTTGAAGCTCCAAAAATTATGAGACCAAGTGCAGAAGAACCCTCTCACTTGCCTACACCCTCTATTTTTGGCCTAGCTCCAAAATCTAAAAACATTGCAATGGCCGGTCTGACCGCTCAGGCAAAGCCGGTCAGACCGCTCCACTGGCCGGTCTGACCGCCACCCTGACCGGTCTGACCGCCAGCAATCATTTCAGAAAAACCACACAGGCATGGCCGGTCTGACCACCATAATGGCCGGTCAGACCGCCAGAGGCCTGACAGACCTGGAGCTTTGCCGAAAACACGTGATTCGACAAACCGTCAACGACATTGCCAATTATAACATCATCCTAAGATCTCAAGCATATCCCCATGATATCCACAGTACCAATTTAGTTTTTTTGTGTACCTAGTCTCGACCTCACCAAGCCAATTGCTGCTCCGTGTCACGCCACCGCATCGTCGTTGGCCTAGCTCCGACCTCCCCAAGCCATGTTGAGCCTAAATACGTGCTCCGTGTGTTGTGGAACATGTAGCTACGCACGCCCGCTTGGTGTTTGGTGAAATGCCACTGCGTCTAGGTAGAGATGGAGAAGAGAGAGCTTGGAGGCAACATGGCACAAGAAACGGTGTACATGAAAGCCAACTCAGCTCACTTTCTATGTGGAAATCCAACTTAGCATGCAAACCACCATAGTTTCTGGTTTGGACCTGATTTGATCTGGTATTGCAAGTACATGTAGTTACATATCTGGTTTTTATAGTACAGGGGTTGAATCGAACCGACTTGAAAGTAGATATACTAAATATGAACTTTTTCCTCTTTTGTGAGGGTCTTGCAAACAATAATGACTATGGTACATGTCTTTGTATGTATTTTACATACACATTTTCCATCGTTCACTAATCGTACTAATCATCATCTAGCTGAGAGTGGTGGTAAGCGATAGAAATGTAAACTTTTTATAGCCAAAAGGCTGTTTCTAGTTGTACCATAGACCAATGAAAAACACAAAAACGTGTGCATTAGGTGTAACACCCCGGTCCAACACGAAGCCAAAATGCCACTACACAATGCTAACTACTAATTCTGACAATATTTTTCAATAAAATCCAACAAACAGTTAAATGATAAAACCCGTCCGCGAGTCACAATAAACATGAATAATAACACCACAAGTATAGGTAATAAATATCTAGATAGCAACACGAAATAATATCTAAGCAAAACCAACCATAAAGAATCTATCGAAGGAATAAAATAGGTTTCAACCAAGCAACTAGGATTATTCAAAGTTTATCAAGTCCTAAAGAATAAATCATCACACTATAATAAAAGTTCACATGGCCATATGAATCAAGTGTTTGGAGTGTATGCAATAGTTCCATGTGCGCTATCCCTCCCCATGCGAGATGTCATCATGAACCACCTAAAACAACAATAAGGCAAGAGTGACTTCACGACTCAATAAGTACAAAGTACAATGATAATAACACAAGTTCATTAAAAATTTGATGCATAATCATAAATCTCATTCTCATCATTCTCAAATCTCATCAATATCTTTCTCATGGATGCAAATGCCATGATGCACCTCTTTCAACTGATACCGGTATAGCAAAGTATTCATCCGTTAGTGACACTCTTTTCTCCCCCCCCCCCAACTTCTTGAGGGTGAGGTCCCTACCTCTATAGGATTTTAACATGGGGCACACTGGATTAGCCATAATCATGGGGCTCTGGCCCTTATGCAAGTGAATGATGTAATAATTCATCTATCAATAATAATCCCACCAAGTGATCCCCATGATAGTTGCATCATTATCACAATCTTACTATTTTCATCAATAATACCATGGGAATAAATAACTTAACAAATCATAATCAAATATCATGGTAATAAATCAACATGACAACGACAACCACCCGTTGTCCACAAATATAACAAGAACTTGCCTCTTTAACTTCTAGGAGCCAGGTAGCGAGACAGCGGCAAGGTACTAGAGGCTACACTCTCTGAACAAACAATTAACATACATTCAAAAACATGTCATCACATCACAGCACCAAAACATTACACAAATCACCTTTGCATGTCCACGCCAAAACGACACAATTTACTCGATTCTACCAGATGTAGCACTCGCTGTTCCAGTAGTAAAAAGGCTCTATCTCCTTCATCTTAACCCTAAATCTAGCAAACCAATATTTTCTAGAATTCTCATGAAATTTCCTACAACCTCCAAGTTATGATGAACTCCTGAATCCACTGTTTACTTCACTATTTCCTTCTCCGAAAACTGTCTCAGAATCTGTTAAGACAGACCACTTCACAATGTCGTATCTTTATTCCTAAAACTTGAAGAGTAATGAACGATACCAGTTCTGGAGTCTACCAAAAATTTCCTAGCTTATTCAAGTTATCAATAAAATTAAATTGTTCATTTGCTAGGCGTAAACAGCCCATTTTCACGGCATCTACCAACGACGTCCATTTTCTGGATAGCTAATTCCTGAGGCCATAACTCTTCGCTCACAATTCCAAATCTAGTGTTCTAGACCTTCTTGGAAAGCTAAATAAATTCTCTACATCTTTTCTAGTTGGATTAAACTTTGAATCTAAGCATAAGTACCTCTAACTGCCCCCACAATGTTCTACGCAACAACTCGGCGAACTAGGGCATGCCGAAATCTACCCTTCCTATTAACCAAACGTCCTACAAATTGAACAGAAACTAAACAAGGATCATCTAAAGGTTTCAAATCATTACCCTCAAAGAACACGATTACGATTACGAAACCCCACACAACCCGTCTCTTCTTTCGTTCTTCCTATCCCATTCTCCTTTCTTATCCCTTGCTGGCCTCCTTGCTTCCCTTCACAGCACCGCAGTAGCCCAATAGTGGCTCCTATCAGCACAACATGTATGCAGTGGCAATTAGTAGCAACTGTGCAACTTGCATGTTCCTATGCAAAGAAAGGCAGCAGGTTTTGCTAGCGGCAGCAGTCACGTGAAGAAGCAGATCTAGCACAGCAGTAGGGCAGCACTGCACAGTGAATAATCTAGACCCATTATTCTGAGTTAATGGAGTATTTTGGTTATTAATGACAAATCTATTTGTGAGACTAACACTTCTATTGTTAAACCTATCGTTTAGTCTCAATTGGATAAAAAGGTGAAAATCATGGAGGTATGCATTCAACATCATATTCTTATATCTTGTTGCATTCCTCGGATCCAAAATATAGGTTGAACTCCACTAAAAGTCTAACTTGATTATGTGCATATGTTTTTACTACACATTCGTATATGCACACATTTAGGGGGAGTTCACTCTATGTTTTATGGTTTTATTAGTATTGATCCATATTTTTTTATCCATATATATTAAGGATCTTTACTTTGAAACATATTAAATGAGTATACAAAACTTGTGTAGTTCATATATACTCATATGTCTTTATATTCAATTATTCGCAATTGTGATGGTTATCATCAATTACCAAAGAGGGAAAGATTGGGGTATCTTGACCCACCATTATAAGTAAATAGTATGTTATGGTAATTAATGACAATCATGTTGTGGGAATAATATTTTTCATTAGTTGGATGAATAGGTTATGTCTCATGATGATAGAGACTTTGGATGGCATTATGAGTTGATCATCATCAAGTCAAGGTTCAAGAAAAAGATGCATCAAGTGTTGATGCATATCAAGATCTCGAAGAAAAGGAAATCATCATGTGTCAATGATGTTCAAGAAGAGGAGATGATCATGAGTTGATCATCAAGTCAAAAGAAGACACATCATGTGTTGATCGAGGTCAAGTAAAAGAGTGCATCATGGGTTGATGCATATTCAAGTCAAGAATTTGAAGTAAAGGAAATCATCACGTGTTGATGATTATCAAGTCAATGACCCGGTCTTGAAGTGAAGATGTGCATCAACAAGCTTCAAGTGAATGTGCAAGGCAAATGTATGACTAGCTAGGGCTAAGGATGTGTTCCTAGTCTTTTACCGGTCTTGGTGTTTGGTTGGAAGACCGGATTGCTAGTATATGTTGCCATATTATTAAGAGGGGTCTTGACTAGTAGCTTGAGTTAGTCATGTCTTGCTCAAACTATTGAGGAAGAGATATGCTCACATCTCGACACTCAAGCAACTAACGCCTTATTTAATGCTTTGAGTATAGAGATATTCGATGCCATATGCAATCTCAAGAACATTCATGAGATATGAACCTATCTTCAAGATAATTATGAAGGTTCCACCTCAACCAATGATGATTGCATAGAAGAATGTATGCCGGGAGAAGAATACTCAATCTCTAGCTCCGATAACGATGAGATCTCAACTCCATCTACATCACCTCATTGCTTTATGGCTAAAGGTAATAAAGAGGTAAATAATGATGAGCCCACATATGATGAGTTAATGGATATGTTAGAAGTGCTTAATGAATATCTTGAGAAGGAGAAGACTAAGTATAAGATTTTGAAGAAAGAACATGTCTCTCTTCAAAACAATTATGATATGCTAAAAGAAGAACATGAGTCTATTCTTCTCAAGGAATTCACTAAGCTTAATGTGGATATAGGCATTACATGTAATTTACTAGATGATATGCCATGTATAGCTCCTAGCTATTGCATTTCATCTAAGGTTAGCATATCCACCTCTTGTGATGATTTGCTTGATATGCCTTGTTGCTCCAAAATTGATACTTCTATTTCCTCTATTCCTTGTGATACTAATCTTATAGAGGAGAACAAAGAGCTCGAAGCCCAAGTCACAAAATTAAAAATTGACTCAGAAAGAAGCTTCAAAGGGAAGGCCACTCTTGATGAGATATTGAGCAAGCAAAGATGCTTGCAAGATAAGAGTGGAATTGGTTTCACTCCAAAGAAGAAGGAAAATAGCAAGACAAGGCACAATGCAAGACACACGAAGAATATCAAGTGCCTTGGTTGCAATGAGAAGGGACATTTTGCTTCGGTGTGCCCAAACAAGATAAATGACAAGCAAATATCATCAAAGAAGAGGCAAGCCGGCAAGGAGCAATTAAAGAAGACAAAAATGGAAAGTAAAAGCCCAAATTGCTACAATTGTCGGGAGAAGGGATATTTTAGTAAGGATTGTCCCAAAGGTATCTCTCCTAAGCCTATTATTTATAATAATGATTATTTGCTTAGGAATGATATAAATGACAATGTGTTTGCTAGAAATGTTGGCTCACATAAAACCATTGCTAGAGCCATTTGGGTGCCCAAATCTATTTTGACTAACATTCATGGACCCAACCAAGTATTGGGTACCAAAATACGCTTAAATGCTTAATAGGTAATTGGAGAGGCATTGGAGGCTTGGCTCACAAGAAGAGGTGGATTCCACCATGTGCAAAATTAGAGCCAAGCATAAAGATGAACTTGTCACATCAAGCACCAATGCCATTTCGGTAACAAGTATTTACATTGAAGTATCTAGCCCCTAGCCTTGTGTAGGTTATATTGCATTCCATGAAAATCTTTTTAAAAGGGTTGTTCTTGCTCTTGTCCAAAAACTTCGTTATTGAAATCTTGAGCAAGATAGTAAGTCGCACATAAAGGGAGAATGCTAAGTCATATACATGTATATCACATCCCTAAGTGTGGCCAAATAAATTAAGTGCTAGTGAGTCAAAAATTTCATAACTATTAGTAATCCTTTGAAAAACCAGTTGCAAAATGTATATAGGTTCTTTTCAAAGGTTTTGCCTCAAGAAAAACCTATTTTTAAGTGAAAATGAGTTTCTAGCCAAAATTCTAAATTATAGTATCTTGTTTTTGACATAAATTAGATTTTTTGTGTAAAATCTATTCTAAAAGGAATTTGAAAATCATCCCAAAAGGAAAATCCTAGATTTGGCTATTTGAAACCTTTTTAGTATTCAAAATATTTTCAAAAGGCCAACCTAGCAAAAGTTATTTGATTTCGAAACTCGTCCAAATTCTTATTTTGACCTAAGTGGTTATTTTCTAGCACTTAAGTGAGTTTTGTCATATGAGCAAAAATTATTCACATTAATAGATCCATAATGGTAGTAATGACTCATACATAAAATTAGATGCTCTAAATTTCATCATATGCTCAATTTGGCTCTTTTGAAGAAGTTTCATGAAAATAAGATTTCATTTGTGAAAACAAAAGCTTAATTCATAAAAACTATTTAAGAATTGGATTTTCAAGGGCTATATAAGTTGGAAATGCTCCAAATATATTTGCTTGATTGATTGTGTGAAAATTTCTAGCAAAATGCAATATTTCCCTCTTTTCTCCAAAATCGAGGCCGAACTTCTTGAGTTTGGTTTTAGTTGGTCTCGAGTGTCGTCCCAAAGTGGTCGACCGCTAGCTCTACTGGTTGGACCGCCAGATGCCAATGGTCGAGACGGTTTTATGTGAAGTCCTTTATACTTCCAAACCCGAAAAGTTTTTCTCACTTTGGTCACTTTCTTCCTCACCCAAAGTCTTGAGTTCCCTCTCTCCTTTTTCGGTCGCCCCTCATCTCCGGCCTTGGATCCTCCTCTCCTGCCATCTCCTGCCATCTTCTTGGCCTTCCAAGGTAATCTAGGGTTTTCCCTTCATGTCCTCTCTCTATTCCTTGGGTTGGATTTCATTTTGGTTGATTCATCTCACCAAAATATGAAAACCTAGGTGAAGGTGTTCTCTCAAAATCTGGCTAATTGACCTTGAATTTCTTCAAGGATTCATCTCCTTTTATCTTCATTGTTCATCTAAGCCGGTAAATCTCTCTTCCCTACTTGCAATTTACTCACATTGTGAATTTCCCAAATTATCTAGGGTTTGACATAGTTATGCCTAAACTCTTTCAAATTGGTGACAATTCTTGACATGCAAGTAGATGGGAGTTATATTAAAAAAGTATTCATTATGGTATTGCATAGATATTGTAATTTTTGGGTTCAACCAAAAATCAATTGTCTTCCTGTCACAGGCGGTCTGACCGGCTGCACTCGGCAATGTGACCAACAAATCTAGCGATCTGACCGGTGGTATCAGCGGTCTGACCGTCCGTGACAAAAGGGAATGGCAGACAATGCATAACAAACATTTGTTATCTCACTTCTTGAACTTCCTTGATAATCTTTGCAATCTTTTCTCAGCGACAATGCCGCACAAGAAAACAGTGACTCACTCTGTAGCTCCCACCTCTTCACAGGGAAAGGAACTTGTTGAAGATGAACATATGGAGGACGTTGAAGAAGAATAAGAGGCAAGTGACAACAGTGACAGCAATGATGATAATTATGAAGAATCTAATGATGAGGATGAGGATGAGGATGCTGCTCTAGATCAAAGTCAATTTGTTGGACTCAATGTGTCAAAGTTAAAAAGTGAACAATACACCATTTTGAGGCACATCAACCAATTCAGATTTCCAAGAAATGCTACTATGGGTATGTTCCATACTATGTTTCAGTAAGATGTTTATCAGACTTATTATGCAAAGAACAAGTTTGCAAATCATCGCTTTGTGAAGTGGAGTTACTTGGGACAGAATCCAGTGTACAACGGTCTTTATCGTCTTTTTCAGAATGTACTCTTGGATTCATTGGTTTCATTAAGATGTAATTTCCATGCCAAGGCAATTTGGCAATTTTATGCAACTGTGTATGTGTCCCCTAACTATGACCATCTTATCTGGATGACTGGACAACAAAGGCTAGAAGCTTCTAAGGATGATTTCATGAGTGCTTTGAGTATGGGAGATTCAAGTGGAGTTAAGGTACATCTTCAAGAACCTCTCGCTCTTACTCAGGTGGATGAGTTCTATGATCAAAATAATCACTTTATCTATGGAAGAGTAAATAGTCTTCTCCCTCTTTCTAGCATCATCAACAGGATCATGAGAGCTTCTTTCTTCCCTAGGAATAGGAATAATGATGAGATTCATGGACGTGCTTGGAATGTAGTTAAGTACATTATGGATGGCACAAGGATTGATATAATAGACTTAATGATTAGAGAGATTGCCACATCAAAGGGAGATAAGACCAAAAGCGTATATTTTGCTCTATACATAATGAAGCTCATTCAGAGTAAGATTGATTTTGACAGTCCTTATGACATGGAGCACAAAAAGTATAGGCCTAGAGATACCCCTCCTCAGATGCCTCCTCCACCTCCTCCTTAGCCTCAAGGGCAAGGTTTGCCTCCTCAGGGACATCCAGGGAAGCAGGCTCCTCAGGAGCAAGATCCTATCTTGGCAGTTCTTTCTCGTCTTCAGTCGAGCGTGGACCGCATGGACACAAGGTTTGATCAAATGCATGCAGTTCAGGTTGAGACCAGAGCCATGGTTGAAGGATTGAACATGAAGTTTGATACTTTGGACTCGAGGGTCACCCATATGGATGAGAGGCTCACTGAGTATTAGCAGTAGTAAGTGCCTTTGGCCTATCAGAGGTTTGGACGTGGTCAGCGCCCTCCCTCCTTCACTCAATGTGGTGATCATCCATCTTCTTCAGATGCTCCTCCTTCGTCCTAGAGTATCTTAGAGAGCTTAGTGTTCTTATTTAGGTCTATAGACCTTTTCTTGTAAGGATAAGCTTAATATTCTCTCTTGTATTATCTTGTGTAAGCTTATTAAACCTTGGATGCCTTTTTGGTCTTAATTGCTATCAGACTTATATTGGACAATTGAAGGTTTATGTTATGGTTTATGCCTCTTTTTGTATCCTTGCCCGAGATATGTTTTTGATTGAATCCTTATTGATGTTGCATGTTTATTGAATTCTTGATTATCTCTTGTGTCATGCTTCCTTGAATTCAATTTATATAGAGGAAACTCCGTCAAAATTTCATAAAATCCTCATATGTGCATGTTTTTCGATTCACATCTCTATATCCATATATTTATGGGGAGTTTTATCTATATGGTTCTTGTTTGCAAGAAATTCAAAATATCTCTTGAAATAAAATTATTTTACCAAAAAATTCCTTTTGAGATACATTTGAATTAGTCCATAGTTAATATCTTGAAAATTTCAAAGCTTTTGGAATTCATTTGAAAATGTTTTGATTTATCTTCACTTTAAGCAAAAATTTGGCCTCCAAAGCTCTTTTCGGAATATCTTTTGAATGGAGACTTCTCTTTCAAAAATTATTGTTGGAAAATATTCCTAGGAGTCTAAAGGTTAATTATGCAAAACTTCGAAGCATTTAGACTTGATTTGAAAAAGATTTGACTTTTTCTCTCTTTGATCAACTATCTTTTGAGCTCAACATAATTTCAAATAAACATGTCTTTTATTGGTTGAGAAAATGAGCTCAGTATCTTCATGAAAAAATGTTTATTGGAGAGATTTCAAAAGTGAGTTTACTTGAATGCATTCCAAATATCATTTCCTTTAGTTACACTCAAATATAGCCTTATTTCGAGTTGTTTTGCTCTTTTCGGCCATAAAAGGAGAGTTTGTGACCTATTTTGGTTTGAAAACACAACCTTACTTCAAAAGAGGGAAGAATATTTCTATGATCAAAATAAAATGAATTCAATTGCCAAGCTCTTTGTTTTACAAAAACTCTATGTTGGCTTAGATTTGTTTTGGATTTTTGGCAATTAATGCCAAAAAGGGGAGAATGTGTTTATGATCAATATCTTTCCACATTTGGATGAGTAATATATTCTCTCCTGTGATTTCAGCTTTTCATGCATATCATTCTTGCATACATAATGCTTGAATCTTTAAATTGCCTAGTGACATGCATGGATACATTTCAATAGCTTAAATTCTTAACTTATGTTGATTTATATCCAAATGTTGCTATTGATGAAGGATTTGCTATCAATTACCAAAAAGGGGGAGATTGAAGAATCTAGACTCGTCATTATGAGTTAATAGAGTATTTTGGTTATTAATGACAAATATATTTGTGAGACTAACACTTCTATTGTTAAACCTATTGTTTAGTCTCAGTTGGATAAAAAGGTGAAAATCATGGAGGTATGCATTCGACATCATATTCTTATATCTTGTTGCATTCCTCGGATCCAAAATATAGGTTGAACTTGTCGAACCTAGGAACGAAAAATCCCAGATTCTCTGTATTTTATACACTAGTCCAGGAACAACTAGTGTGCACACTCAAACAAAAATGATAGCAAATTCATATCACATATTTATTGAATAATAATAAGAGTTTATTACAAGAAAGGTTTATGTCGGGACCCAAAATATGAAATTCTGGACCCTCTGTGTATAATGCACTAGTCTAGGATCAGGCTAGTGCACACAGTGTCAACACAAGTGAATATCGATCCACACAAGCGATTAATAACATAAACGAGTAATTTGATAACAAATAAGGGTTTTGACCTTCTGGTCGAGTTTACATTTATTAAGCCACGCAGGGCTGGCAAAGAAATAAAATAGCAGCGAAACGAAGAAACTTGAATGAATCCCATCAATTCGCCACGAACCGATCGGGATCAAGACCCTACGATCAAGCACCTTCGATGAACTCCTCCTCGAAAGCAGGCGAAGACTCCTCCTCTTCTGTTGCATGTTTTACAACAAGCATGAGTACACACCGTACTCACAAGCCATACCACAGAGATGCAATTATAGATGCAGGCTTATTCCAAAGGAATGGCTTCTGTGGTTCTTTTGCAGAAATGCAACATTTGCAATTTAAATACAAGTAATAGATTGAAAGCATAATTCAAAACAAATAAACGATAATAATTTGACAGTTTTAGTTCACAAAGACACATAGCCTAAACAAGTTATTCACATAGCCATATGACTTAAGTCACACAGCTCCCTTCCCAAGGTTTTCATGAGAATCTACCCCTCGTGTGAAATCACCAAGCATTGTCCATGACCGCAGACGCGGCTATTCGAATAGATTGATTAATACTCTGCAGAGTTTGTACACTTTACCCACAAGATACAACTAGTGTAGCTAGCACTAGCTGTAACAAAATAGTTCAGAAACTTCATCTCGACATTGACACTCCCGGTATGCTTAGCCACCACAGACGCACACCGTTGGACAGGGACATGGCGAACCGCCTCGTGATGCGACTACTTGGTAGTACACACCTCCACCCAATCCGACACAGCTAACCTACAACCTGAGTAATCAATGTCAAGACTCCATAACTTATTAAGTTAGGCCCGTCCCATCAGGCATGTGGTTGTACGAAAGGCTCAGTTCAATGGCGCACAAAGTTAAGTCCTTAATTGACCGGGGCAAGACTTCCCAATTTTAACCTATCATTCCCGCCAACACAGATCCACCATAAAAGTATACCAGACCACTTGCCCCCGTCCAAAACCTTTTCCCACCCTGTTGGTTAAGTCCAACATATGCCATCAACGAGTAGTAGCACATAGAGCACACAGTTTTTATCACATAGTTTCATAGTCATTTAGTCATGTTTATATTTGCAACTTACATGAGATGGTGACTCGTAGCATGGCTAAGCAAACTAATCGTATCTAACCAACCCACATTGGTAATACAATAGCACCAACTAAATAAACCAAACTAGGGTGACAAAAGATTATGGCATACAATTAGACAAGGAGGTCATAATAATTTGGACATTAGCTAATCCCAAAAACATTGAAATAAATAATTAAAGTAAATGCAATACTTTGAATCAATATAACTTTTGAAAACTGGGTTCAGTATGATCAAAGGTATAACTTGCCTTGTAAAAGGTCTTGGTATTGATCCTGGTCTTGAGATGCTCCTTGCTCTTCAAAACCTCCCGAGGTATCAACGTCTACTCGCAAACGAAACCAACAAACAAAAAATAAATAAAAACAAAGGCAAAAAAACTCCAAAAATTAAATAAAAATCTCAGATAGATAGATCTTGAATTTATATGAATTTATAAATCTGAATGGGCTCAATCGGAGTTCGGATGCAAAAGATATGGGCTTTGGAAGGTTGAATCTACAAGAAAACCCTAAAACTGATTATTCCGAAATTCCGAATTATTTCTTAAAAGAAAAATCGGATTTTAATACCCCGTTCAATCTTAAGAATTATAATTAAATTTTAAACTATTTTTTTGGGATTTAAAATAGAATTTTAGAATTTCTATAAAAGGGGATTAAATCTTGGGCCAAAGGCCCATAGCCTTGGCCCATTAGGGGCAACAAAAAACCCTAGAGGTACTATAGCACCCCTGTGCTACAGTGCAGCCGCTGCTACTACAGTAACTCTGCCGCTACAGTGCACATCCCCCTCCATTGCTGCTGTCCAAGAAGAAGGGGGGAGGGAGAAGAACCCTTCCGGTGCCGCCGCCCAAGGAGAAAAGAGGAGGAAGAGAGGAGAGGAAGAGGAGAGGAGCACTTCGCAGGCGAATTCAGCGATCTCCTATGGTTCTACAAGGGTAACGAACAATGTTCATCGCTGTTTGATTCAGAATAGATGCGTAATCGATTAAGATTGCTGTATCGAATTCCTGCTGCTAGTAGTTCGGTTCTGTCCAGATTGTTGCGCGGCCGATTTTGTGTTCTTAGATGCTGAATTTGAGTTGTCTGTCTTCTAGAGATATTTAGATAATGTTCTTAGCTTTCCGTGGCCACCAAGAACACGTAATTCCGACGTACGGATCAAAAGTTATGGTCTGATCTTTACCACTGTCCTGAAATCCTGACGAGATTGAACTAACAAGTTGTCTCCTAAATTATGATTGTGTTAATGGAAGATTCAGGGTTTTCACTCAACTAGGTTATTGTAGAAAATTTTATAACCTTTCCAGAATGTTATAGAACGCCCTAATCGGAGTTGTAGATCAAAAGTTGTGATATATTCTTTACTGCTATTCTGTTTGTCTAGGCAGAATCTGTCTTGTTCTTTCTCCCACCTGTTAGCATTTTAATTTGGACGAATTGGGAGATCTCATTAACTAGGATTTTGTAGTTATGTTCGTTAAGTTTCCTTAGGATCTGAGCTCACCTCGTTCTAAGTCCTAGATCAATAGTTATGAGTTATTCCGTGCTGCTGTCCAGATTCGTTTCTGTGATTGAGTTGTGTATTTTCAGAATAGGTCCAATATTTAATTCCTGGGTTGTCGGGAAGATGTAATAGAACATTGTTGGTAGTGTCTTGTGCCATGTTGTTCTTATTTCGAGTAATTATATGTGTAGGCGGAGAGGCTTCGGGTTTAGGGGCACCTTCGTTGCCTACCAACGCGTTGCAACGCGGAAGGCAAGTACTTTGATGTTCTTAAGATTTGTGAATGCTGAATGCTTGATGTTCGTGTTGTGTTTTTCTATGATACATGAGAATATTCAATGTTTATGTTCCTTTCATATGTGTTATTTCCATGATTAGAGATGATGCCTTTCATTATTCATATTTCATTCCATGCATCCATTATTCATGTTTCATCCACGGGAGTGGATTATAAAGACCCATCAATTCCAGTATGGGCACGTAAGACCCACCATTCTAATGTGGGCAGATTGGGACACCCGTATGAAATGTTCTTCATACGGGATTTGGATCCCCGCATTTTGTTAAATGCGGGCTTATGTGAACACCGACGGGTGTGTCACTAGCTATACCGGTATAAGCATGTGTGCAGTCCCTTTTCATTTCATTCAATCCATTCATTCATATATCCATTCGGTGCTATGTTCATATTTGTTGTATGTTCATGTATTCACTGTACTTGCTGAGTCTCGGACTCATTCTTGCTTTGTTTGTTTATTTTAGGTGATCATTGATGATGGCTCTATCGGGAGGGAGTAGACACGCACTAATCATTCAATTCACCATATTCAAGTTCAACATTATGACTTAGTTTATATCTTTCATTTGTTAATTGATGAACTGTAATAAATAAATTTAGATGGTGAATGATACCTTGTGCTATGTTATGGTTGATTAAGTACTACTTGTGATCTTTGATCATCCCTTCGTTATAATTATTTGGATTCATACTATTTTCCTACTATTGTTCGGTTCAATGTTGAACTCTTTATGTCTTTAGATGAGATATTGTTAAATCCTTCTGCATTATGGTTGTATGTTAGTTTATTTAGGTGACATCTTGGCTTCCGAATAGCCAGGGTGTTACAGTTGGTATCAGAGCGGGCTTTAGGTCCGTGGTTAATAAAAATATATTAAAATGACACACTGTGCACAGTAGGTGGGATTTGGGTAATCCATTGCATCTGCGATTCTGATAGTATGTTTCATCTTGTTGAACTGCTATTGAATTGTTTCTGTACTACCATTCTTGTTGTTAATCTATGATCTGATATGATCTTCTATATCTATGAATTATTCAATGATTGTTACGAGATGATCTTATAAACTCATAAGACATAACTGATAGTTAAGGTTGAGAGTTTGAAGTCGTGGTTGTAGCCCTGAGCTTTGCCAGGTTACACCACCATTCGTGGTTTGTGGATAGGAGAGTAGTTACCCCGAGTACCATAATTACAGGTGTTGAGCGTGAGTTGCTTTTGAAAGTTGTTCTCTTCCTTAATTTTCAAATTTGGTCAATTCTTGTCCAGTGGTGGTTGATGAATTTCTCTTGATTTCGTGGTTCATTGTAGTTGATGGTTTCAATAAGTCTCCAATTGTTCTCTAAAATAATTATTGTTTTCAACTATTGAGTTACTTTCACTACTTGTGATCATTGTTAATTGTCGAGATTGATATTTCCATGACTGTTCCTTCTTTCTTATTGGAAAAGAATGATTCATTTGTTCATTTGATATTTTGATTAATGAAAGTTTTCTGTTGCAAGTTCATTAACATGAGAAAGCCTTGGTTCTATGTAATTCTTTTGGATCATTCCGAGTGTTGAAGTTAGTGCATCTCTTTTCTGAAGGAAAGTGTTAAAATCCTTTTGTGATGCCTTGTTGTGGGCAAGTAAGAGATTGTAATCAAATAAAATAGTTATGTATGGGGTTCAATTGGTCCTTTTTTGTTTTTCAGAACAATTACTGTCATTTCGACTGTGGAGATCTCTTTGCTACTTGTAAATGTCGTTATTAAAGATTGTTTTTTTCATAAGAGTCCTGCCCTTCTTGGTGATAGAGGTGACCCTGTTATCTGTTTGGTATTTTCGATAAAGGGAATTATATAAAGGGAATTATCTTTTACAAAGTTCATTGAATAAAGTTTTGATTCTATTCATTTCTTTTGGGGTAGTTGGAGTGTTGAAGTTCAGAACCTTTTCTTTGCGAAAGAAAGTGTTAAAAAAAATCTTTGGTAATGATTGTCGTGCTAAATGAGAGGTTGTAAGTATACCAGGTAATTGATCATGAATGGGATGCCAAGTTGGGTCAGTGGCATGTTGCATAGTTAATCTTAACTAATGTCCTTGGTAGCGTAGTTGGGTAATTCCTTGATGATCTTTCATAAATACTAGAATTACCTATTCCCGACGTGCTAAAATTGTTGAAGCCTGATTAAGGTTTAGATGGATTGTTGGTGAATCGAGTACCACCATATCTTCTTACATGATTAATGCAATTGTCAATTGATAATGAGAGCTGATGTTGGTGTGGAGTAATACCAACAGCTGAGTGGACAAATTTCATAAGTGGCCTTGATATCGTGCCTTACGAGATTGCTATTGCATAGTATGATCTTGTTAAAATAAAATTATTTCAACCTTATGGCTTGTGCTTCTTTTGAAAAGCTTTAGGATGGTATAATAAAGTTTGATGATTCTTGGTACTACTGTACGATATTGATGTTATTAAAAAAAATTGACAATAATGTGAGGTTGATATTAATTCTTTTAGAGATAAAGTAATTTGATCGCCATTGGTGATATCGCTTAAATGAGAACATTTCAAGTTTTGCTTTCGTGCCTTTTTGGAGCTGATGAATTATGTGGTAGCTGAAATTAGTTCAAACAAAATGATGTATTTGAATGTTCTGTTGGTTCTTAAGTGATTCTTGTGATTTGAGCTTTAAGGCTCCGTAGTTGAGTTGGCAAAGTGATGTTTCAATCATAGAAAAATATTTCTTTTGTTAAAGGAAAGAGTGCAGTAGAAGTATTTGAGATTTACACCGAGTTTTGTAACTTGCGGTCTATTTGAAGTGTGCCTAAACTTTCTGCTTTTGCCCATAAGAGTTTCCCGATTTTCAAAGGCAACACTTTCTTCTCATGTGAGGTTTGATATTCTCTTCGTGCGGGACTTGTGCCCTCAACTGTCGACTTCCCTTATGATTTCCAAGTTCATTGCTTAATTGACTATTTTCCCTTAGTCATATGCTTATTACGAGTGGCAAACGTTTTCTTTGTGCTAGGAATCATTTTCAATTGTCTTTTCTTTTGAGAAATGAATTATGGATTTGTTCTATAAAACCCTATAGAGTGTATAGTGGCACCTGGTTGGTGGTGACCAACTGAGAGACTTTGTGAGACTTTGAAAGTCAAGTTGTTTGGGACGCAATGAGTGATAAGTTGATTTATTGGAGTAATTCTTGGTGAGGGTTTGACTTGAGCAAAAAAGTTTTGTCTTTAGGGCCAACTAATGGCATTATTGCAATTGATAAAACCTAGAGTGGTTTGTGGTTCAAGATCTTTCGTTCATGTTAAGTGGAACTTTAGAAATTGTTTAAAGTATGGGAAATAATGGTCAAATTATGAGAGTACCATGATTGGGTACTTTACACGGTTGTGTAGAAGAAATGTGTTGGTGTAGTTTAATGAGGATAGAATTGTGAGTATTCTAGTCGTTACGACAACTACGGAGATGGTAGGAAATATTGAGTTAATGTCAGGTATGACTTGGTTTCAATGAGTAACTTTCTTGAGGTTAGAATCTTTCAAAGGATGATTTGGTCAAGAATATATCTATCTATTGACACTAACGATTGAGTAATGTTAGACTATGGGAATTTTAGTCAATCAAACCTGATGAATTCCCTATCATTCACATCAGACGTTCATTGTAGGAGACTTGGAGGTTAAATTTGGGCTTCGCATATTTATGCTAGGACTTTGGTCGTCCAATGATTATGTGTAGAGGAAGTAGAATAAGAGTGGATTTCAAACAATGAGATGATCTTTGATAGCACCCTTCTGATGTAGTACATGAGAGTGTGTGATGTGAATTTCGAGTTGTTATTCTTAAAGGATTGAGCGATGTGATTGCTAGTGAGATCTATTTTGAGATGCATTGGGAGTCATCTGTCAAGGTAATTCCGTCGGTACAGGAGTTGGCTATAGTATGTTGCGGAGTCAATAGAGCCTCTCTAAAAAGTTGTAGATGATGTATTCAGTTTGAGCATGGCGTTGAGATTGCCAATTTAAGATAACTAAGTTAGTGTGATATGGATGAAAGGGAATTCAATAATTCGAGAGAAATTTTATTCCTAAAAGAGAAATTGAGAAAAAAAAAAGTGTTTCCTCGAGTAGTGAAACGCTCTGTTTGAGCTATGTGCCTATGACGGATGTCTTTCGCAAATTGAGGTTGACTTTACGATTGGCATAGGTGGTTCTTATCAGTTCAGAAAGAATAAAGGAAGTATTTAATTTGGAAATTTGAGTGATTTCTCCTTTGGTGGTCGTGGTGTTTATTTTTCAAATCTCCTAATTTGAAGGTGGAAAAGTTTCGTGATGAATTTGTGATTCTGGTTTTTGACTCTTTTATTATCGAATTGGTAACGCGTGGTTGCGATGAGAGTTCTTCATTTTCAATTGGGTTCTGTTTATAAAAGGGCTGTTTAAAGCGAATTCTGTTGTGTTCTTGGTTAAAGGAGGTGCTCCTTGTTAGATGGAGAGTTTATTTTTGAGCATGTTGTGTGTCTTTGTACCAAAGGGGAAGTTCGCCCAAGTACATTGGGTTGTTTTCCCTATTTGTGGGGATTCGAAAGTTGGCATACTACTAGGATCGTCTCGGGTTCATACGCGGGGTACGCAACATCTGGTATGTCCAGTGCTGAGTGAGTACCTGAGAGGACCAAAGTTTTAGTTTTCGATAGAGCTGTTGGCCAACGAGTATGATCTTACATTTGTGTCCTATTTGTTGAGATAACCTATAACAGTCAAGATGAGTGTTAAGGTGTAAGACGTTGGTATACGCTATAGTCTAAGCGTGATGAGACTTTGGACTTGGAAACTCGCATGCACGAGCTTTAACCAGAGTTGTTAACGTCGGGTACGTGTTCATGGTTGTTAAGTTCAGTTGGTATTCTTTTGAGTAGAATTCGGGGTCGAATTCTGTTTAAGGAGGGTAGAATGTAATACCCCGTTCAATTATAAGAATTATAATTGAATTTCAAACCATTTTATTGGGATTTAAAATGGAATTTCAGAATTTCTGTAAAAGGGGGATTAAATCTTGGGCCAAAGGCCCATAGCCTTGGCCCATTAGGGGCAACAAAAAACCCTAGAGGTACTGTAGCACCCCTGTCATTCCAAAGTAGTTATGCCAGCTAAGGTTTCGCTACTGTAGGCTTCGCACCAAATGATAATCCCCTCTTGCACCATGTGAGTATTAACAATAAGTCCTCATGACACCCACACAACTGGATGGCACAACTACATTGAAACATTGCAAATTAGTTAGCCAGATCTGTCCCACTCTAGACTTGTGGTAGTACGGAAAAGGCTTTACAATCCGCAACTCGCAGACCGGTCCTTAATTGACTAGACGACTTCCAAAACAATCCCTAGGTTTCAAACATTCGTTGATTTGAGCCCGTACATAAACTTGCACTCACCGTTTATCCATTTCGCCCAAGTCCAAACCAGTTTTTCATTTTATTTTTCTTTTCAAATCATTTTCAAACTTCCATGGCACACCAATGCTATGGATATAATTTAAATAACATTTGATTTTTTTGGCTGAAAATTCCCAAATTGAATAATTTTGGGTCTAAGCATGACAAAGCATAATTTTTTCCAAAATGTTCTAGTTCATACTGTTGCATAAACTAGATTTTCATCTAAGATGTCAGGATATGATTGATTCAATGTCAAAATTGGCTATACAATGGAATTGGGATCAACTACAATTAAAAACAGGAATTTAAATTACATTCAATAGAAATAAGCATGTAGTAAAAATTTAAAACTGAATTTAAATAATTTAAAATATTGGGATCAAATATGAATAAAGATGTAACTTGCCTTGCTCAATTAGTTGTTCTCAAACGGCGTTGAAATCTAGCTCTCTGAAGTCGTCGAAATCTATACGCGAAAATAAGCCAAATTCAAAATAAATACAAATAAAATTCAAATGAAAATTGAAGTTAACTCCAAATTAAATAATTTTAGTACTGGGAGGTAGATATTGAATTTATATAGATTTAGGACCAAGAATCGATGGAATCAGAGTTCGTATGAAGGAGAACGAACATCTGAAAGTTTTGATGTCATGAGAAATGATAGAATTCTGAAAATATTGTTCATCTTCCAAGTGCTGTTCACCTCTTCGAGTACTGTTCACCTCTTCCAGGTATTGTTCATCTGCCGAGTGTTGTTTGTCTTCTGAGTACTGTTCATTTCTTCAACTTCACGTAGTCGAAAGGAGATTTCGACTACCTAGTCGAAAGAAGGTTTCGACTACACTAGTCAAAAGGGATTTTGACAACACTGGTTGATGGAAGATTTCGACTATATAGGTCGAAAGAGATTTCTACTATACTGGTCGAAGAAAGGTTTCGACTACACTGGTGGAAAGGGTTTCGACTACTTGGTCGAAAGTAGTTTCGACTATAGGAGGGGCACAGGTCCCCATGGTCGCCGGTGCTACGCGCCATGGTGAGCTACGCGAAGGTGCGCAAAAAGGAGAGGAGATGACTCTGAACCTTATGTGTTACCTTGTGGTAGTGGAGCGCAACGGAGTGGCCGGCGGCTAGGATGAAGGTGGCGGACATGATCGGCTTTCAGCGGCGAGGTTGCTTCGATGGCCTTTTGGCGGCATAGAGGAGCGCTTGAGGCAGCCCACGGTGCGGTGATGAGGATGGTGTGGTCGGAGGTGGAAGAGCGTCGCTAATGGCGAGGCAATCGACGGTGAGAGCTTCGGCGGTCGGCGAACTAAACCTCGAATTCCGGCGGCTAGCAGCGGTGGGAGGCTACAAGAGTTGAGGGGATGAGATGAGGTGGTAGAGGTGTACCCAAGGTGCCCTTTTATAGTGCACGGCGACGAGCTGTTAGGGTTCGTTTCGGAATCGACGGCGAGATAAGGACTTTAGCGGCGATACGAGATAGAATCAAGTTTGATTCAGTTGCGGGAGATAAGAGGATAACGATGACAGGGCAGGCGAGACAAATGCGGGCGGTTTTGGCTGGATTCTAGAAGCTCTATGCGGGCAAAAATGGCGGAGTCGCGCCGGGGAAGAAAGAGAGGTGAGTGATGGCCCTGACAGGTGGGGTCGGGTGAGAGAGAGAGGGGAGGCTGATGGAGTGGGCCCACTTGGCGGTGAGGGAAAAGAAAGAAACGGCATGAGTGGGCTGGGTGCGGGGAGAAAAGGAGAAAAGGCCGTGGGCCGGATGAAGTTTAGGCCCAAAACCAAAATCCGATTTTCTGAGAATTTCCCATTTACAGAAATTGAATTAATTCAAATAGGTTTTTTAGAAAATAGTAAATAAAGTCAAAAAATAATGGAAGAAATTCCCAGAGTCATTTTGGACTTAAATAAAATATTTTCAACTTAACAATGGTATTTAATTTTGTAAATAAATTATTTTTAATTCATGGAAAATAGGAAAAAAACTTTTTAAAATACCGAGAAAATTCGAGAAATTAATTAAAATTTTAATTTTCAATTTAAATCCAAGAAAATCTCGAAACTCAATAAATTCTATCCTTGACTTTTAAAATTTAGGAAATTCAAGAAAAGCAATAAAACTATTTTAAATCTCGGAAAATCTAATAAAATAATAATTTTATTGATTTTATTTTTGGTAACATAACTTGGGGTGTTACAGAACTCCACTAAAAGTCTAACTTGATTATGTGCATATGTTTTTATTACACATTCGTGTATGCACACATTTAGGGGGAGTTCACTCTACGTTTTGTGGTTTCATTAGTATTGATCCATATTTCTTTATCCACATATATTAAGGATATTTACTTTGAAACATATCAAATGAGTATACAAAACTTGTGTAGTTCATATATACTCATATGTCTTTATATTCAATTATTCGCAATTGCGATGGTTATCATCAATTACCAAAGAGAGAAAGATTGGAGTATCTTGACCCTCCATTATGAGTTAATGGTATGTTGTGGTAATTAGTGATAATCAAGTTGGGGACTAATATTTTCCATGAGTTAGATGAATAGGTTATGTATCATGATGATAGAGACTTTGGATGACATCATGAGTTGATCGTCATCAAGTCAAGGTTCAAGAAAAAGATGCATCATGTGTTGATGCGTATCAAGATCTCGAGAAAATCATCATGTGTCGATGATGTTCAAGAAGAGGAGATGATCATGAGTTGATCATCAAGTCAAAAGAAGACCCATCATGTGTTGATCGAGGTCAAGTAAAAGAGTGCATCATGGGTTGATGCATATTCAAGTCAAGAACTTGAAGTAACAGAAATCATCATGTGTTGATGATTATCAAGTCAATGACCTAATCTTGAAGTGAAGATGTGCGTCAACAAGATTCAAGTGAATGTGCAAGGCAAAGGTATGACTAGCTAGGTCTAATAATGTGTTCCTAGTCTTTTACCAGTCTTGGTGTTTGGTTAGAAGACCGGATTGCTAGTATAGGTTGCCGTACTATTAAGAGGGGTCTTGACTAGTAGCTTGAGTTAGTTATTTGTTGATAGCTCATTGTGCTTGCTCTAGCTCTCATTAGCATGCTGCCAATATTTGCGAATGTGTTTTGCAAATGGTCGTGGCTCATGCATAATCCTTGTAGTATGTGACTTTAGCTTGCGAATGTGTTTTGCAAATGGTGTAAGTCCATGTACCTAATTCCTTGTGGCGTTGATTCTAAAAGTTGGCAAATGTGTATTGCAACTTGTCGAGAATCTAGCCTTCATTTGTTGTGTGCATCTTGCATTAATTGGCAAATGTGTTTTGCAAATTGAGTTGAAGCGATGTGCACAATCTGTTTTCAGCTTTGGTGGTAGTGGGTGGTCTGACCACCAATGTCAGTCGGTCTGAGCGGTGGTATATCAGTCTGACCGCCATGGGTTGGGCGGCCTGACTGGTCCCATGGTGAGCAGTTTTAACCACAAGTTTTTGTGTGGTAGTACCACACATAATAAATGGTACTACCAGAGAACGGTAATACCGAAGCCTATTTGCGGTATGTTTTTTTCCAGAGAATATGTTTTTCTGGTTTTGGCTTGTTCCTTTGTGGAGCGGTCTGACCGCCCCTCTGGCGGTCTGATCGGCCATTGGTTGGCGGTCAGACCGGATGTGTGTCCAATTGCTGGTTTTATAGTCGTTGGAGCAAGGGCGGTCTGACCGGCCATGGTTGGCGGTCAGACCGGGGTTCCTTGCTTTTTTTAGCAGATTCTCTCTAACAGGTAGTTTCTCTTGTGTGGGTATAAATACCCCTTGTGGCTGGTTGTGGGAGTGTTGTTGCTAGTGCTATTCATTCCTTTGAGCAAAGAGCAAGCCCTCTCCTCTCTTATGTGCATGTGTTGCACTTAGTGATCTTAGAGAGCAAACCCTAAGTGCGTGTGTTGCATTAGGTAGTGGATTGTGTATCCATTGAGCTTAGACACTTGATTCGTTCAAGTGAGAGTCTTTGACTTGTTACTCTTGGTGTTTGCCGACACCTAGATAGTTCGGAAGAGTTGCGCCGGTGATCTTCTCAAAGAAGGTTGTGAGAAGACCTGGGCGGTTGTGAGTGGTTTGGTGCTCGCCATCTCTGGAGTGGAGGAAGAGCAACCCTGAATGGATCAAGGTGTTGATTCGTGTTGGAGCCGGTCCAAGTGGTTGGACTTACCTCGGAGGTGTTGGCTTAATTCATAGAGACAATCCAATTAGTTTGGGCTTACCTCAACGTGGATTAGGGGAGACTAGTAAATCTCCGAACACCACGGTAAAACATCATTGTGTCATTGTGATTTGCCTTCTTGTGCTTTACTCTATTACAATTTACATTCCTATAATTAAATTGCTTACATGTCTTTGTATGTTTGCTATCATTATCAATAGTCTCATATTGTTGGTGCACTTAGTCAAGACTAGTTGATTTATAATTCTGCATAAAACTCGGTTTTAGCCAAAAGTTTTTTAAAACCGCCTATTCACCCCCCTCTAGTCGATCTTCTCGATCTTACACACAGGGAGCTAGGGTGGCGCACAGGGGCAACAATGCGGCAGGGTGTTGGTAGGTGCTGGCGGCTAGGGTTTATTGCCGACTCCTCCCCCTTGCACTCTTATGGAGATCCGACTTGTCTTGGGCTGGACCTGGCCCACTGTGCCTTTTCCCTTCTATTCCCTAAGAGCATCTTTAATGTATTGAATCGATGTCGATTCGAAGTCTTGCCACCTAAGCATTCTAGGAACTGAGTTTTTTTTCTCCAATGTATTGAACCGATTCCTACTAATAACTGAGACCCAGTTACATTAAAAACCCACAAAATAATAATATCCTCTCTCAACCGCACTCTCTCCTATATAGTTGTTTAATGCTTTGAATCGACTCCTAAGTAGAGTCCGGTTCTATGCATTTTTTGTTGGAATCGACCACTCCAATGTATTGAATCGATTCAATGCATTCTTTCTCCGTATTTGAACCAGCTAAAACACAACATTGGAGATGGTCTAATAGGCTTAGACCTTTCTTAAAGATTCTAATTACCCAAATATAAACTGGGTATTACCTTAGTTTCTACTTCCTAGGCTGACGCCAAAGCCCAAAAATTAGATCGGATCTAAGATCTTAAAGAACCGATTCAACTCTTGTTGGACAGGCCAAGCCTCCCGGATATAGTTGAATGGGCCGTCACAGAGAAAAGAGGATACGTTCCTAAATACTACGGAGTGAACTCGTCAGGGCAACATAAATTTGTGATAGCCGGTCAAAATTGAAATGCCTAAGGAGCCGTGTTGGGATCCGAATATGCAAATCTGGACTCTCTATATATGTATATTACACTAGTCCAGAATCACGCTAGTGCACAGTGGCAACATCGATGAACATCAATCCATACAAATGATTTAAAAGAAATAAATGACTAAATTTGATAAGCAACTAAGGGTCACGACCTTATGGTCGAGTTTACAATTAGTCAGCCACACAGGGCTTAAGCTGTAACACCTGGCTATTTGGAAGCCAAGATGTCACCTAAATAGTATAACATACAACCATAAAGCAGAATATTTATAACACTATCTCAACTAATGACATAAAGAGATCAACATTAGGAAGAACCATGTCATGAATATAGTCCGAATCTAATCGATATAAATATCCAAGGAAATCAAGGAACACAAGTACTACTGAATCAACCATGACAAACTAATACGTATCATTCACCATCTCAATTTATTTATTACAGTTCATCATTAACGAATGAAAACTAGAACTAAAATGTAATCCTGGACTTGATTAAGGTGAAGTGAATGAGTAGTGTGTGTCTACTCCCTCCCAATAGAGCCAACCTCAATGATCACCTAAAATAAACAAACAACGCAAGAGTGAGTCCGAGACTCAATAAGTACAGTAAATAAATGATACATACTACAACCATGATCATGACAACTTCATTGAAGAATATGAATAAATTACAGAATGAATATTTGAATGAATGGAATGAATGAATTGCATGAAATGAAGGGACTACACACATGTATATACTGGTATAGGTGGTGACACACCCGTCGGTGTTCACCTAAGCCCGCATTTAACAAAATACGGGGATCCAAGTCCCGTATGAAGAACGTTTCATACGGGTGTCCCAAATTGCCCACATTGGAATGGTGGGTCTTACGTGCCTATACTGGAATTGATGGGTCTTTTTAATCCACTCCCGTGGATGAAACATGAATAATGGATGCATGGAATGAAATATGAATATTGAAAAGACATGCTCTCTAATCATGGAGGTAACACATATGAAAGGAACTTGAACATTAAATATTAACATGGATCTTAGAAACACAATACCAACATCAGGCAATCAACATTTTCTAATTATAAGAATAAAGTACTTGCCTTTCGCGTTGCGACGCACGAGTAGGCAAAAACGGTGTCCCTAAACCTGAAGTCTCTCCGCCTACACAAGTAAGTACTCGAAATAAGAACAATATGGTACAAGACACTACCATTAACGTTCTACAATACCCTCCCGAACACCCAAGAAATAGCCATAATCCCTAATCTGAAAACAGGCAACACAACACCGGAATCGAATCTGGACAGCAGAACGAAAATAACCATAACTATTGACCTGGGACTCAAAACAAGGTGAGCCTAGCTCCTAAAGAAACTTAACAAACATATATACAACATTCTAGTTGGCGAGATAACCCAATTCGGCCAAAATAAAATGCTAACAGGCAGTTGAACTCAGAAGACAGATTCTGCCCAAACGAAACGAACAGCAGTAAAGAACATAGCATAACTTTTGATCTACAACTCCGATTTGGGCGTTCTTTGATATTCTGGGAAGGTTATGAAATTTTCCAAAACAATCTAGTTGGGTGGAAACCCTGAATTTGCCTCTAACATGAACATAAATTAAAAGACAAATTAACAGATCAATCTCGTCAGAATTCTGGGCAGCAAGATTGAAACTATCATAACATTTGATCCGTATGTCGGAATTAGGTGTTCTTGGCGGCCACGAAAAGCTAAAAACATTGTCTAACTATCTCTAGGATACGGACATCTTGAATTCTGTCTCTAAGAACCCGAAATTGACCACGCAAGGTACTGGACAGAATCGAACGTCTACTGACAGCAAAACGATCGAACCCAAATAATCGAATTCGCAACTACTCCTCATCAAACAGCGGGGAAAACACGTCGTTACCCTTGAAGACCCGTGGGAAGACGAAGATCAAGCCTCGAAGAAGATGATCCTCTCCTAGTCCCTTCTCCTTCTCTCCTTCTTGATCGGCAATCCCGCAACGATCCTCGCCTTCCTTCACAAACCGGCAGCAGGGGCGTCAAGCACCAGGAGGGAGGACGGCTTGGGGGCAGCAGGGAGGGGCGGGCATGCTACAGTAACGACAGTGGTACTGTAGCACGATGGTACTGTAGCAAATTAGGGTTTCCCCCTCCTCCTTTTGTTTGTGGCTGGCTGCCCCCCTTTCCCACCTTTGGGCCGAAATCAAGTGGGCCAAAAGCCCGGGCCCAGGTTGTCTACCTTTTACAGTAATCCCCCTCTAATCCTCTGTTAAATTGATTTGTTAATTGGTCCTTCTCTCTAATTTATTTCTTCTCATTTAATTAAATTTGGAGTATTACATTCTACCCCCCTTAAACAGAATTCGACCCCGAATTCTAGCCACGCTCAACGCCAAAGAATAATCACAGCAAAAAAAAACTTACTAACATTACCACGTACCTATCGTGAATAAATTCCAGATATTGCTCGTGAGTGCGAGACTCTAATTTCCAAGTCGCTTTCCTCTCGGACTTATGAGACCACCGCAGCTTGATGCAACTGATGTATTACGCCTCACCACTCGTACCGACCTGACCAGAGCCACTCAATGGACACGACCCGAATGCACGGTCTTACTCGTTGGTCAACGGCTCTAACGAAGCTTCACACTCTACATTTCTTCAGTACTCCCTCGACACTAGGTCATACAAAACGATCTGTGCTCCACGCCAGGACTCCAGACGGTTCTAGTGATACGTTATGACCCAAATCTCCGCAACTTTCAGAAACAACCAATGTACCTTGGGCCAAAATTCCCTTTGATACCAAACCACACAACCTGCATAAAACACATAGAACTCTTGTTCCTTGTATCACTCGATCTCTTCACTTTAACAATGAGCACCTCCTTTAACCAGGGACGCACAACAGAACTCATTTTAAACAATTCTTTCAAAAAAAAAAGAATCCAACTGAAAATAAAGGATTCTCATCACAAACATGCATTACCAACTCCCCACCAAAAGAGTTAAATCCAAAAACCAAAAGATTCATCATGAAACTCTTCCACTTTCCAAGTAGACAGTTTGCCAATGAACACCACATAAGCCAAAGGCGAAATCACTCGAATGCCCAAAACAACCATTTCCTTCCTTTGTCTTAACAAAAAAGAATCACGCATACCAAGAAGAATCAACTCAATTTATAATTAGCATCTGTCATAGATACAAAGCTCAAATACAAACCAAAAGAATATTTTAGTATCCGAGACCTATGTAGAGAGACTCTTCCAATCCACAATAACATACTTCGATCAACTTCTCTACCCAAGAAATTACTTTGACAAATAATTCCCAACACACCTCAATAAAAAAAATTCACCCACAACTACATCATCTCATTCTTATAAGGACAATTGACTTGAAATTCACCACATTCATACTCATTTACTGTATCTAAATGATTCTATCAAAGATCAACACACTATCCAAAATTCTCTCCTGTTCATCTACCTCTCCACATAATATTGGGTCTCCAAGGTCCTAGCAAAAAAATGTAAAGCCCAAATTCAACCTCCAAGTCTCCTACCATGAATTTCGGGTATAATTGATAGGAAATCCTCAAATTTGCTTACTAAAATTCCATTACGACTCAATAATAACCTCGATTATTATTATCAACATTCTTCACTAAACAAGCAACCGCCCCAAGGCGATTTATTTCACCAATCTTAGACTTCCTCTAAACCGCACCAATTCAATTCAGTTACACAACCACAATACACCCATTCGTAATACTCTGACTGATTGACCAAGATTCAAACATACTTAATCACTAACGTCAATAAATAAATAAATAGTTGACCAAGTTATCCTTAGAGATAATCTAACCCCCATAGGGTTACTCACTGAGGCCGAATCATACTTGATAATATCTCAACAATTCCTACTATCTCATTAATTAGCACAACGCTTAGGTTTCTCCATACCGCTACTCTTATTAAACTTCACCATCATAACTCTTCTACACAATATTACTAAGTATCCAATTGCGATACTCTAATACATTTATCAAGAGTCCATACTTTCGATAATCCCAACATGGGCAAAGGTTATTGGACCATAATTTGCCATAGGTTCCACTAGTTGTAACACTAATCAATTTTATTTCATCGACAAACATTCCTTTTAAATAGAACTCCCTCCAGGTGTTATAGGTCAAAACCAATTCACTGTCTTCTGTACTTCAAATAGGTTGGTTCCTAAAATCTCACCACTACCAAATACTTGTCCACCAACAACCAGTCGCTATATTACACTTTATAAGACTTGGCAACACAAGTTGGTTAATTCCTTTCTCAAAAGGAAGAAACAAACCAAAAACAGGTTCCAACGCACAAGAAAACGTTGTTCCTCGGAGTGAGTACGAGACCAAGAAAAACAGTCAAATAGCAATGATCTTGGAAAGCAAAATACGAGTCCACAGTTGAGGGCACATGTCCCACAAGAAGGAATATCAAACCTCTATAAATCATGATAAAACATTGCTATTGAAACTGAAGAAACTCTTAAGCTGTAACAACAGAAAAGTTGCAGATTATAATTCTTAACTCCAACCTAAAATATTTATGGTACAGATTTTCCGTTAACAAAGAAAGCAGTTTCCTTTGATTACATCGTTGCTTGCCATCCCAGACAAGAAGTGCCTTTTAAACCAATTCACATTAATCACTTAAGAACCAAATGGAACTTCCCAAAAGACCACGAATGCAAAATTCCAAATATTTCGTTTAATCGATATTTCGAAAGGCAGTTAACTTACTTTCTCTCTAGAAGAATCATCACCACTCCAACGAGTCAGAAGCTCTTGCGGACTATCTTACTAACATCCAGGATAATTCACTCTTAACAAGATTCATTATCACCAACTCTTCCTTTATAAAGCCCCAAAGGCTTACCAAAAGGTACATACTACTTAACCATCTCATCCTCGATTGAGAGTATACCAAATTCTTACAACCTCACTACACAACCACTTTATTTTAGAGGGAACCTACTGCACCATTTAAAAGGTTATACAAAAAAACCCTTTAAATCAGTAAACATCTTTGTCGTCAGACTATTTCACAACCATGTCGGCGTAAGCCATCTATTAAATCACATGAGTTCAACCTTTATTGATGCTCAACACCACACGTCAACACACAACGGTTGTACTCCAACCCTTGTTGCTATCAACCGGCCTTATCATGAAATCTATATGCTACCTACTTTCCTTACCAAATCACATGAACAATTACAACCAACTATTCACATCATTCTTTATAGAAGAGCTATCCAGAATTCTTCCCATAATATTCTACATCCACTAGTATCTATCCCTTCAATCTTTTGTAGGCAAATCCAACATTTAATCATGGTAAGAAACATGTAGTCCTACTAACTATATAGGTTCACCACGTATCTATAGAAAAGATAATTCCCTGTTTAATATCCACTAAAGCAAAAATCCAGCGTCTCCTCAACTTTCCTTTTGCACACAGTTAATTTCTTCCATTAAGACCAAATAATCCAACAATGTTAGCAGACTAAACAATTTTAGTGGTCAAACCAGTTCGTCAAATTTCCACACTTCTTAATAACTCCTTTAACTTCAATTAGGTATAGCCATACCCTTAATCACAGCTCATCAAGAACTAATACAAGACACTTTCAAATTAATCAACTTTCCTTCCAGGGATCCTAGTTAAGATCGATCATGCACACACTGCAGACCCAACCTGATAATCTATATCATATCCATTAATTGCTTTGATTATAACCTCTCACTTGACCAAGACAAAACATCGCTAAAGGGTTTAACATCTTCTTTCATAAAAGAGAACCATTAATCTTCAACACTCAAAATACCCAAGAGAGATACATTGAGTCAAAACCTCCTCGTACTAAAGGACTTGCAAAAGGAAGCTTTCATTAACCAAAAACATCACGCGAATAAGCGGGTCATGGTTTTCCAATGGGAAAGATAAAACTCCATTATAAAGGTCAAACTTGACAATCAACCAAGTTCACCAACCGCAAGAGTAACTCATCGGTTGGGAAAACATTGATTGCTTTACAGGGCAACTTAAACCAATGGGAACACAGCAACATTTCACGAAGAATCCCATCAACTGGAATGGACTACTAATCCAAGAGAAGTTCATCAGCCACAGCTCGACAAGAGTTGACCAATTTCAAATTTCAAGGAAGAGAACAACTCTCCTAAGGATATTCACTATCAACACCTGTACTAGGATATTTGAGGTAACCACTTCCCTATTCTTATACCGTGAACGGTGGTGTAACCTGGTACAGCCCAGGGCCACAACCTCTCAACATGGGTTATCCCCACACATAATAGTCATATAATAAATTAATGAGCAATCATACTCAATTCATATTAGCAATAATCAATATGATATAGCGGAAACGTAAATGCAATGCTTTGCCCACTCCCATCCTACTGTGCACTAGTGTGTCAAATTTTTAAGTTGATTAACCATTAGAAAATTTTAATTAATCCATTCACCATGGACCTACAGCCCGCTCTGATACCAACTGTAACACCTTGGCTATTTGGAAGCCAAGATGTCACCTAAATAATCTAGCATACAACCATAAAGCAGAATATTTATAACACTATCTCAACTAATGACATAAAGAGATTAACATTCGGAAGAACCATGTCATGAATATTGTCCGAATCTAATCGATATAAATATCCAAGGAAATCAAGGAACACAAGTACTACTGAATCAACCATAACAAAGTAATACGTATCATTCACCATCTCAATTTATTTATTACAGTTCATCATTAACGAATGAAAACTAGAACTAAAATGTAATCGTGGACTTGATTAAGGTGAAGTGAATGAGTAGTATGTGTCTACTCCCTCCCAATAGAGCCAACCTCAATGATCACCTAAAATAAACAAACAACGCAAGAGTGAGTCCGAGACTCAACAAGTACAGTAAATAAATGATACATACTACAACCATGATAATGATAACTTCATTGAAGAATATGAATAAATTACAGAACGAATATTTGAATGAATGGAATGAATGAATTGGATGAAATGAAGGGACTACACACATGTATATACCGGTATAGCTGGTGACACACCCATCGGTGTTCACCTAAGCCTGCATTTAACAAAATGCGGGGATCCAAGTCCCGTATGAAGAACGTTTCATACGGGTGTCCCAAACTGCCCACATTGGAATGGTGGGTCTTACGTGCCCATACTGGAATTGATGGGTCTTTTTAATCCACTCCCATGGATGAAAATGAATAATGGATGCATGGAATGAAATATGAATATTGAAAAGACATGCTCTCTAATTATGGAGGTAACACATATGAAAGGAACTTGAACATTAAATATTAACATGGATCTTAGAAACACAATACCAACATCAAGCAATCAACATTTTCTAATTATAAGAACAAAGTACTTGCCTTTCGCGTTGCGACGCGTGAGTAGGCAAAGACGGTGCCCCTAAACCCGAAGTCTCTCCGCCTACACAAGTAAGTACTCGAAATAAGAACAACATGGTACAAGACACTACCATTAACGTTCTACAATACCCTCCCGAACACCCAAGAAATAGCCATAATCCCTAATCTAAAAACAAGCAACACAACCACGGAATCGAATCTGGACAGCAGAACGAAAATAACTACAACTATTGACCTGGGACTCAAAACAAGGTGAGCCTAGCTCCTAAAGAAACTTAACAAACATATCTATAACATTCTAGTTGGCGAGATAACCCAATTCGGCCAAAATAAAATGCTAACAGGCAGTTGAACTCAGAAGACAGATTCTGCCCAAACGAAACGAATAGCAGTAAAGAACATAGCATAACTTTTGATCTACAACTCCGATTTGGGCGTTCTTTGATATTCTGGAAAGGTTATGAAATTTTCCAAAACAATCTAGTTGGGTGGAAACCCTGAATTTTCCTCTAACATGAACATAAATTAAAAGACAAATTAACAGATCAATCTCGTCAGAATTCTGGGCAGCAAGATTGAAACTATCATAACATTTGATCCGTATGTCGGAATTAGGTGTTCTTGGCGGACACGAAAAGCTAAAAACATTGTCTAACTATCTCTAGGATACGGACATCTTGAATTCTGTCTCTAAGAACCCGAAATTGACCACGCAAGGTACTGGACAGAATCAAACGTCTGCTGACAGCAAAACGATCGAACCCAAATAATCGAATTCGCAACTACTCCTCATCAAACAGCGGGGAAAACATGTCGTTACCCTTGAAGACCCGTGGGAAGAAGAAGATCAAGCCTCGAAGAAGATGATCCTCTCCTAGTCCCTTCTCCTTCTCTCCTTCTTGATCGGCAATCCCGCAACGATCCTCGCCTTCCTTCACAAACCGGCAGCAGGGGCGTCAAGCACCAGGAGGGAGGACGGCTTGGGGACAACAGGGAGGGGCGGGCGTGCTATAGTAACGATGCTATAGTAACGACGGTGGTACTGTAGCATGATGGTACTGTAGCAAATTAGGGTTTCCCCCTCCTCCTTTTGTTTGTGGCTGGCTGCCCCCCTTTCCCACCTTTCGGCCGAAATCAAGTGGGCCAAAAGTCCCGGCCGAGGTTGTCTACCTTTTACAGTAATCCCCCTCTAATCCTCTGTTAAATTGTTTTGTTAATTGGTCCTTCTTTCTAATTTATTTCTTCTCATTTAATTAAATTTGGAGTATTACATAAGCAAATAAATAGAAATAGCAACAACAAAACAAAAAGCAACTTCAGCAGAACCAATCACTTGCCACAGGCAACCAACTGGGAACAAGACCTAATGATCAACCTCATCGAAAAACTCCTCCTCCAGAGCAAAAGTTGACTCCTCCAATCATTCCTCTAAATGATGATTATAGCAAAAGTGAGTACATCTAGTACTCAGCAAGTTGTATCACAATGTAATTATAGATGGTAATGAAATATGAATAATAGATTGAAAGCGTAAGTTAAAACAGTAATAATAATAAGTAACAAGAGTTTCCACAAAGTTCACAAAGTTTAAATCAATTCTTTCACACAGCTTCCCTTCCACAATGGTTTTATAAAATAAAAAATCTACCATTCGGGTAAATCACTGAGCATGTCCATGACCGAGGACGTGACTATTCAAATAGGTTGTTAACACTCTACAAAGGTTGTACAGCTTTACCCGCAAGATATAACCAGTGTGGCCAACACTAATAATGACAAAATCTTTTGGAAACTTCATCTCAACAATTGACCCTCCTAATGTGCATACAGTCGGCACCAAACTTCACTCAGCACATTGATCCGACGCACACCGTTGACCAGAAAACAGCGAGCTGTCCAAATATGCAAGCCATCGCAAAGTGCTTAACCTACTCTCGGAGTAGTCAATGTCGATATTCCGTAACTTTCTAAGCTAAGCCTGTCCCATACCAAGCTTGCAGTAGTACGATATGACCCAGTTCAATGACACACAAAGTTAAGTCCTTAATTGACCAGGGCGAGACTGCCAATACTACACTAATTCACAAAGATTCACACACCACCCTCACAAAGTCCACCAATTCACAAAGCACTTCCCACTCGTCCTAGTCTAAATCTTTTCCCACCCTATTTATTAAGTACAGCACATGCTATCCACTGGTGACAACATACAACACATAGCTTTTCATAAAGATATTCCATAATCACTAAATTAAGTATGAGTTCAACATTTCAAAATGATATCAATGACTCGTTGCAAGGCTAAGCATACTAATCTTGTAGTTAATGTTGGTGCTATGATAATACCAACTAGTAGTTAACCAAGCTAGGGTGACAAATGATCATGGCAATACAATTCACGAGGTGGGTATAACCAAGTAAGTTGCATACCAAATCCCAAATAGGTAAATAATTTTATAATTGAATTAGCATGCAATAATTTGAATCAAAATAGTTTTGTCAAACCGGGTGCAATATGATCAAAGCACTATTTGCCTTGGAATAACTCTTGGTCTTGGTCTTGATCTTGATCTTGATCTTGATATTTAGTAAATATTGTTTCGTCGAACCCTCCCAAAGTATCGATGTCTAACACAACGAGAGAGAAGAAACGCTAATAAATACAAAACAGAGTGAAAACAAACTCCAAAAATTATAATAAAAATATGTCAAGGTAGGGCTTGATTTTAGATGAATTTAAAAACTTGAATGGGTTCAATCGGTGATCGTATGAAGAAGAGCTGGCTCTTCGAAGTTGGCCAGCTAAGAAATTCGAGAAAAATAATAAAGGAGATAGAAAACTGACAAGTGGGATCCACCGGAAAAAGGATTTTAGGGAATTCAATTAATTTCAAAAAATAGGATGAAACACTGGCAGGTGGGACCCACTGTGTATGGATCGAGTTCGCAGTTCTAGTCCACGGGTCTACAGCGGACTAGGTCTGCAGAACAGTGCGCAGACATGTGGGGTCACCAAGTAAGAGGCCCAGTGCACCATGGACTAAGTCCACGCGGATTGGATATAGAGTTTAGGAACGGGTGAGACGCAGGCGGCTGACGTAGGCACGAGCGCTAAGGTGGCACTAACACGACACTAACACAGCTGACACATGGCTACCATGTTGGCTCGACGGTGACGACGGCTCAGCAACCGAGGGTCGACAGCGACAGCAGCCACAACAGAGCTAGCGGCATGGCGCAATAGGGAGAGAAGACGATGGGGATCACGCCGGGTGGTGCGTGGATGTTGGGGAACGATGGGGATGGGTGGCGGTGAGGTTTGATCGGCGGCGATGCTACAAGCTTCGGCGATGACGAGCTACGATGGCGCATTGACGACACCGAGGACGGGACGGGGTAGATCTCGTCGACACGAACCTGATGGTGGCGATGGTGATGGCTGGGGGCTCACCGGCAGCGACGGAGGATGGTGACGAAGGCGATGGTGGAGCTCAGCTTCTCCTTGTGAATCTTACAGCTTCGCGATGATTCCAAGGCGACGGCTAGGGTTTTCGGGTGCAGCAAGTTGCGAGGTGCAAAGAACGAGGATCGGGGTGACTTTATATAGCGCGGAGAGATGGAGTTCTGAACAGAGACGGTGGTGGCATCGTGCGGAGGGGGGAGTCCATGTCGGATCTGAGGATGGCGGCACCGATAGGTGGGTCCGTCTGTCGATGCGTGGCGCGAGGCGTGGTGATCTTGAGGCGGAGGGAACGGGGTTGAGGCTGCGATAAGCGTGAATGAGCGTCTTTGGAGGTCGAGAAAGGAAAGAGAGAAGTGGGCCGCGGAAGGAATGCGGCCCATTGGCCTTCCAGATTATTAAAATAGATTTTCTTTTTTAGAAAATACTAGAAAATAAAAATTCCAAGAAAAATAGCAAATGAACTTGGAAAATTCCAAAAAAATCTGAAAAATACTTCCAAGCACAATGAACCCAAATAAAACACTTTTGGAATTAATTGATGTTTGGATTATTCACATCAAATCATTTTGACTTATGAAATTAAAAGTTAAGCTTATTTGATTCAAATAAAATTGGTGAAATTTTCCAAAGGACTAAACTACACAAAAGGATTTTGAAAACTAAAAAATTGGGTTGTTACAAGTTGCTAAACAAGTTCCTAATTCAATAGTCGAATAACTTTTCATCGTTTATCACTAACCTATGACATCCTAGAGAAGAACATGGTTTCCTAAATTAACTAAGTTCATCTTACCCCTAACTCTTTCGAAGGTGCAATTAACATCATCAACTATAAAACCATTCACTTTACACCATACTTGTCAATACCATTTTGAAGGCCTTACTAGTTTGTCTCTTGAAATAGTACATTTCGATACCGGCCCATATCGGTGTATTGTTCTGAAGTTTAATATAATAATATATATTTAATAAGTATATATATGTTTAATTGTATGCACAATAAATTCAATGGTAATATTACTCCAAATACATAGTATTAGGATCAAATTAACATATACTTCAATGAGTTCAATAGACAATATTATCAATTTCGCCGGTATTGTCCGATAGTAAGGTCGGTATGGCCAGTATCATGCTCATATAACTGGTATTGGCTGATATCGAGCTAGTATTGCCCAGTATTGAGGCCGGTGTGGAACGCATGGTTGTTCTGTACCGTTTTATGTGGTAGAATTGTACATACTAGCCATACCAGCCGGTACCAGAATGGTTTTTCTAAGTTTTCTTTACACCCCTCTGTTGGAAATATGCCCTAGAGGCAATCATAGAGATGATTATATTTCATTATGTTCACAATATTTGATAATATGTTATCTTGTTCCTTGAATGAATTATCAGTCATAAAGATTAACGAGTATGTGACTTGTTGGTGAAACTCTTTTTAACTTATGATGATGTTGTTCTAAAAGTATCCTCAGTCGAAAGTCCTTTGGTGGAACACTAGTGACTCTCGATCGACACATGTATTGATTGATGACCATGTTTCACGGTCATGGATATAGGGATATCGAATCAATAATGTGGACACGTGTTAGAGAACATGGTGTTGGATAAGACCCACCTTGAGACACTATTGAGATTGTTATGATTCTATGTGTCGTTAGTTGGTCTCAAGCAATGATGATGTATAATCCTTAGACACGAGATCGGCATGGTTTCCTACATATGTAATAGCACTCTTAGGGGTTGCCAAACGCTACTAAATGGCGGGTGGTTATAAAGGTAGCTTTCGGGTATGCTATGAAACATGCGAGGGATGTGGTTTGGTGGGATATGGGATTTGCCCTCAAACATAACAGAGAGATATCTACGGGCCCTCGAAGTGGTCGGATAAAGAAAGTGCATGGCCATGCCATCGATGGTCGAAGAGTTCGACCACATAAGGTTATCCGATACTCGATCGAAAAGCATTGAGCAGTCCATGGATGACACAACATCTCACCCGGAGTTCAACCGGATATCGTGAGGCAAAAGGAGAATACATGAGTAGGTCGCTTGGTTCGACCGATTCTGAACCGCCGTATGGAGATACAAGCAAGTCGTAGACTAGTCGAATGTAATCACAGTGGTGAAACCAAGTCGTGAGGAGTTCTGAGTTGGTCATGATCAAATCTGGTGATGCGTATAGAAATAGGACTCGGTCATAAGTGATGAGGACACAGTCGTAGATCATATTGCATTAAGGTTAGTCCCATATAATTTATGTGTATTAGGAATCGTTATGTCTGCTAGGAACCGCTACAACTTCGTGGCGGAAAGGGTTTCAGTCACAACCGAACTACACATGAACCTAATGGGTCACACACTTAGCAGGTTGGAACAAACCAAGATCGAATATGATTAAATGGCGTGTTTGGATAGGATCCGTCACGGGGCACTATATAAGGAGATGCATGAGGTCATTGGATAAAAGGTGGGCGAGTTGCCCTACGAAACCCTAGCCGCCATCTTCTTGAGAGCCTCCCGTGCGATTTGGTGCTAGCACACCGCGCATTGGTTGTTCCTTCCCTAGGCGTGTGGATACCATAGAGGCGCTTCTCGTTGTTGCGCTTAGGGACGATCTGCGATCTTCGCAAGGAACCGCAGAGGTCTTTGGAGGAGACGATCAACTCACGAGGGCGCCGGACGATCGACTCGACCGATTACATCAGCGCGCTCTTCGTCGGACCAGTGCTCGACACTTCTTCATTGCTCTGCTGGCGTCTAGTGTTAACGATCTGTGATCATCTTCTTGCTTGGCTTCCTGGTTTACGTGGTAGAAATTTTGATTTGTCGCTATCGTAGCCTACCCGTATCCCTACACCCTCACCCTAAATCACATTGTTTTGCTGACGTGGCAAAAGTCAGTGCAAATACGTCTGCTTATTTGGCTAATGAATAGTTTTTTGTTCTTCTTAGTGTCAACCTTGAGAAAGGGTTTTCTCACTTCATGTCAGGTAGGTAGGCCTACGCCGTATCTATGAGTGTAACGGGAATCCACATATGGGCCTATAGGAGCCGGTGCCCTAGCTACGTTGCTAACAACAAAGATCCACTCACCCAAGTGAGCCCCATCTAGTGGTGTCAAATAGCATCTAAGTAGAGGGTGTTCACTATCAATGTTAGGGTGGCCTCCTCTGCCAGAGCTACTGGAACCATATTACGATGAGCATCATCGTAGCAAATTTTGGATCACCGGGGATGGTCCTCCACCCCTTATCCTTAGGTTAGCTAAGCATCACTGACCCCTTGACCCACGCTACATTCCACATCTTTAAGACACGGGCTTGTTGTCTTTTGGCAGGATGCTCCACATCAGCCACTACTTCACACTAGACGGGTCTCTCATGTTGACACTTATTAACAGATGGAGACCCGAGACCCACACCTTTCACTTTCAATGGGGAGAGATGAAGATCACTCTCTAGGATGTGTCCATGTTGACCGGTATGTCGATTAGGGGAGCCACAGTTGTTCCACTCTTCTAGTCGACGGACTGGAAGGACCACTTGGAGCATCGGTTCGGTCAACCTTTCCCAGAGAGGACCCCTGGTGTCCCTCAGTTGTGCCTTAGGAATTTCATTCACTGCCAAGAGGACGCACCTAACGAGGTTGTTAGGACGCACCTCGTAGCGTACCTGTTGTTTCTTTTTGGTTGGGCCTTGTTTCCCAGCATACAGAATGATTGGGTATACCCTAGCTACATCCACATTGCCGAGTATTTGGTTGATCCCGATCATGGGGAGATGCCCTAGTACAGCTTCAGATCAGCTGTCCTTTACACGACCTATAGGGGGTTGTGTGACACCTCGTCGACTATTGCAACATTGACTAGAACGTGATGAGGAATAGAAGATTGATCAGTTTTGGCAAGTTCTCTAGAAATCCAATCTAGAAATTTACACGAGGGCGTTTCCGAGCTGATCACAGGCCTGCATGCTTATTTATTTACCCAAGTGCATGTGAGACTTTGGCATGTAATTTAGTCTCCTTTTTTGTATCAAGCCTGAACTAAATACATTAAGGACCATGAGTAGGAGTTGGAATCGGTCACCTTGGCTGAATCCAAAGATGAGTCGTGTCCATAAACGCTATATATTGTAAGGTATTGTGCACCATGAACCTTAGACCACATTATTTTCAAGATAGCTAATATTGCTTATTCTCGAGTTTATGATATGCGCTGCCTTTTGGGAATTGGACGATTTCCTTTGGAATACCTCTGTTGTTCTTTGTGATTCCTCATGTTTTGTAGGAAGAACATCACATCTACTTTTGCACGGCCGAGTGGACATTGATCGAAGCGTGTGGTTAGGAAAATTTGATGGTCGCATGTTGTTGTAATCAAGATAGTGGTTGGCTTCGTCGTTCGCCAGGTTGCACGGATCCAAGTTATCAACAACCCTACGTCGTGAAGATCAGGCACCACGTATCAAGGTCAACCATGGAAGCAGAGCTTGTAGTACTAGAAATGACGACTGTTGAGGCCGAATGGCTAAGCGAGCTTCTGTTGGACTTGCAATTGGTTGAGAAACCAAAGCCACCAATTTTTATGTACTATAATAATCAAACAGTGCTAGTAAAAGTTATGAGTACTAAGATATGAAGTCATCCAGACATGTCAAGCGTAGACTTAAATCTGACATAATTTGAGGAACTCTAGAGTGATTTCTGTGAACTATATTCGTACTTAGAAAAATCTGATAGACCCTTTCACAAAGGAACTAGCACAAAGGCGATTTCCATTGTGTCTAAGGATATGGGTACGAGGCCCATCTGAGTTACACCACAATTGTAACCCATACCTTTTTTTATCGGAGACCTCATGACTTAGGTAATGGGAAGAACAAGTTGATGTCGTAACAATAGAGTGCATGCTAATTATAATTGTACCCGTATCCTAATAGACAAAGTACTTTCGATTATGTGGCAGGTTGGCACAAAGCCTTAATATATTCTAGTGTCCAAATGAAGGAAAAATGTATTAGCCTACAAGATACCTATAATGAGTACTGTGGATATCATGGGGATATGCTCACGATCTTAGGATGATGATACAATTGGCCATGTCGTTAAAGGTTTATCGAATCACGCGTTTTCGACGAAGTTCAAATGTTGTCAGGTAGGCCGCGGTCAAACCGGCCCACAAGCTGCGATCAGACCGGCCTTTGAGTGGCGGTCTGACCGGATTCACCTATTCATCGGCCAATTGGTGGTGATGATTGTTTGGTTAGGTCAAGTTCATGGGTTTCAGTGCATATGGATTGCATGATGCATGTTTTGACTAACGTGGGTCATGTTGCGAAGAACTTGTTCCCAGAATCGATTTCTTTATCTATTGCTGTGCAGGTTGCTTGGAGGTCAACGACGGTCAATGGCAAGTATGATCGGGACTAGGCTTGGAGAGCTGAGGTCCAGAACGATCGAGGATGCCGGGTGAGGTCAATGGATTCAAGCATGGCGCGAAATGGACAAGGATGACCGAACGGGCAGTTCGGTGCGACGGGTTGGATCAAGTGGCGCGGGGGTCGGTGCAAGTGCCCTGGTGGTTTCGGTGGGAGCCGGATGGGAGAGACTTGCCGACATGAAGAGAGCCATTGATCAACCTACACGTGACGAAGCATGGAAGTGCTTCACGAAGATTGGACTCGGTCTTTGGAAAAAGATCGAGAATGGGTATTTTGGTAATTTTACCTAAATACCGCCTTGGTGACCTTTTGCCAACCCGCGGCGCAAGACGGCGCAAGGATGAGCGGATTATGTCAAGAGGAGATGAAGACGGTGCTTTAAAATGCGTGCGTAAGTGAAACCCGTATGTGTGTGGGCTTAACAGGTGCCCATTAGGGTTTTCCTTCTAGAAGCTAGCCTTCACTATAAATAGTAGAGGGTGCTAGCCAGCACCTCTTCATCCCTTCATTTGGAGAAACCCTAGTTTATGTTTTTAGGGTTTGGAGAGATTAGTGGGAGATTATGGTTCTAGAGAGTTGGATTTGATTTCAAGCTTATGTGTTGAGTCTTTGTCCTCCTTGATGGAGTGGCTGTAAACCAACATCATATCAAATCAATCCAAGGAAAGATTTCACAAGATGAGTCTCTTTGTGTTCTTGCTCTCTATTTCGTGATTTTTGGTCCTTCTTTGATTCACGAGTTTTCTCTTGGTTTCTTGTCTTGATCTAGCTTGCTGTGATATGTGGGAATACATCTAGGATCATCTTGATCATCAATCACCCACGAGTAAGTCTTTAGATCATATTTAGGTTTTGACTCGATTTTTGAGCAACCTTCACTTAAACTGAAAAGGGTAGGAACTTTGGCATTGATATTCACGATCCTTGATTGGAATAGGTTCTTGATATCCTAGAGATGGTGTGTCTTAAGTTTGGTAAGGTTTGGAGTCACGAATCAAAAGATAGATCGATTTGTGTTTTGGTTTTCGGGCTGTATAATAGCCGTTGGTCAGACCGCCCTCCAGTCAGACCGCCTCATAGCCGCTGGTCAGACAACCCAGAGCGGTCAGACCGCCGAGTGTACGCCGGTCAGACCGCCCAACTCAATTAGGGTTTGAGTTTTTGTGTTTTAGGTCTTTTTGATTTGGGGTTCTGATTGGATTCAATACAAGTATTCCGCTGTGCTTGTTTATTGATCTTCATAGCTTCCATAGCTACTGGAGTGAAATTGGTATTGAATTCGATCAAGGTGAAAAAGTGATTGTGCTCCTATTCACCCCCCTCTAGTCGCCTTTTCGGTCCAACAAGTGGTATCAGAACCCGATTAGTTCAATCTTGATCTTAACCGGTCACTGAACTTGGCGATGGATAAGTACTCCACCAAGCCGTATATCTTCGATGGGCTCGACTATGCCTATTGGAAGAATCGCATGCGAGTCTTCCTTCAGAGCGAAGGACAAGCTATATAGGAGGTTGTTCGAGCTCCGCTCGTTTTGCTCGAGGTTGCTTCGCCGGCTTCAGCAGCCCTCTTGACAAACAACCATAAGGCAAAGAATCTCCTATATGCTAGGCTTGGTAGACAGGAGTACGATAGGATTTGCAACTTTGAGACCGCACACGAGATTTGGCACACCCTCGAAACCTATCATGAGGGATCGTCCCAAATCAAGCAAGTGCGTCAGACGGTCTACAAGCGAGAGTATAACAAGTTCGAGATGCGTCCAGGCGAGAGCATCGATGACGTATTTACTCGCTTTAACAAGGTGATTAATCAGATGAGAGCTGTAGACATTGAGTACTCTCAATCTGAGAATGCCAGCCACCTCTTGGCTGCAATCAACACCAAGGAGTGAGAGATGAAGGCTACTGCCATTGAGGAGAACGTCGATCTCTCTAGTCTCTCTTTGGAGCTGGTTTATAGCAAGCTCAAGACTCATGAGATTAAGAGAGGTGGTCTTCTTAAGAAGGATAACATGACTTTGGTGGCTGGTCCTCTTAAAAGAACTTCTGATGGTTCTTCTGAGTCATCTTCTGGATTTTCTCTTGCTTGTTTATCTGCAATCCATGAAGAGGAGCTTGAGAGTATACCTGAGGCTGATTTAGCTCTTTTAGCCAAGAAATTCACATAGGCCTATAATAATGTGAGAAACAAGAAGAGAGGCGGCTCTGTGACGTGCTATGAGTGTGAAGAGCTTTATCATATCCGGGAGAATTTCCCCAAGCTAAAAGGGAAGGGAAACCACAAGGATGAGAAGGCTGCCTGGAAGAAGCCTCAGGGGAACAAGCCCAAGTATGATGCTGCCAAACTCATGAAGGCCGCTCACCGGGTGCTTGCCGTTTTTGGAGAGCAATCCATGAGCGATGTGGACTTCAGGAGCGAGGAGGACAAGGAGGAGGAGCTCCCTCAAGACAAGAAGAAAGGGAAGGCCAAGGACTTCACCGACATGTGCTTCATGGCCAACTCCGTCGACGCCGATGACAACAATGAGGTACCTCCATCCTATGATGTTCTTTCTGCTAGATGCGATACCATCTTTGAGCAACTGCTTAGTCAAGATAAGGCTTTAGAGTTCACCATGGCTAGGAATAAGGATCTAGAGTCACAAGTCGATAATTTGACATTAGAACTTGTGAATGCTAAGAGTCTTGATGCTGATGAATGTTCATCTTGCCATGCTTTACACTCTGAACTGTTTAAATTGCAAACTGCTCATGATGCTGCCTTGCACCAACTAGAGAATGCTAGGACTGAGTTAATTGAAGTCAAATATGCTCCTCGTGAAAAATGCTTAGAGTCTAGTAAGTTGGTTGTTTCTGATAAGCCTGAGTCTAGCTTTTGCTCTTCTTAATTACTTAGAACGAGAACATGAAGCGAAAGACATAATAGAAGCAATTAGAGCTAAGTTTGTCAAGCTTAAGAACCAAATTGATTCTGCTCCTTGTGCTTCATGTGAAGCCTTTAAGCTTGAGGTTGCTTTTCTTAAGAAGAAACATGCTAGAGCCAATAAGGCCAAAACTTGTGAGTCATGTGTTAATTTTGGAAAAGAGAATGCTTATCTTAAGAATACTTTAGAAAAATTCTCTAATGGTGAAAAACAATTAAACATGATTCTTGACAAGTCTAAAACTCCTTATAAGAAGCAAGGGTTAGGATACAACTATGCCCAAAACAAGTCCAAGCCTAATGTCATTCAAGTCTTGGAAAATGGCTTAGTTGAATTCAAAACCCAATCTACAAAAACCATTTTCAAAGCTGCAGGTTTTGCCCAACCATCTTTTGAGCCAAAAGGTGCTTCTCTCAGTGGTACCAAGTACCATTACACCTTTTGCAAGAAGGATGGGCATTTGGTTGAGTTCTGTTGGCGTAGGTTGAAGAACACTAAGAAAAATATTGCTAGAATTTCATCTCATCAACCCAGAGCCTTTATGAGACATGGTCATTTAGAAAACAAGAAACCTAGACTATGATTTATTTCACATGCTCATCATCATAATGTTCCTAGACATGATGCTTCTCATGTTCATGTAACCATTGCTCATAATAGAACTTCAAATAAAATCAAGGATAGCAATTCTGCTTTGTATGCTACTCGCAGACGTGTGTCTCAGTACTGAGTTCCTAAGTCAAGTCAAACTAACCCCAGTATTGAGACACATCTATCTTTTGTTTCTTGATTTTCAGGATCGCCGTAGAAGGGGGAAGAACACATGGTTCGTCGACTCCAGCTGTTCACACCACATGACTGGAGACTCAAGATGGTTCACTTCCTTCATGCGGTCGACGGGTGATGGCTTCATCACCTTTGGAGATGATACGCAAGGACGGATTGAAGGAACAGGATCAATCAGGGTGAACGATAAATTCATCCTGAAGGACATCGCTCTTGTGGACAAGCTAAGGTACAACTTGCTTTCTGTCTCACAGCTTCTTGATGATAGCTATGAGACTAGATTTAAGAAAAATACATGTCGTGTGCTTGATTCTGCCGGTGAGCTTGTTTTGGGGATTTCTAGAGTTGGTAGAATCTTTGGAGCTGATTTTTCTGAATCTCTTGCTGGATCTCTCAAATGTTTGATTGCATCTTCTTCTAATGTCTGGCTTTGGCACCGACGTTTGGGGCACATTAGTTTTGATCATCTGACAAGAGTTAGCAGCCTTGATCTCATGAGAGGTTTGCCTAAACTCAAAGTTGTCAAGGATGTTGTATGTGCGTCCTGTAGGCATGGCAAGCAAGTTGCCGCCTCACACCCTTCATTGACTATGGTCATGACTGACGGACCAGGACAATTGCTTCACATGGATACTGTTGGTCCTGCTAGGGTTCGGTCAGTTGGTGGCAAATGGTATATTCTTGTCATATTTGATGATTTTTCGAGATACTCTTGGGTGTTCTTTCTTGCTTCGAAGGATGAAGCTTTTGATCATTTTCATGATCTTGTTCTTCGCTTAGCTTCTGAACTTCCTGGTGCCCTGAGAGCAATTTGCAGTGACAATGGCACAGAGTACAAGAATGCTTCTTTTTCTTCTTTTTGTGCTGAGCGCGGTATTGAGCATCAGTTCTCTTCTCCACACGTCCCTTAACAAAATGGCGTTGTGGAAAGGAAGAACATAACCTTAGTCGAGATGGCTAGGACGATGCTAGATGAGTATAGCACTCCGAGGAGGTTTTGGGCTGAAGCTATTGCTATAGCTTGCCATATTGCCAATCATGTCTTCTTGAGACCGTCTTTGGGCAAGACATCTTGTGAGCTTCGCTTTGGTAGAAAACCCTCTGTTTCTCATTTTCGAGTTTTTGGATCCAAGTGTTTCATTCTCAAGTTAGGAAACCTAGATAAATTTGAGTCAAGGACTTGTGATGGTTTATTTCTGGGTTATCCTGCACATTCAAAGGGTTTTCGGGTTTTTAATGTTGAGACTAACGTTGTCCAGGAGACATGCAATGTCACTTTTGATGAAGCTAGCCCTGGAGCTAGATCAGACATTTCAGGTGATACACAGGAGACGGAGAGCATTTTTGTAGAAGAAGATGATGATGAAGTCGATATTATTCTTCCACCTGTTGCTGATGCTCCTGTCCAAGCTCTAGAACCTGCTTCGACTGCTTCACCTCCAATTGAGGCTCCTACTGCATCTTCATCATCAGCAGTACCCGCGAAGGTTGAGGAAATGCTATCTCCCCCGGGCGCTTCAGTTCACATTCAGAGGCATCACCCTCCGGATCAAATTATTGGTCAGCTTCATGAGCGAGTCACTCGCTCCAGGTTTCATGATCCGAGTCTCTACTGTCATTCTGCATTTGTTGCTTCTTTTGAACCCTGCGATATATCACATGCTTTATCTGATTCTAGCTGGGTCAATGCCATGCATGAGGAGTTAGAGAATTTTGAGAGAAACAAGGTCTAGAACTTAGTAGAACCTCCTAGTGGTGATAATGTGATAGGAACCCATTGGGTGTTCAAAAACAAACAAAATGAGGATGGTTCTGTGGTTAGAAACAAGGCTAGATTGGTAGCTTAGGACTTTAGCCAAGTTGAGGGGTTAGACTTTGATGAAGCCTTTGCTCCTGTTGCTAGATTAGAAGCCATTCACATTTTACTTGCATTTGTTGCATCTAAGAGCTTTAGGCTGCATCAAATGGATGTTAAGAGTGTATTTCTGAATGGTTTCATAGAGGAGGAAGTGTATGTTAGGCAACCCCCAGGCTTTGAAAATCCCAAGCATCCACATCATGTTTTCAAGCTATCCAAAGCCTTGTATGGTCTTAAGCAAACCCCTAGAGCCTGGTATGATAAACTTAAGACCTTCCTGCTTAAGAATAATTTTGATATGGGTAAGATAGACAAGTCTCTTTTCATTTTTAGGCATGGCAATAACTTCCTGCTTGTTCATATTTACGTGGATGATATTATCTTTGGTGGTTCTTTTCATGCACTTGTTTCCAGTTTTTCTGAGACCATGTCTAGGGAATTTGAGATGAGTATGGAATTTGAGATGAGTATGATGGGAGAGCTCAACTATTTTCTGGGGCTTCAAATCAAGCAATGCAAAGAAGGGATTTTCATCCATCAAACAAAGTACATCAAGAATTTGCTCAAGCGTTTTGAGATGGGTGACTGCAAGCCGATCGCCACTCCCATGGCGACTTCGACTGTTTTGGATCCAGACGAGGATAAAGAAGCCGTGGATCAACGCGAGTACCGCAACATGATTGGCTCCCTCCTTTACTTGACGGCCTCAAGACCGGACATCCACTTCACAGTTTGCCTCTGTGCGAGGTTTCAGGCGTCTCCGAGGACTTCACATCGCCAAGCCATTAAGCGTATTTTCAGGTACCTTCACTCTACCCTCCAGTATGGCATTTGGTATTCCTGCTCTTCTTCCTTGTCCATTCGGGGGTTTTCTGATTCTGATTTTGTGGGCTATCGGCTAAATAGGAAGAGTACCTGAGGCACTTGTCACTTCTTAGGAACTTCTCTTGTCTCTAGGTCTTCTAGGAAGCAATCCTCTGTTGCACAATCCACTGCTAAAGCTGAATATGTAGTTGTGGTCAGATTTTGTGGATGGTGTCCACTCTTAAGGACTTTGGGTTAAATTTTGCTAGTGTTCCTCTTCTCTGTGATAACACTTCTGCTATTAATATTGCTAAGAACCCAATGCAACATTCTAGGACCAAGCATATAGACATTCGCTATCACTTCCTTAGAGACCATGTTGAGAAGGGTGATATTGTGCTACATTTTGTGGAGTCCGGGGCTCAGTTAGCTGATATCCTCACCAAGCCTTTAGACCCAACTAGGTTCGCCACCTTGAGGAGTGAGTTAGGGGTAATTTATCCTTATGGGTTGGTTTGAGGGGGAGTTGGTTCTTTTTTGAGCTTATTGACGAGGATTAAAACCTCTATGTATTAATTTAAATACATAAAAGACCATACGTCTTCATAGTCGTAACCCCTAAGGCTAACGACCTCACTGGTTGTAAGGATTCCAGAGGTTACACGATGGGTACCCTGGTCGGACTAGGTTTCGACCAAGTAGCTGCTCGGGAATGCTATGAACAGGCACCATCAACCGTATGATGAATGGAACACGTGCGAAACGTTCCATACCTTACGATGATATATAAGACACTAACAATAAACCACCTTACGGTTAGGAGTCTCACAAATACTTAACCGCAAGGCAGTTAGCACATTGTTAACTACCTTAAACCTCCGACCAGTTGTAACGTTTCATCAGGGACGTCTTCTCCAGGAGTAACTGCCACCTCTTCGGGAGTTATTTAATGATGGAACGCAGAAGAAGAGAAGACACGCACACACAACAGCGAACAACAGAAGGCAACACAGAAGCCAAAGCAGAAGTATTCAATACATTTAGTGTAATTGGAGATAGTCCCTAGTCAACTCTTGTAATCCCAGTTCATATTAATAAAGAGCAGCCCCCATTCTCTTCTAGGATACTCCACGTCATTTTCCTCCTTTTATTTTCATAAGATCGGCGATTCGATCGTGACAGCTAGCGCCGTCCGTGGGGAAGAAGACGTAAGTTTCCTGAAGAAACTTTTCGCTCATACAAATCCTCACCCAAGTCCCTGCAATCGCTAATGCGAATATGCCCGGGGTTTGGAATGAGGAGAATTGGTTCGACTTGGCGGACTACGCCAACCTCGATATGGAAGGATGCATTCGTGCCATGGAAGAAAATGGCAGATCATCCTCCTCTTCATCCTCCGCCGGCTCGCACGTCGCCGACGATAGCGAGATCGACCAGATGGACGAGGATGCACCACCATTACTGGTGGCGCAATCAGAGAAACCAGCCATTCCGATCAGCTCAGAATGTTAGGGGATCTCTTCAAGCCCGGCCTTTCCGACCAACAAAACAGGTGAAGAAATTTCAGCACCACTACTCGAAAATCTCTATACCCTCGATGAAATCATGCTTGAAAGATACTCTCCTATGGCTTCTGGCAATTCCAGGAGTCAACCGACATCTGGTAACGGTGTCGATGAAGCCTCCACTGGTCATAGGCCATGTGGGGATGATCACGCTCAGCATACGATCGGCAGTACGCCGAATCAGGCTGAGGAGACCTCAGGAGGTGCTCATTTCCGACTGCTCTCCGTCGTGGAAACTTCTAGCAGAAGCACTGATAAGCTCTCCATTAGTTACGATGGAAGCTCATCGGAAGATCGATGCTGGAGGCACGAAGTCAACGCGATCGGAGATGAAAATCAGGATGCCCTGCACGGTCCTACATTCTCTACCACGCCATCACGTGTTGTTAGAGATGATCCGAGCCGTCAGGCACTAGCTTCCAGAGTCCACAGAACTGATCGACGTCCATCAACTAATTCGTCTGGCGTTGCCCCACCTAGAGTAGTTGATAGGACAGATCAAATCCGAGGGTCGGGGGAGGGTTCAGGTCTGCGTACACCTACGACCAGTCTGAACTTCCCGAGACCTTCGGTAACTGTACAAAACTTGCGACGTGTTCAAGATATGTTAAATAATTCGATCCCGCTTTAGCGGAAACTCGTGTTTTGTACGGCTTGTAGGTCAAGTATCCGAAATTCTCCAACAGACCATGCGATTGCTGGCGTGCTCGGGAACAAAGGGTTTTAGGAGTCAAACTATGACTTCATCCCAACGTTCCTCCTCGGTGAGGGACAAAGATGGTCATGCTCGGAACGATCGATACCAAGGCCTCCTCGACGATTCCGACCAAGGAGTCACGAGGGAGAAGGTTGTTTCATGAAGCTACTCCCCATCACGTCGAGAAGAACCATCGCTTGGACCTGACGATCTTCGGCATCGTCTGAATCAAGTAGGCGGTCGAAGGCATCATACCAATGTCCACGACCGGATCGGCACACCGGAGTTCCAGCGTTCCCATCTTAGGAACCGGTCTCCGATCGACATACAATCCGGCACCTCCCGAGAAGGCGCCATGAATCAATCACAGTTGTCGAGCCTTCTCTGCAGGCTCCAAGCCGTCGTTAGCCTAACCGGTTCCGACCGCCAATTTGGACAAGTTTAATGGAACTCAAAATCCATTGGAATTTCTCCAAATCTATACCACCGCCATCGAGTCAGCTGAGTCGATGAAAATGTGATGGCCAACTATCTACCCACCGTGCTCGAAGGGTTCCGCCTGGTCGTGGTTGTTGAACCAACCGGTCGGATCGATTTATACTTGGGAGCAACTCATGACCTTTTAATCGCAAATTTCGAGTGCGTCGACCATACTGGAAGGAGGATGATCTCCACCGAATCCGGCGAGGCTCGATGAGACTCTATGTCAATACATCAAGAGATTCAGTCAGGTTCGCAATTTTATACCCGAGGTCGCAGAGTCATCTGTTATTCAAAGCTTTCAAAACAGTTCGAGAAATCGGCGGCCACGGAGGACATAGCAATGAACCCTCCAAGAACAACCGTTGAGCTTTTTGACATGGCCGACAAGTATGCCACCGCTAGCGAAGCAATCGAGTGGTGCGAAGCCATTGATCGGAAAGACAAGATTCCTCAGCCCGGCCTGGACAAACCCGAGAAAAAGAATAAGAAGTCTCTCAAGAAGAAGAAGAACCGCAGGCCCGACGACAAGGAGGTCCTAGCCATTCCTGATAAATTCATGAAGGGTAAGAAGAACTACACCTACGGGGCAAGGCGAAGTCTCACCGAGGGATTCGAAAAAAGAAGAAGTGGTGTCCACTTCACCAAAGACGAGGGCATGATCTACGACCGCCGAGTCCGCAAAAGAAACTGGAGGATTATTATGCAGGTGAAGGACCATTTCCCGCAATACAAGAACCCGGAGAAACGAGCTCCAAAAAGGACAAGGATGGCGACGAAGAGATGGAATACCAGGATCCCCAACATACAGTCAACATGATTTTTGGAGGATCTTCTTCATACGAATCCAAGCGTCATCTGAAAGCCATGGAGCGGGAGGCCAACCTCGTCGAATCTCCAAACATTATCAAGCAATCGAAGTGGTCGGACATCGCAATTTCCTTCAGCAAAGACGACTGCCCCATTCCTTCGACTCGACCAGGTAGGTTCCCTATTGTTGTTGAACCAACCATTAATAATTGTAGGGTTAATCGAGTCCTAGTAGATGGAGGTAGTTCTTTGAATATATTATTTGTGGGAGCTTTAGAAGAAATGCAGGTCCCCATGTCAAAGGTGAAACCAGTGAAATATGCTTTTCATGGCATAGTTCCTGGCTCCACCGCCAAGCCAATAGGGCAAGTTTCCTTACCGGTTACGTTCGGAAGGCCTGATAACTTTCGAACGGAAAAAATTTCGTTTGATGTGGTAAACTTTGAATCCGCATACAACGGAATTCTTGGTCGACCGGCATTAGCAAAATTCCTGATAGCCACCCATTACGATTATCAAAGTTTGAAAATGCCGGGCCAAAGGGAGTCATCACTATTCGGGGAGATCGAAAAATGGCTTATGCGTGTGACCGAAAATCCTTTGAACTGGTCGATGAACTCCCGACCAGAGAGACTAATCCATCTGCCATGCAGGCCAAGCACTCAAGACCGAAGGTGACACCCAAACCCTCCGACCCGGTCAAAGAGGTATCCTCGACAAAGGCACTTCTCCTGACAAATACAAGTCACTACCCGGCGAAGATGTTGCCCACATGCTCGCAAGGTTCTGGTCGGAGCAAGACTCGATCCTAAATAGGAAGAGTCGCTCGTCTCCTTCCTCCGAGCAAATCAGACGTGTTACTTTGGCAGCGCCTCGATATGCCCGAGTCCCCGAGAGTGATCGAGCACGAGCTAGCTCTCGGCCGATAAGAAACCGATCAAGCAGAAGCTGCGGCGTTTTGCGCCTGATCGGAAGGAGGCAATCCAGTCAGAGATTGACAAGCTTCTCAAGGCTGGATTCATCTGTGAAGTCAACCACCCTCAGTGGCTCGCCAACCCTGTAATGGTTAGGAAGAATAATGGGAAATGGCGAATGTGTATCGACTTTACAGATCTTAATAAAGCTTGTCCGAAGGACGATTTTCCCCTTCCACGCATTGATCAACTGGTAGATTCTATCTCTGGGTGCGAATTACTAAGTTTTTTAGATGCGTATTCAGGGTAGCACCAGATTAGTATGTGTAAAGAGGATGAGGAGAAAACTTCCTTCATCACTCCATATGGCACTTATTTTTATGTTAAGATGCCATTTGGTCTCAAAAACACTGGTGCAACTTTTCAAAGGTTGATGCAAAAAACCTTTAGTCCGCAAATAGGTCGGAATCTAGAAGCTTACGTTGATGATCCGGTCGTAAAGACCACCAACGCTAGCAATCACATCTCGACTTACAAGAAACTTTCAAGAACTTGAGAAGGCATAACCTCAAGTTGAATCCTAAAAGTGTGTGTTCGAGTTTCACTGGAAAAATGCTTGGTTTCCTAGTCTCGCTAGAGGTATTGAAGCAAATCCAAGAAAGATAGCGACCATCGACCGATCGACCTCCGACCACAAAGAAGGAAGTCCAAAACTAACCTAACAGATGGCGGCGCTAAGTCGTTTATAGCAAGGTTAGGGGAAAAATGATTACCTTTCTTTAAACTTCTTTGAAAACATGGGAGTTTCGAGTGGACTAGAGAGGCAAACGATGCCTTTGAAGAACTTAAAAAATACCTTACAAGTGCTCCGGTTTTAGTCTCTCCGAGACCGGGAGAAACACTGCTAATGTACGTGGCAAGAACACCACAAATCTATGGCGGTGTAATCGGTCGAGAAAAGAATAACATCCAACGACCAGCTTTATTACGTAGTTTAAGTCTTACATGGACCAAAGGAAAGATACCCACAGTACAAAAGTTGCTCTATGGTCTCCTTATGTCTTCAAGGAAGCTAAGGCACTACTTTTAGGCCCACAAAGTGGTCGTCTCGACTAGATATCCCTTGGTCAAGTCCTGGAAACAGGAATCATCGTGACTAATAGCAAAATGGGCGGTTGAGCTAGGGCGTTCGACCTCCATTTCATTTCACGAACAAAGAATAAAGTCCCAGCAAGAGCGTAATTCATTGCGAATGGACAAACCTCGAACCCACCCAAGGGCCCGAGTACGAACACCACGAGGAGGGACAATGTACTTTGACGGTTCTTTAATGTTAAAAGGATCGGGGTGGAGTGATCTGATATCCCTCTTGGCGAAACACATCAAGTACGCCATCTAGTTAAATTTTCCGCCACAAATAATATGATGAAATATGAAGGTTTATCGGCAGACTCGAAAGCAACTCATTCGCCGGATTCGCAGACATTAGTGAAAGGCGATTCTCAACGGTAGCTTAATCAAGTAGGGAAAGAGTATCAATGCTCGAGTACCAAGATGTTATCTTATCTGGCGGAAGTACGGAAACTTGAAAAGCACTTCTTCGGTTTTCAGATCCAACATATTCCTAGAAAGGAAAACTTTCTGGCAGACCAGTTGGCACGGATGGCCTCCACGAGGTCAATCGTCCCGCCCGGAGTTTTTCTCGAGCAACTCGATTCACCCTCGGTAGTCGAGCCTTCCGAGAACATACATAATTCTTTACAGGTTGAACAAACCAATCAAAGGAACATGGATGCTCCACAGGTCGTTGACGGTTGGCACTGTCACGATCAAGATAGAGATTGGATGACATCGATCTACAATTATCTTCACAGATGACATAATTCCGAAGATGATGTAGAGGCCGATCGATAGCACGAAAAGCCAAATCATACACTCTAATCGAACGTACCTTGTACAAACGAGGATCTCATGGAGTGTTGATGGGATGCATATCTCAAATGGATGGCATTAAGTTGCTGACCGACATCCATGAAGGAGTCTGTGGAGCACATCATTCCTATAGAACTCTGGTCGGTAAAGCCTTTAGGCAAGGATACTACTGGCCAACTGCCCTTCATGATGCAAAAGAACTTGTGACGGCGCGACAATGTCGGTTTATAGCGCATAAGTACATCACCAAGACAAGCCTTACAAACAATTCCTCTTTCTTGGCCTTTTGCAACCTCGGGACTTGGATATTCGGGACCTTTCCCAAGAGCACTCGGGGTTTCAATTCCTTTTCGTCATGATTGACACGTTTAAAAATGGATCGAGGCGAGCCGGTTGTTAAAATAACAACCGAGGCCGCTAAGAGATTCCTTATGAAAAATGTGATCACACGATTTGGTGTACCTAGTCGATAATCACAGATAATGGCGCCAGCCACTAGCAAATAATTTCAAGAATTTCGCGATGAACTTGGTGTAAAGTTCATTTTGCTTCTATTGCTCATCCGCAGAAAGCAACGGAGCGCTTGAGCGAGCTAATGGTATCATTATGCAAGGATCAAACGCCGAGTATTCACCGCTTAATCAAACGGTCAGAGCTTAGGTTCAAGAACTCCGCTCAGATATGGGCCGTTCAACCCACGACCACCGTCGCGACCGTGAAATACCATTCCTTTTGGTTTACGGGGCTGAAGCCATGCTTCCTCTAGAACTCAAAATTGGCTCTGCTTGAATTGATCGCTTTAACGAAAACGATCAGAATGAACGAAGACTCGATGACGTCGATTTCCTTGAAGAACGACGAAACCAAACCCTTGTATGATCAGCAATCTACCAACAAGCCATGCGAAGGTACCATAGTCGTAAGGTGCAACCTCGCAGCCTTGCTGTAGGTGATCTGGTTCTCAGAAAAATTCAGAGCCAAGCAAATCGCAATAAACTTTCCCCCAAGTGGGAAGGTCCTTACACTGTGGTCGAAGTTACCCGACCAGGCTCCGTACGACTGGCTATGTCTGATGGGCAAATTTTGTCAAATTCTTGGAACATTGATCAATTGCGTAAGTTCTATGTTTAATTATTATTTACTTTCTTTCATTTCTTTCAATTTCAATAAATTCATTTATTCTTTAAAAAATAAAAAAGTAACCTTGCTTATATATATAAACCTATAGGCTGGTCGTTCATGATTGTTAATTTAAACTAGTCGGAGAAGATAATTTTCTCTCCGATATCCTTTCAAAGGATCTCTATTACTCTATGGCAACGACTTCTAAGTCATATGTCGTATTGGTCCTAGTCGTGATCATTTTTTCCACGCGCGACAAAAACTCTTTTCTTAAGGGAATAAATGAGTAATCTGAGCATCGTACAAGTAACTTTCCATACTGAACGATATGCCTAAGATTATGAAGGTTATATTTCATTATTTCAAGATTCTGCTCTACTCTTGTCTGGCTACTAGTCAGGACACGGAAAGCCTCATAGTAGAAGTCTCTCCTTTTTCGCACGTGGTCCTGCCCACTGGAAGGAGCTTCCTAGCGACGGTTCTTTTCTTACGATCCTCGCTACCAGTCGGATAGAGAGTCTGAACACGTTTCGTGAAATATGATATATGATTTCAGATCTAAGTATTCCTTCCGACCAGACTTTAGGATAATAGATATAAACAAAGTTCACTTATAATTTGCTGCATTCATTTGTGCATTTCTTCTTATGTCAAATAACAAAGTCTGTTATCCAACCATATATAACTTTTGATTGGTATTTCGATCATGACAAATAAAGATCTATAACTAGGCGAAATCATAAGCTGGTTCCGACCACAATGATTTCCTAGTATTACTACGATCAGTTTTGACTTCATATCGGCACATGCCTTCTAAATGATGGTTTCGAATTTTTGTTCTCTTTCTTGGCTACCTGCTTGTATAGTAAAGTTCTTCTACTATAAAGCAGTCGGGGGCTAGGAGGTGTGTGAGAATTTTAAAAAAAGGAGAGTCAAACAGGATAAAACAAAGGCATTGTTAATGACATAAAAGGTAAGTTTTACACATTTTTAATATTTTTTACACTTTTTGCAGGAGTCTACTCTAGAAATATTCCCAGACTAATTACTACTTGATGGGGATCCGACCTCCATCTCCTCTACTACTTTATTTCCGAGTGGCTTGAGTTCTTCCATGAACTTGGTTGCCTCCTCAGGTGGGCAGTTGAAGTCATCTTCAACAACTTGGAAATCAATGGAGGGGTCGGAAGCTTTCAGTTTTGCCAAAGCGAAACTAACCCCAGTAGCAACGCCTATTTTCATGGCTTGGGTATAGTTCTTCTGAGTAGTCTTGAGCAGAGTATTAAGATCCTCTAGAAGTTGACCCAAGTAGTTCATTTTCTCTACTGGATCTCTTAGGGTAGGCAGACTTGATCCTGATCCCATATCAAAGATCATCTTGTTCAAAAAATACAGTTTTTTCATCTAGACTTTGAACGAGAGCCGCCTCCTTGTCTTGCTCAAATTTCAGAGTCTTTTCTACTCTGTCCAAAACTTGTTTTTGCTCTGCAAGAGTAAAACAGGTGATAAGCACAAAAATAATTGGAGGAAGATAATAAGTCAAGTTTACGACCTATTACCTTCAATTTTCTTGTTAAGATCTTCCTTGCTGGTCGTAGCCTCGACGATCGACCGGTCCTTAGCTTTGATTTCTTCTTCAAGCGTAATGTCTTGGCTTTCTTAACCAGGATCTCTTCTTTTATTTTCTCCAAATCTATCAAATACGATAAGGGAGAATAATTAGCAAAGGGTGAAGCATTGAAGAAAGAAAAGGCTAAGGGGAAAGTTGTTACTTTCTAATTCGGAGTGTTTCTGCTCCAAGTCTTTAATCCGCTGGGTCAGTCCTCCGACCACAGCAAAATTCTCGACCATATGTTGTTCAAATAGCATTTTCCTCTTTAAAAGTTCTCTTTAAAAGATTTTTTAGAGATTATGAAACTGGTCGTAGATACTTACCCGGATCGCCAAATCATTATATCCGCCAAATATGGAATCAGGATGCATTTTGATTTGATGATCCGATATCTTTCCCCATGCCTCGTCAAGCTCCTTATCCTCGATGAATCGGGGCGAAAAGGAACTTGTCGTTGAGGAGAATTACCAACAATGGTCGAACTCGTTGAGGGCCTTTAGGGCATCTACCTCATGAAGGAGTTAGAACCACCAATGGTTCCAACTCAACTGTTGGCCCTGACGCCTGCTTGGGGGCTTCTCCGACCACCCTTTCCTCAGGAACTTTATCCTGGGAAGTGGTCTGCTCATGGACCTCTTCAAGTACCTGGTCCTTAGAAGGAATCTGGTCAGAAACAACCGGAACGCCAGAGGACCTATACCAAACAAAGGAGGGAAGTTAAAAAAAAGGGGGGGCATCAAATCATCAAGAAATTATTAAAGGTATGCGCTTATACGACCACTTTCATTTGAGCGTACCTAGTTAATTTCCGAGATTTGACTCTAAAACGCGGAAGAGTAAAATCTGTACCGTCGCCTTCTTTTCTTTTCTTTTCTTCTAACCTTGCCGGTTCCGAATCGGCAGGATTGGCCAAGTCTGTTGCATTATCCAATAGGATGTCGGAAGCGATGTTCTCGATCAGTTCGTCAAAAGTCACGTCCTTGATCATCTGGTCGGGCGGAGTGGTTTCACCAGCCTCCATACCAGTTGTTCTAGTACGATCGTCCGTTAAATCAACGACGATGCAGGGTTGGCAACCTCCGTAGTCGCGCACCGGTGGCCTTCAGCCTTTTCCACCTAAACCAACAAATGAATTTGGTTAGGTGATGAAATCTTTTATCTAAACTACATATGTATATATATTCTTATGAAATGTTCTGTTACCTCGGGAGATTCATCCTCTTCCAGTGCATCTGGGCACGAGTCGGTTGGAACAACGGTGGGATGTTTAGCCTCACCAGTTTGTGTGATTCGCAACCCGACCGACTACAAAAATAGAGCATGGATCAAAAATCTGATCGGAGAATATATATATGCATGATAAAAGAGATTTTTGATTGTTTACCTTAAGCCTTGTTGCTCTCTCTTCAGTAGGAACTATGGCCAAGATCTCAGGGAATCCAGCCTTTTCTCCAGGCTCCCCTGCACAGATCAGCCTGATCCTTTCTCTAATTTCCTCAGGGGAAAGAGCTTTAAAAGAAGAGAGAAAATAAGACATGAATAGGTTTTAAGGTAGTACATTAATCAAATCAAAATACTGGTCGGAGTTTTATCTCAAAGACTTACCATCTCCTGAGATAGCCTCATCACGACCAATGGACCAAATCAGGGAGTGAGTCCGAAGTTTCAGTGGACTAATCTGGCGCTTAGTGAAATCCCTCACCACATGCCAAGAGGTCAAGCCCTTGACTCGTAGGTCGTAGATGGCATCCACCCATCGTCCGACCACTCCTGTCTTCTCCACGGTCTTTCTCCATTTGGGATTTTCAGTTGCTCTCATCCCAGCGAAGTAGAGGCCATCATCCCTCGTAACCGTCATATAGAACCAGTTCTTCTTCCATGACGACCACGAGGATTTCAAGTACATATGAATGTACTCATTGGCCTTCCCGTCATGAAGACGCAATGTACATTCCCTGGGAGTATCCGTGGTTTTCCCCATTACCATTCGGTAGAAATACCTGAAGAGTCTCAAACTCGGAGGCACTCCCAGGTATGCTTCACACAAATACGTGAAAATGCTGATGTTGGCGATGGAATTTGGAGCCAAATTCACCAATTCCACCCCGTAAAACTCAAGAACACGGAGAAGGAATTTGTGTACCGGCAATCTCAGCCCACATTCGATGTAGGCGAGGAAAACAGGAATTTCCTCATCTTCGCGACTTGGGAAATGCTCTCCAAATACCGATCTCCATCTGATCAGATTCTTGTCCGGAAGCATCCCAATCTTCTCCAAAGACTCAAGCTTTCTCTTGCTCAAATCCGAAGGCAACCACTTTGTGATTTGCTCCGACATGATGAAAATCCTCAAGGATGAGTAGAACTCGCAGGAGATTTTTGTGGTCAGAAGAACAAGAAAAGAAGGACGAAGATTTTTTGTCTGGGTAAAAGAGATCAGAAAGGGAGATCTAGAAGCATAAAGAATCCAAAAGGTCTAGCGATGGGGATTTTATAGCCTCGGGTCTTTCAAATTACGATTGAAGGTTATCCATAAAAGTCTGAACGGCAAAAAGCTTCTTTTTCGCCCAACGGACAGAGAAACTCTTCAGTTCCCAAGGCAAGTTTTCAACTTTAAAAATGAACACAAACCACCTCGAATGTCACGACATTAAATGGGGGTCTGCTCGATACAAATTCATCGGAAGAAGGCGTTCACACGACCTGTTCATTTAAAGTTCGGGGGCTAGCTGACGAGGATTAAAACCTCTATGTATTAATTTAAATACATAAAAGACCATACGTCTTCATGGTCGTAACCCCTAAGGCTAACGACCTCACTGGTTGTAAGGATTCCAGAGGTTACACGATGGGTACCCTGGTCGGACTAGGTTTCACCGTAGTCGCCAGAATGCTATGAACAGGCACCATCAACCGTATGATGAATGGAACACGTGCGAAACGTTCCATACCTTACGATGATATACAAGACACTGACAATAAACCACCTTACGGTTAGGAGTCTCACAAATACTTAACCGCAAGGCAGTTAGCACATTGTTAACTACCTTAAACCTCCAACCAGTTGTAACGTTTCATCAGGGACGTCTTCTCTAGGAGTAACTGCCACCTCTTCGGGAGTTATTTAATGATGGAACGCAGAAGACGAGGAGACACGCACACAACAAATGAACAATGAAGGCAACACAGAAGCCAAAGCAGTAGTATTCAATACATTCAGTGTAATTGGAGATAGTCCCTAGTCAAGTCTTGTAATCCTAGTTCATATTAATAAAGAGCAGCCCCCATTCTCTTCCAAGATACTCCACGTCATTTTTCTCCTTTTATTTTCATAAGATCGGCGATTCGATCGTCGACACTTATCTTGTTCATCTGATTTTTCCTTGATCTTCTTTTGAACTTTCTGATCTTTTTGATCTTTTTTGGCTTTTTGAGCTTTTTTTTTGCATCTCATTGTATCATATTTCATTCATATGAAAAACACAAAAATATGCATTGTAATATAAGCTTTACTGCTTGTCTTTTAATTGATGAAGCTTTGCTTATTACCCTCTTGAGTTTTAGTATTTCAATTCTTGCTCAATGCCATGTCTAGTTCTTTGACTTGCTAGAATTATCATGCTTTCACATGTGTAGCCAAGTCTTTGCTAAATGAGCTAGAACATTAAAACAACTTGAACTAAAAACTGTAATTTGTGGATCTTTTAGCTAGTTGTACAATTAGTTCTCCTTTTGTGACATTGGCCCTGTCAAAATTGCTTTGTTAGCTCTTGAATCTAGCATTAATCATTATTTGAGCTTCTTGTTCTTCTGAGAATCTAAAACTGCTCTTGTGTAAAATGAAAAATCAAATTTCATGATTGTCATGTGGTTAAAATGTGCCAAACTACTCTCACGAGACTGCATGTCAAAGACATGAACTTAGAGATAGTTTGATGATCCAAACGATCTCATGGGGACTGCTTGTCAAAATTGACATGAACCTCAAGATTTGTCGCCCTGGTTGATGATTAGGAAGAGTTTGTGAACGGCTCCTAGTCTAGGATCTTCTTCACTAAGATAGACATTTAATCAACTTCTGGCTAAAACTTAGGAAGAGTTTGTGGATGGCTCCCAGTCCAGGATCTTCTTCACTAAGATAGGCCTTTTATCAATTTCAATATTCTTTGCAAATGAAAAACTGTTGAAAAATGGGTGTTTGAGAAAATTTGAGCAAAATGATTCAATTCAGGACCTGTTTGTCTCTTAAGTGGTCATTGTTAGCTTTTTCATCTCACATTGACATTTTGACATGTCCATTATCACTTTAGGATCCCTGTTGATGAACTTACTAGATTTAAAGCTTTGCTTAAATTGTTAAAAAATGCGTTGCTTTATATTGAGCCTTCTAGCTTAGCTTTGATATATATGTCTTAACATGATCTAATTCAGGACCTGTTTGTCTCTTAAGTGGTCATTGTTAGCTTTTTCATCTCACATTGACATTTTGACATGTCCATTATCACTTTAGGATCCCTGTTGATGAACTTGCTAGATTTGAAGCTTTGCTTAAATTGTTAAAAAATTCATTGCTTTATATTGAGCCTTCTAGCTTAGCTTTGATATATATGTCTTAACATGATCTTGCTAGCGCTTTCAGGCTTGATATGTATTGAGTAATATTAGAAATGCTAGCTTGTTCTTTTGGGTAATCTCCAAAGCTTCTTGTACTCAAAAATTGAAAAATACAAAAAATGAAGCCATTCCATTGCATTTCATTTATGCTCCTTCTTATGTTTTTTCCTCAATTCTGCATTTGTCATCTCTGGGTGAGAGGAAGGTGTGATTCCTTGATGACTCCATTGTCAAAGGGGGAGAAGATATAGCCAAAATGTTAAAAGGGGAGCTATTTGGAGAAAAAGGGGAAAATAAAAATTTCTTGAAAAATGGTGATCATAGTGAGGGGGAGCATTTTATTTGCATTCTTTTGATCTTATTGTCTTTTCTGAACTTGAATTGCAATTCTTGAATCCTCACAATGATCAAAGGTCAAATTAAACCATTGTTCTTTCTTATGGACCTTAAGTGAGATTTTTGACTCTTTACTGGAAATTGAAGCTTTCTTGCCTTCTTTGACTCTATCTCACTTGCCTTTGCTATTCTGAAGCCAACTTGGTTATTTCCATTGCTTTTTCTTGCACTTGGACCAAGTTGTGCCTTGGCGTGAAAACGTGTGTATTTACTTTTCAAACCTCAAAACTTGCTTTTTTGATAAATTGCCAATGTATTCATCAAGGGGGAGATTATGGATATAATGGGGATATGCTCACGATCTTAGGATGATGATATAATTGGCAATGTCATTGAAGGATTGTCGAATCACGCGTTTTTGACGAAGTTCAAATGTTGTCGGTAGCAGCGGTCGAGACCCACAACAAGCTGCGATCGATCGGCGGGGTGATCGAGCCGACCCTTTGAGTGGAGGTCTAACCGGATTCACCTGTTCATTGGCCAACTGGTGGCGATGATTGTTTGGTTAGGTCAAGTTCATGGGTTTCGGTGCATATGGGTTACATGATGCATGTTTTGACTAACGTGGGTCAAGTTGCGAAGAACTTGTTCCCGGAATCAATTTCTTTGTCTATTTTTGTGCAGGTTGCTTAGAGGTCAACGACGAGGTTGATCGGGACTAGGTTTGGAGAGCTGAGGTCTAGAACGATCGAGGATGCCGGGTGAGGTCAATGGATTCAAACATGGCGCAAAATGGACAAGGATGACCGAACGGGCAGTTCGGTGCGACGGGTTGGATCATGCGGCACGGGGGTCAGTGCAAGTGCCATGGTGGTTTCGGTGGGAGTCGGATGGGAGAAACTTACCGACATGAAGAGAGTCGTTGATCAATCTACACGTGGCGAAGTATGGAAGTACTTCACGAAGATTGGACTCGGTCTTTGGAAAAAGATCGAGAAGGGGTATTTTGGTAATTTTACCTAAATACCGCCTTGGTGACCTTTTGCCAACCCACGGCACAAGACGGCGCAAGGAGGAGCGGATTAGGTCAAGAGGAGATGAAGACGACGCTTTAAAATACGTGCGTAAGTGAAACCTATTTGTGTGTGAGCTTAATAGGTACCCATTAGGGTTTTCCTTCTAGAAGCTAGCCTCCACTATAAATAGGAGAGGGTGCTAGCCAGCACCTCTTCAACCCTTCATTTTGAGAAACCCTAGTTTGTGTTTTTAGGGTTTGGAGAGATTAGTGGGAGATTAGGGTTTTAGAGAGTTGGATTTGATTTTATGCTCATGTGTTGAGTCTTTGTCCTCCTTGATGGAGTGGTTGTAAACCAACATCATATCAAATCAATCCAAGGAAAGATTTCACAAGATGAGTCTCTTTGTGTTCTTGCTCTTTATTTCGTGATTTTGGGGTCCTTCTTTGATTCGCGAGTTTTCTCTTGGTTTCTTACCTTGATCTAGCTTACTGTGACATATGGGAATACATCTAGGATCATCTTGATCATCAATCATTCATGAGCAAGTCTTTAGATCATATTTAGGTTTTGGCTCGGTTTTGGAGCAACCTTCACTCAAACGAAAAAAAGGTAGGAACTTTGGCATGGATCTTCACGATCCTTAATTGGAATAGGTTCCTAATATCCTAGAGAAGGTTGTCTCAAGTTTGGTAAGGTTTGGAGTCACGAATCAAAAGATAGACCGATTTGTGTTTTGGTTTTCGGGCTGTTTTCCCTGTTCATCGTGCTGCCGGTCAGACCGCATAATAGCCTCCGGTCAGACCGCCCAGAGCGGTCAGACTGCCGAGTGTACGCCGGTCAGACTACCCAACTCAATTAGGGTTTGAGCTTTTGTGTTTTAGGTCTTTTTGATTCGGGGTTCTGATTGGATTCAATACAAGTATTCCGCTGTGCTTGTTTATTGATCTTCATAGCTTCCATAGCTACTAGAGTGAAATTGGTATTGAATACGATCAAGGTGAAAAAGTGATCGTGCTCCTATTCACCCCTCTCTAGTCGCATTTTCGGTCCAACAAGTGCACCTACTTGAGCCTAGCTGTGAGGTCACAGTTCACGAGAACGGGGCATTCTCCAGAAACCTCATGATTAGATAAGGGAGCCAGACCATATAACGCTCCATTTAGGTGTGGTTCTTTGGCAGCCTAGTATCAGTTGGGATTTCAATTGAAGTCTAATCACAAAAAGCTAGGAATTCAAGGCGTGGTCTATTAATCAATTATGAGAAGGTGAATCTTGTTATTCTAGGTGCAAGTTCAACCCATACGAGACTTATACCAAAAGACTAGTATATTAACAACAATTCAGCACAATTATTCTTATCATCATTTTTGCTACTAGCTTTGGAACTAGTCAGGGATTATTGGAAATTAGCCCATTTATGGGACTCATTTCCTTTGGGAATTCTAAAGCATGCATGGTTTAGCCAAGTGGTGGGAAGTAAGACAACTGGTCTTATCTATTTGACTAGAGATAGACTGGTCGTAAGGCGTTATGAATGGTCGTGCAAGATCACGGACTGGTCGGGAATGGGGATAAGTTATGATCAGTTGTAAAGGATTACTATCTGGTCATGACCAGATACGAACTGGTCGTAAGAAGTTACAAGATGGTCGTAAGTGACTACCACCTGGTCGAGGATCGTTACGACTTGATCGACTAGATTCGAACTGGCCGTAAGAAGTTATGAGCTGGTTGTGACCAGATACGAACTGGTTGTAAAGAATCGCGAGCTGGTCGTAAGTAGTCAAGAGCTAACCACGCATTTCTCTCCTTTTGTTTAAACTAGTTAGGAGCTATTAAACAATGAATAAATATCATTATTTGGTTTGAATTAGTAGTTACCAGTAACTTAATTCGGGTTAATTACAATAGTTACTAGTGAGTAAATGCTTTATCCTTATAACGACCTAGAGATGTCTAGAATGAAACCTCAGAATTTATCTATTCCTTTCTTACATCGTCTTCCTCCTCTGGTGAATTGTGATATGATGTTGAGCTGTTGTATCACGTCGGCCTTCCTCCTTGGCGTGCATCGGAAACGGAGGAGAGCAACTATCTCCGAATCATTGTTGCATAGAGTACCTACACAGGGCAACAATAAGGTTTCTGAGCAGCGCACCTACGTGACTACTCGACTTCTTCCTCGATGTTGTCTACTTCCACGACCGCATCAGCGCTACTTCATGTTCTTCATCAAACCCTACTATAAGTCGTTTGTGCGACCGAACGACTCTGATATAATTATGTCTGCACATATTTTGAACTACAATGTGTTGCGTGTTGTTAGTTCTGATTTATGCATTGCTAGTTATTTGCAATATTTGCTTTCTAATAAAAATCTAGAATTAAAATATTACGCATATTTCCAACAACTCATGCCTCATGGAAGGATTAGGTAGGATATACCGCCACCACCGCTAGGAACATTAGCTATTAACTGCAACTTCATCTAGACCTGTTCAAATGTTGGTCGCCGGCTTGAAAAGCCCACCAAATCAACGAGTTCGAGCTCACTTTGACTTTACCAAAAATTGATTTTTTCGATTTAAAGTATTATTTTAATCATTTTTGGAATAAAAAAACTAATATTTAATTCATTTTCAGTATTAAATAAATAGATTTTCCCTTTTAAAATTAATTTTATCGATTTCGGCCGAGCAGTTTTGCGATCCCAAGCAGACCCAAACAAATAAGGTTTCGGGTCGGGCCCCCATGAACAGGTCTAACTTCGCCAATCTACCACTGGCTAGTCTCACTTCTTCTCTAGCGTTCTTGTCAGAGTTAAGTGGGTGGAGGACCTGTTGATTTTAGAAGTAATTTTAGATTTAGTTAGTTTCTTATGTTTTCCTTCCTTGATCAATTTATTCTAGTTGTGTTCTTCTCCAGTGAGTTTTTAACCTGATTTATTTACCCATGATGGGTTTTATTCAACCGACTCTTCTCTACGATGATGGTAATACATATGCTGGCTAAATCTCCTCTAATTCTCTTCTAATTAACAACAACGCTATCAAAGCATAAATCCTAGATGTCAATGCAGATCATTAATAATATACTTTTTGCTACCACGATGATCGATAATCACATGTTGCAAGATTCAAAGTCTACAATGAGGTAGAAAAAGAGTCCAACATATTCATCGAATCAAGTACCAATTGCATCTCAGTGTGGTGTAAATTTGAAATCCATTAATCCTTGGACTGCTAAAGAAGTAGTTGTCATCGCTAACCACTAGTCAAGATAACACTTCGGTATCCATCGCTGAGTGCTAACATTGTTAGAGAATTTTCCTAGTTTCCTAAATATCTCTAAACCAACCCTATTTATTTAATTTGCCTATTTATTTGGCTTACAAATAAAATGTAAGGTTTTTATGGCTGACAGCCTTGAGCAGGTCTTTTTTCTCTCTCTCACATGAGAAAGGGCAGTAGCCGCTGGGCTTTATTTTGGTTTACTTGAGCAGCCTCTATCATCACACCCTCCTCTCACACACCTCTCCCTCCCTCCCTCTTGGCTGCCACCATGTCAGGGCTGTACAGCCAGGGTTTCTCCCTGCACGAACCCTCTCGCCCCAGATTAGGAGCAACCCTGACTCTGATAGGTAAAGCATCGCCAAGGATTTATGAGCGATTCTTGGATTGTTTCTTGCTGATTCTTGATCCAAAGATCGTTCTCTTCTTTTTGCTTGCCCTTTTCGATTGGTTGGTACTGTGATGATGTAATTCTTAGCTTCTTTGCAGTCAGTACTTGGCTGAGCTTCTTGCTGAGCATCAAAAGCTGGGTCCTTTCATGCAGGTGCTGCCCATATGCAGCCGGCTGTTGAACCAAGGTGAGATCTTTTTTGATCTCTTGCTTACTGTTCCTTGCAGATTGATGAGAAAAATTTTGGATGTGAGAGAGGTTTTTTTTTTGCAATCGGGATTGGGGAATCGCGTGACTCCAATGCTTGGGTGGCTGCTGATTTTTCCGCAGCTTATGTGTTCGAGCGATGGTCTGTGTGGTGTTAGATAGAGTTGGCCAGTTGCCATCTTGATTTGTCTTGCGATATTTCTTGGACAAGCGGGATGAGATGATCGTTGAATGGTGTAGAGCAATCGTATTATGCCTTACTGGCTACTGCCCCGTTTTGGGGATTGCCATTCGATTTGCCACAAGAATGTACATGTTTCGACATCTTGCGACTCGTGAGAATGAGATGCTCACTTGAGAATTTATCTTAGCATCAGTAACTAAAACAAGTTATAGAGCATTGTAGATACGGCATGCACATTGTAGATATGGCGTGACTATATCAGGAAGTTTTGCAATGCACCAGGTATCGTCGATTGTCTTGCTTGATATAAACAATGTGTCGATTAATTTATGAGGATCCTTTGAAAGGCTAAATACTGTGGGAACTATTAACTACTACTGCAGATATTTCTGTATTCTTGTTTTTGTGTGTTGGGATGCTGAAAAACGTTGTCCTTGCTTTAGTGAACAACGTCAAAATCTTGTTGGATCAGGTTCTATTTTTTATCTCTCTGCATTAACGGCGTTATCAACTTTTCGGTGAGTGACATATTTGTCTAAACCACATGCTTTCAAGTTTCAAGGCATCGTATTGCTTGCCACATTAGAGCTTTGGGAAACTGTACCCTTTTTAAGGCTGAAATTCTTGGATTCAGACTAACATAAGTTGCAACATGGCTTATATGGTGGTTGTCAGACAACCATACAATCAGATAGAAAAAATTTACTTACGGGCATTCACATATGATAGACCAATGTGAAAAGTTCATTAATTCAATGTAATGTCTTGTGGAATGTTTACAAATATTGCATTTAACTGTTACTATAATAATATTCTATAAAATGGTAATATTGCATTTAATTACTGTTTTGTAATAATATTATGTACGGCCTGGTATACGATTTTACTATTTAAAACTTAGATTTACATATTTATACTTATATAGCAGCAAAGCAAACATATTACATCTTTCTTTCATTTCTATAGGCTGGAGCGTTAAGGAAGTGTCCACAAACATTATACTTGTTTTTATCTTGTATGGGGAGTTTGCCTTCTTTCTTTTTTTAAAGCCCAGCCCACGGTTCAACCCGAGTAAACAGGCTGAATAACCATTGATTGCCTGGTTAACCATGTATTCAACACTTTTACCCAATTTAACCTTCCACTCTGACCATTTTTCAACAATCAAAACTGAAAAGGCTACCTTTTCCCTTCATATAGCCTGACCATCTTTTTTTTTGGAATGCTGATTAAAAAAATTGTGCAGAAGCAACTGCACTTTACTTTAAGATAGCAGGATTTAGAAACAGGGACCAGGCATTGCTTACAGAAATTGAACTACTGGATCTCTCCAATTGTGTTACCCTTTGTTGTACCAAAGATCAAGGTACTAAATTTGTGCAGCGCTACTTCTAAAAAAGGGCTTTCCCCTTTTTGTTTCGGGTCTTAAAAGATGAAATATGTTGGCTTCTTTTGGTTTCTTGAATTGAAGAATTCCTTTACCAATGTTTATATGTATTTATGACAAAATCCAGCGCACTATAAAAATATACAGTAATAGACCCAGCTGTAATTATATATTTGTCCCCACAAGTATGAATGTATGATCCTCTGGATCCACCACTGATTCTAAAAGGCACATATATTTGTATCATGTAATATCTTTGTGCACATATTTCTTGATTTTTACTTTTGTTTTCCTGTAATTGTTTCTCATAATGCACTTACGACTCTAGTATGATTTATGAATAACGTTTAACACTGGCATTTCATAGCAAAATATAAACCCCCCATTCCAATAAATAACTTTGTCTTTTCCTCCTCTTCCAACCTTTCTGTTATTTAGAAATCATGCGGGTATCAAGCATGGTCCACGACCATGGATTCAGCGATTTTGACAGGCGTCGGTATAGAAGTCCCAGTCCTATGTCTTCACCAATTGTGCGGCCTAACCTACATGCGAATGGCTTTGGTCCTTGGAGTGGGCTACACCAAGAGGTAGGCATAACAAATTAATAACTGAAACATACTTCTTTTTACAGATTTTAATCACTTCAAGAGCCTTCTTTTGCTATTCAATGTTTCATTATTTTCAGCTTACAATTCCAGAACATTTTGCTTTAATGGTAGATATAAAATCATGAAAGTTCTCTATCATTGTTATCATGTTCTTTGCTGACATACTTTAGGGTGTCCTTGTCAAAAATACTAATGGACTTTTTTTAATATAATAGAGGTTAGGCTTTCCTCCTCCTGGAACAAGTATGGATTGGCAAGGAGCACCGCCAAGTCCTGGCTCTTATATTGTCAAGAAGATCATACGCTTGGAGGTTCCAGTTGATGCTTACCCTAATGTATGCCTTCCACAACTTGTGCAATTTATACTTCAGCGCAGAATAATCAATAATATTTGCAGCTTTTAATATGTTCTATTTTCACTTTGCTCCAGTTCAATTTTGTGGGACGCATTCTAGGACCAAGGGGTAATTCTCTAAAGCGGGTTGAAGCATCAACTGGCTGCCGTGTTTTCATTAGAGGGAAGGGTTCCATCAAAGATACAGACAAGGTGACAAGAATTTTGTAGCATTCAAATATTCGCACTAATATACTTTTGTAATTTATGCTATATTAAATTTACCAAAGTTTTAAAGCTTGTTAGGTCAAGAAACTTCTTTGCTATGTTTAATTTAATACCCTTTACTGAACTCTTGGAACTACTCTCCTGTTTAGCTTTCTTGCTTGAATAGAAATCCCAATTATCAATCTCTGATGTTGAACTAGTATTTCCATTAAGCATTTTCAAATTCTGATCTTCAAATGGGTGCCTAACTTGATCAAAAATTTTAATACATAAAATGAAAAGCAAAATACCTACTGTTTTGATGACCAACATGTAGGTACTTGTCAAGGCAGATTTTGTAGTGCCTGCTCATCGGTTTGCTTTAGTATGTCACCAAATCTTGTCGTCTGCTTGGGACAGAGTGACAGACTAGCTCGAGGTCCACATCCTCCCATGAGGAGGACCCCACTGAGAAACGCAATACCCAATGACTAATCCTTTGTAGGTGATGGGGCTTAGTGTACTACAGCTTACCTTCGCAATAAAATTCCTTTCATATCTTTGTTTTGTTTTGTTTTTCCCTTCTGGTGCATCGACTAGGAAGGAAATATTACTACTGGATTTGATAAATAAGGAAAGTTCAAAATCTTGCTATTGTTATGTTTAGCATGCTGAATTATTCCTGATGCTGTGGCATTTTGATGCTAAAGTTTAACTGTAGGCAATTGACTTTTCCATTATCACAAGCATTTTAAGTGTTTGCAGAATTGTTTGAAACACTTTCTAACAGGTGGCCTTCCTGGCCACTGTACCCACCTATTAGCTATTGCTCAGAAAAGCTAATAGAAGTCTTTGTTTCTACAAATAGTAGAGCTCTTATCATACTGTTTAACTCTGCACATTTTGGTGCCCATTCCTGCTAGATGCACCTGTAGTGCAAATATTCGTTATTCAATAAATCTACCAGAGCTCTGCATCAAAGAAATTGCATCCGTTTTCTGTGATTTACCCCACTATCCTGCGACTAAGACACTTAGTGCCTTGCTAACATTGAGTAATGTACTTGCTACTTTTTCTGGACGAATGTGTTGTTCTAATCTTCAATTTTCTTTTTGTTTTTGGAGCTCATGATATGTGGAAATGAATCTCTCACATCTATCCATATATCATTTATTAGTATTAGCTAGTCTTGTGGTAATCTTTGCTCACCAAGCCATATGGCTTTGTATCTTCTCTTTTGGAAACCACTCTTGCCTCTTGTCAATGTTGTTACATCAATTTCATGATAATTAAGAAGAAGCCTTTCTCCATGTCATATTTTCAGAGATTACTGACAAATTTCAGCTCCTATTGCTCCATGTACATGTTTTTTCCCGCCCTAAGAATACACAGTTACAAATCTTTGCTTTGATTTCTCTAGGAGGAGAAGCTAAAAGGAAAACCTGGCTATGAGCATCTGAATGATCCACTGCATGTCTTGATCGAGGCTGAGTTACCAGCCAATATCATTGATACAAGATTGAGACAGGCACAAGAAATCATGGAAGAGCTGCTAAAGCCAGTGGTAAGTGTACCTTAAATTCTACCCACATGGATACTTTCTGTGTAACTAGTATTATCACCCATGCTTTGCTGCGGGTTTTTTGGTTGATGATTACTTTTACTATCAACACTAATGAAGGTATTCCTAGACTATTTATAATCTCCAAAGGGTGCCATAAAAGGATGTCTTTTCATGAAACCAAGCATACGGTTTTATAAACTTCCACCTTTCAAATAAAAGGTGTCTAATCAAAGCATCTCTTAATTATTTAAGATCTAAGGGATAATATTTTAATTGAGTCTGATCTAATGGCTACAGTTTTGAAGGTGATGTGGCACAATTAGAAGACTGCTATAGGCAATTTTAGATGTAAGGAAGATTGGCTAACGGTGCAGAAATATTACATGACTCCATGTATTAACTTATTCTGAAAATTTTGATAATACCACTTCAGATTTTATAATTTGGGAAAATGCTACTATGGAGGTCATGTTAGGAAAAATATCACTCCAAAACCTCCTTTCGGTGGTAAAATGCCATTACAGGCTATGTCATCAACTTTCCTTTCATCTGTGTGCAATGGTGGTCACACAAAGTTGTGAACCCATTCACCCAAGTTCGAGTCTCACTTTTACCTTAAATTTGAAGTGTAGGGGGAATAAGTCTTATTCCGTCACATCTAAAAAAATGTTTGTTGGTGTATACTACAGCTATTTACACCTCTGGACGTGTTGCCTTAAAATTCAGGGGCACCTCAACCCCAGGTACAAGTTTTGGCTGTTGGAATGAACCCTTGTCTATTCTAATGAGCCAAAGGCCAATATAACATGTACAGTTGTAGGTGAATTTACAAAGTACACCCTAAGCATTGTACATATCTAACACTCCACCTCAAACTCATGGTAGATCAACAACACTGAGTTTTGAGAGGTAGAAGTTGTGCTGAGTTCTAGTCTGTGTCTTGGTGAAGAAATCTGCTAACTGAAGCTCCGAAGGCACATACTGAAGAGCAATAACTTGGTCCTGCACCTGCTATCTCATGTACGAAGCATCTACTCCTATAGAGCTGGGTGTTCATCTTCGACCTATTGATGGTGAGCCTCTTGAGGACCTCACTCGCTATCGTCATCTTGTCGAGAGCCTCAACTATGTTGGGATCACTCGACTTGACATTTATCATCCAGTTCATATTCTGAGTCAGTTCGTTTCTGCTCCAACTCAATTCCACTAGAGTCACCTTCGTGTTCCGCGATATCTTTGCGGGACCATCACTCGTCTTTTCTTTCCTCGCTGCAGTTCTCTGCAGGTTCAGGCGTACTCTGATGTGACCTGGGCTAGCGATTATTCTGATCGCCAGTCTCTTCTGCCTATTATGTTTTCTTTGGTTCCTCTCTGATTGCATGGAACACCAAAAAGCAGACTGTTGTTTCCCATTTGAGGGCTAAGGGACCCTTGTCTATTCCAATGGGCGAAAAGCCAATATAACATGTGCAGGTGGTGTAGGTGAATATACAAAGAACACCCTAAGCAATATACATATCAAACATTGGCTACTTCACCTCTCCCCTCATGCTCACCTTGCTTTTCCCTCCCCTCTATTCTTCTCAGCCCAGTGGCACCACATCTCAGCTGGCCATCATGTCTTCCGTGTCACAACTGTCTAGTGTAATCATGGACTGCAAATCTGGCTAGTGCAAGCATGGACTGCAGATCTGACTAGTGTACTCCTCGACAGCGGACCCGAAGTGATCTTTTCCTCTCATGGACTACCTTGCTATGTTACGTGGATACTTCCCAAAATCGGCGTATCAGTATCGGATACGGATACGGCCTCGATACGGTCGGATACGTATCCTGCAAGTATCGGTGATTTTCCTTTTTTTAAAAAAAGAAAATTCTCAATACTGCTTGGATACTTCTTCGATACTTCCCCGAGACCTCTCTACCCTAACACCCCTTATTCGACTCAAAAATGTATGGTCGATCTATTCAGTAAACAACAATTTGCTTTTTTCTCTTTATTTGGAATTGGATTTAATTCCTTTGACTCAATTGAGAATAGAGCCCATCTAGACCCAAAGCAAACAACAAAGCAATTGTCATCAAAATTACTTGGGCATCCAACATCATCTTCTTGCGTTGAAAGAAACTCAAGTACCTATGGTTTGATCCACGCTCAATGTGAAATAGGTTATATACTTACTTTCTTTTCTTAATTTCTTAATTTGTACCAACCGCATGGAATTCGATTGCAATTGCATTGTTGTAGGCTAAACCCTGGCCGTGCTGAGGATCTAGTATTTGTGCACCACAACTTACGTCTTTTTTATTTCTGCACTAGTAGGTTGAACCCTGGATAATTGCAATTCATTAATTTCTGTACTTTTTTATTTTTATTACACACACACACACACACACACACATGTACTGCCGTTTCTGTGTTTTTGGGAAAATGATGTATCACGGTATCGGTGTATCCGTATTTGTATCGGGGTATCTGGGCAACCCAGCTGCCCTGATCTTGGTTTTATATGTGGAAAACTTGAAAGGAGCACCTCTTATAATGAGCAGAACTTGTATCCAATAATTAATTGCAGTTAACATGAACATTAAATTGTTGACTATGGTCTAACTTTGCAAACTTTAGTCTACAACCTGTGCAAAAAAACTAGAACTTGAAAGAGTGTTGTAGTAAACCAAACTTAGTAAAATCTGCAACTTTTATCAGAATATGCAATAGTCATAGCAGTAATGAAGTGGGTGAAGGTGGCATGTTATGCATGATGAGGGACGAGTAGCACTGGTGTCTAGCGAGGACAAGAATGGGGTGACAAGGTCAAGGCCATAATTACCAGATTCATCCCAGCGCCCCACATACCGCATACTGGATTCTTCGAGCCGGGTTCAAATCGCAGTATGTAGTACACCATCACAGTGGAATTTGGAAGGAGAAGTGGCGTACCGTGTACTGCGACCCTGTACCAACCTGGATGTAACTGTGATCAAGGCTATGGAACTTGAGGGCGAAGGAGGAGGCTTCAGGAGTACTAGACAGGCTTGGGCTCAACCAAGGGCATACTTAGTTGTTTTGCCCAAAAGATGGGCAATGGCCAGTGGGGGAAAGCTAGCCCATGGACAACTTCGCCATGTGAGAGGAGGCCTTTGATTTTCTTGCCCAGAAAGCATAGAACTGAAGTACATTATCTCAGAGCATAAATTTTCAATTTCAACGTATCAAGAACCGAAAATATGCTGGGCATGTTTTTTTTTAATCCCTCAAATCATTACTTTATTGAATGCTTCCATTTATTGTCCAAAATGATTGTTTTGATTGCTTGGGTGCAAACCATATTTTCGTGGAATGCAGTACATCTGAGTCACAATACGCAGTACTCCACTTTTCCTCCCAAACTACATAATCATGGCATACCACATACATTGAATTGTATTTGTACCCTGATCGATGAATCCGGTATGCGGGGGGTTATGGTGAATCTGGTAAGTATGACGCAAATGTGGAGGCGATGAGCCAATGACGAAGGGCCCAAAGGCTGAAAGGGCCAGGTTTCACACTTTCAGTTTTTGGTGCCGAGCTGATTCCCACTCCCCTCCAGTTAGAAAAAACCATATTTGATGTCATAGAATTACTTTGTTTCTAGCATTTCGTAAGGTAGCTTTGACCAGATTTTCAGGCTATCTTCCGATAGCTCTTCTTGAGTGGTAATTTATCGTTCTTTTATGCAATGTTTGTGTAAAGTAGTTTGTATATATTTTTTTATCTTATTAAGAAATTACCTGCAGTTATGAATGACTTCCATATAAGACTCGTGTTCATAACTCATTCTCGATTTTTTTTCCATGTAGGATGAATCGCAAGATTTCTATAAAAGGCAACAGCTGAGGGAACTGGCAATGCTGAATTCAACTCTGAGAGAGGATAGCCCTCATCCTGGAAGCGTCTCTCCATTCAGCAACGGTGGCATGAAACGTGCGAAACCGAGCCAGTAGAAAAGCTATTCCCCACCCTTCATGGTGTAGTGTCAAAGGGCCTTGCCCTAAGCATGCCTTCGAGCGCAAGTTGTTCATTTGTGGGCAATTGTGTAAGAAACAGTATGCTTTTGCTGGATGGTTAGTCCAGTATCAAGTGAGTTTTCTCCTTCGGATAAAGGAGAACTCAGTGGCTGTTAGAACTGTCTCAATCTTTCTGGTGGATCCAGCTGTGTATTTGTAAGGTCAGTGACATTCATTTTGTTAGTTATCGATTGTTAACCCTAGTAGCTTGTGATGCTAAGGATTGGTGGCTTCCCTTTTTCAGGAGAGATTTGAGAAGTTTGGGAATGTGAGCTTTTAATTTGGATATTTAATTAGCTTGTATTATATCTATTTAACATCGTGGAGTTGCAAAATGCAGATGGTGATGTACAACTTTGAATGGAAACAGCTTTGAATTAACAATGTGGATTCAGAGTGTTCTGTATTCATGCGAAGCTGTATTTCCATTTCCAGTATGATGGACGATTTGAATGTTTAATGATTACTTAGATGTGTCTTTTTCAATGAACTGTCAGCTAGGTTTCACTCTCTAATTTGAGTTCTTCAGTGGATAGCATCTTGTTAGAGAACTATCCAATCAATTCATACAGCCGCTATAGTCGATAACAGGTGTAGCAATCCAAGATACAATTCACTAATATGCACATATTGTCTTTTTAATGTTGTAACTAGAGCTATTTGTCTTTACAAAACCCTTGAATGTAACCCACTTTAACCCTTAAACCTCAAACTTGCGCGACAAAGAACGAAGTACGAGGCATGTACACTGCCCCTTGTGTTCTTTCACAAAAGCATCTCCAATGTAATCTAACATGAGGTGGTAGCTTCAGAAGCTACCAGCCAAAAACTCGACTCCAATGGACTAGAGCTTAAGGCAGGGGTCACAACTTTTAAGCTATCACTGAAAGACTCCTACTCCAATAGACTGAATCTTTAGGAAGACCCTGCAACTTTTAATGAAACTCTCCTAACAAAATTTTCAATTGGAACCGACATAGCTCACAAACTCCCGCTTCAACCGTATATCTCAAGCTAGGCCCACAAAATTTAATTCAACCTACGGATGGTTAATGAAACTACGGTAACTCTTTTTAAAACTACTACGTCTGTTGAGATGTCATCTATCCTACCTGGATGGCTAGAGCATGTACAACGGTGTGACGTTAGCTGTCTGTAAATCTTGACACGCGGGACACGAGATGATGGGGAGGGGAGAAAGGGATCATAGAGAAGAATTATGTTGTCTCTTATGCAGTAGTCGATTGTAACACAGGAAACAAGACACATTATACATGAAAGAGACATGTAAAAAGGATAATTCATTGTAGAAGTTGTCTTTAATGCTATTTATAGATGACATAAATGGATGATATTGACAACATTTATCTATAGCATATTGTACATGCCCTTAGGCGCCCATCCGTGGTAGAGTGTTACCAACCTCTCGAGTAAAGTGGATTCAACTCACAAACCAAGTATCGATCTGAGTTCGGGAAGTATGAGAGAAGAATCGGTAGAGAAAGAGGAGGGTTCAGAGAGGTTGTTAGAAGAGGGAAAGGTTCCTATTACATTCTTCAGAATCAGTAAACAATGAAGCGAAACAATACTTAAAGACTTGCTCTGCCTTGGCCTGCTAGGTGGGTCCACCCAATGCCAGATTCCTGCCTTGCGTCGAATCACCGAACCCGGTCAAAGACGGAAACGAGAGCTAGGCCTTCTCGATCTTTTATTCCGTTGTTTCGACTCTGCGCATCTTGTTCCTCATCCGCACGCCTGGTAGTGTAACAATTTCCTCCTTCGAAACGGCTTGCCCTAAGCCGTCTCGAGATGGAAAACGCGTCTGAATTGACCAGTCTTCCCGATGTAGTCAGCATGGTGATCCTCCCGACCATTGAACCAAGACTGACTCCTGCCGATCCGGAGTTCGCAAACGACCGCTAAGTATTCTCTCCGGCACTCCACAAGAATAACATCAGTAACTCAGTCAGACCGCTGTTTCTTTGAGCTAAAGCCTTTTTCAATTGAGAGACATGTATCACAGGGTGTATTTGACATGATGGCGGAAGCTTCAACTTGTATGCTACTGAACCCACTGAATGCTCGATCTGGAAGGGCCCGAAATAACGGAAAGCGAGCTTATGGTGAGCTCGATTGGCCACCAAAGTCTGAACATACGGCTGTAACTTTAGATAAACCCAATCTCCTGCTGTGAAACTACGCTCTGATCTTTTTCGATCGGCCTGGACCTTCATGCGTTGAGAGGCCCGATGAAGATGTTGGCGCAGCAACTTAGTCATCAATTCCCTGTCCAACAACCAAGATGATAATTCCGGGGAATGACAATCTGCAACATCCACAATACCAAAGTGGCGCGGACTGTGACCATACAAAACCTCAAAGGGTGACTTACCCAATGTACAATGGAAGGAAGTATTGTACCAAAATTCTGCGAATGCCAACCATTCTGACCATTTACGGGGTAGGCATGAACGAAACACCGCAAATATGCTTCAAGGCACGATTAACCCTCTCCGTCGCCGTCGGTTTGTGGGTGATAGGAAGAACTCATTCGCAATTGGGTTTGCACTAACTCAAACAACTCTCTCCACAATGTAATGGTGAAGATGCGATCCCGATCGGACACCAAGGACTGTGGCGGTGCCATGATGTTTAAACACATTGTTGATGTAAGCCTATGCGACTTGAAATGCGATAAAGGGATGGGAAAGAGGCACAAAGTGCATATCTCAAAACTTATCCACAACAACCATAATGCTTTTATAGCTTGAAGATCTGGCGTGCCTTCGATAAAGTCTAAGGACACCATCTGCCAGGCTTGATCGGGTATTGGTAGGGGTTGCAAGAGACCCAGGTATTTTACATGTTCTGTTTTTGCCTGCTTGCAGATTGTGCATGCTGCTACAAACTCTTTAATGCTTTGTTTCATTCCCGGCCAAGCAAAAAGTTTACGTATTCGGTTGTATGTCACTTGGAATCCCGAATGTCCCCCTATCGCGCTAGCATGCATCGCTGTGATGATCTTCTGCTGCATAGAGGTATTAACACCCACCCACACTCGCCCTGCATATCGCAAAAGTCCATCATGTAATGAAAATTTTGGATGCTTGTTACCTTCCACCCTCAACTGAGTCAACAATTTTTCTGTCGATGGATCTGAAGAATATCCCTGGACCACTTCCGATAACCACGAGGGCATGCAGGTGGACACAGCCAACAAATTTCCCCCACCACACACGTATTGCCGAGACAATGCATCCGCTGCTTTGTTCTCAACTCCCTTCTTATATACCAATCGGTATCTCAAACCAGCTAATTTAGTCAGAGCTTTCTGCTGCCACACTGTGTTTAGTCTTTGATCATCCAACTGTACAAGACTCTTGTGATCAGTTTTAATCACAAATTCTGCATGTTGCAAGTAAGGTCTCCACTGATCAATAGCAATCATAATGGCTAAACTTTCTTTCTCATAAGTTGATGCCCTTGGTTGCGTTGCCCCAAAGATTTGCCGAGATAAGCTAGTGGGTGTCCTCTTGCATCAATCTGCTCCCACACCTTTGTCGAAGCGTCGGTTTCAATAACAAATGGTTTGCTGAAATTCGGAAGAGCTAGGACTGGAGCAGTCACTAGAGCGGTTTTTAGATACTGAAATGATGTCTCCTTGTCCGGCGTCCACACAAACACTGAGTCCTTTTTGAGCATATCGGTGAGGGGCCTGCTGATTAACCCGAAATTCTTAACGAATTTTCGGTAATACCCGGCCAGTCCTAGGAATCCTCGAACTGCCTTGACATTGGTAGGAGAGGGCCAATTTCGCACGGCATCAATGTTCTTAGGATCCGTAGACACCCCTTCCTTGCTAATGACATGCCCCAAGTACGAGAGCTGTTGTTGTGCAAACGAACATTTGGATCGTTTAAGCTTTAATTGGTGATCTGTCAGTATTTGGAACATTGTCCTCATCATTCCTTCATGTTCCGACAAAGATTTGCTATATATAAGTATATCATCAATGAATACTAACACACCTTTTCGCAATAGAGGAGCTAATATAGTGTTCATTAGTCCTTGGAATGTAGCCAGTGCACTAGTTAGACCATAAGACATTACCTTTGTAAGGACCCCGGAATATTGGAGGTTTATACCAAATTAAAAATCAAACCAAAAGCATAATTCTTAATCAAGAACAACCGGTCCTTAATTAAAAATTATACTAGAAGCATAATTCTTAATTAGGTACAAATCCAACATTCAGGTTCCCGGATATATGTCTTGCAATAGTACCCAGGATCCGTGACTATTGCACATATATCCTTTAACAACATTGTATCACACATATAAGGCATACATTTACATTAATTCATACAAAGTTTCCATTTTATTTCTACAAGTTCAGGTGACTCACGGTCACAAACAAAAATTCAGCAGCGGAAACTTAAGATAAACAGCAAAATCCACCAATGGCCCCATCACCCTCAGGCTATTGCGTGGAGGAAAGAAATAGCTTCACTCGTTAGCGTCACCCTGATCGGCGCTAACGGGCATCTCATACAGATAACCATCCTCACCTGCAACAAGAGGTTATAGCACCTGAGTACGGAAGGTACTCAGCAAGACTTATACAAACTATGAAAAGAAAGTGTTTAATAGAACCTATACAAAGGATTAGAATTTTGTATATGCATAAGGTTACAACAGGTAGGCATAATGGCTCAATTTTTGCATAAAGCAATACATCTTAACCTCCATTTGCTAAGTTTTGACAAAGCAATTTTATAAATCAATTTGGACTAAAACAATAAGTAAATGAGACATAATCATAAACAGTAACATCATTAAAGTGGCTGTTCACCACCATCCAAAAATTATTGCATGAATGCCTCTCATGCCGAGTTCACCCATAACCAAAATTTTATTTCCAAAGTCTATACAAAGCGCTATTCAAATTCAAGCGTTGTCCGTAACCGTGGACACGGCTATTCGAATAGTTTTAAACCTGCGTAGGTGTACATCTTTACCCACACGACTTAGTTAGCCCGTAAGCCTCCTAATAATAGCACACCGCCTTTGGTATGCTTACCGTAAACTAAGATTTGGTGTTTTTCAACAAGTTGACACTATTGAGCTGGAATACCCATGTGTGACTGATCCCGCTCAGTTCAAATTACTAATAGAACCTGCCAACCGGGGGTCCACATGTTGTGCCGGGAATGCCGATTCGAAAAACAGAAATTAAATGACAGAAAGTAGAGCTGTGCTAGCTGCACATATTAGTTCGCAATCGGAGCCCTTAAGGTACATACATGTGATGGAACGCATGTACGTCCTCACCCTCTTAAGAACATATGATACAGATATGAGATCAAACACATATGTCCTTACTTTCCTATTTTCCAACTCAATAGCATTAACCTTTTACTTAACCAAACAATACCATACATGCGTGTGGAAGTATGTTGGGGCTTGAATCATCCAGCCAGATGTTCACCCCTTAATCAATCCAGATAAGATAACCACATTTTCCAATTCTCGTGCACTAAGGCACCATCACTAGCATCCACTTGTCCAGATTTAAAATCAGTTTATTAAACAAGATTTAAATTCATTTCGATTTAAATAAACTGAACAAAGAATCAAAATAAATTAAATTCATTTATTGTTCCCATGTTTGACAAGATAAGCTTGTCAAACACTAACGCTTCTATGGACTGCATGGCTAAGCAATAACGGAAAACAAGTATTTAAGTATAGAAGCACTACCTTAAGTTTGAGTGTATGATCGATTAAAGATAAGCCTCAAGTGTTAGGTTGTAACTATCTAGAGACAGATCACAAATAAATTTTAGAAAATTAGCATGCAACAAGATCTCTCAGATTTTGGAAATCTACAATTCAAAAATTCGGGATCAACATGGTGCAAAGAGGATGCTTGCCTTGGTAATAGTAAACCTCTTGTTCGGGTTCTTGTTGCTCAACAACAGAGTCAACCACTTGTAAGAACCGAATCTAAAAGACAAATAAAATCCAATAAACACAAGAAAATCGACAGAGAGCAAAGTATTGAAAAAGAATGCATGATCAAGATTGTAATGCACGATTAGCAACATGCTTAAGCTATACTAACCCAATAAAGATAATAATACATATTAATTTCTCACCACTAATTGACAAAATTAGGGTTTAACTTAAAGTTATAGTTTCAGATTTTGAAAAACTCAAATTAAGACAAATTGCAAAAATAAGGTTTGCTACTTTAGTATGTTATGAACAAAGTAATACTTTTGTTAAAGTTGTAGTTAAATAAGTAAAACTAAAGTCTACTTATCATTTAACATCGCTTAACACTAATTATCAAAATTGAGGTGTAATCTGAACTACAAGTTGATTTCCAAAACTGAAATTAGGACAGTTATAAAAGCAAAGCTTGTTGCTAAATTATATTATGAGTAAAATAATATTTTTATTTAAGTTATAGTTAAGTGAGTAAAACTAAAAGACTAAATCAACATTTATTGTTACTAAATTGACAAGATTTAAGGTTCGATTTAGAGCTACAGCTTATAGATTTTGAAAAGCTGAAACAGACAAGTTAAAAAGAATTTGTTGATTTATATACATTCTAAGCAAAATGCTTTTACTTAAGCTTAGAGTAACCTTAATTAATACAAAGACCTAACTCATCATTTTCTAGCACCAATTTAACAAGAGCTAATGATTTCAGATGTTTCTGCAGTAATGCCTTTGTCGGTTTAACCGACAATACCACAGAGGTGCATTCGGCGGCTTAAATGCCAGGTTGTGAAACATACTTAAGTGGAGATATCAGCTTAAGCTACTTCTAACCCTCTGGTAAACCTAATAACCAAGATAGAGCCTAGCTAACCCTAATCGCCAGATTAACAGAAGATTTGGTACAGCTTCTTGTCGGTTTGACCGTGAGCAACCGTAAATGGATTTAGAACGTAAATCGATTTAGAGGCATCCTAAACAAAAGCTACCTTTGCTTATGCTAAAGACCATTCTTTAGCAGAGATAACAACCCAACTTAATCCCTGTTAACACTAATCAACCAGGATTAACAGAAAGGAGGGGACTACGGATTTTGTTGGTTTTGCCCGACAACAGCAACAGAGAAGGATTTTGGCTAACTAGCTGATTTGAAGGCATCAAGATTCAAAAAGATTATTGCTTATGATGCTAGGGTTAAGTAGGAGACTATCTGAACTTGTAGATTAAACAGAAAGCTCAAAATCTTGGAAACGATATGAAAGACCGAAAAGTTAAGAAATAGAGTATTTGGTGACAACAAGATTTGAGCAAAGAAATCACAAGTGAGTGATTCCAGAGGTTAATTAAGTCCTTAAGATGCTCGTAATGTAAAAGATTAAGATCAAGACTCACTCACCGAGCTAGAGAAGAAGGATTTGGTTTTGGCCGAAAACAAGAAAGATCCAAAATCCACAACTCTGTTTGATCAAGAACGAAAATAATGGAGGACTTGAGCTATAAGAATCATAACATACGTTCTTGACAGAAGGGAAAAGAATATCTCACCGAGCAAGAAAATCAACTCGGTGGTGCTTCAAATTAGGCTCTGGACACGAGAGCAAGATCACGGCTCAACCTACAATTGATGCTAAACTCATATTACAAGGTGACTTAAGCAATTGGATAGATGAACAAGAAATGAAAACGAGAGGAAGCTTCACTGGGAAGAAAGAAAATGAAGAAGCTTCACTCGGTCAACAATGACAGATAAGCACAAGGGCTAAGGTTTATATAGGGTTTGAACCTCCGGAGAAACCAAGAGGTTTCTAGAGATGATGCGGTGGCAAAATAGTGCCAGGTGTCCAAGGAATATTCGCATAATCGCGGCGTGAAGCCACCCCTCCGGCAGCAAGGTCGGCGGCGGCAGCAAGCGCAAGGAAGAAGAGAGGAGTGCCACTGACGAGTGGGCTCCACTGTCAGCCGCAGCAAGCACACGCCCATGAAATCTCAAAAGGATATCGACCGTCCGATTACAAATGGGCGGCCGCGATCAAGATGGATGTTTAAAAGATCTAACCGGTACCTTTCAATGTGGCCGCACGATCTTAATCCGACGGCCACATAAAGGTCCGACCCTATTCTTACAGGAATCGAAGAGGTACCGTAGGATTGAGATCCGACGGTCACCATAATTGCGCGCCTTTGAGTTTTGAATTAAAAAGGACCGAACGGTCGGATCTGAAATCAACGGCCGAGATTGAAGAGGAGTCCGGGCGGTCCGAACGGCCCATCAATCTGGTTCGTTCGCTCGGGATCCAACGGTGGAGATTGAGTGGTGCTTTCGGACGGTCCGAACGGCCCACAAGATTTGGCCCGCTCATTGAGGATCCAACGGTTCGCGCGTATTTCAGCTCTTACCATTCAAAAATGGTATATCCCGAAAATGGCGCACCGCACGATTCAGATCCTACGGCCAATATTGGATGGCTGATCGGGATGGTCCGAACGACCCAATGAATCCGACCCGTTCGTTGAGATCTAACGGCTCAAGTTGGAGACACGTTAGGGTTTTTGAATTCACGGCTGGATGTTGTTGAATAAAGATCCGACGGTGGAGATTACATTGAGCGTTTGGAGGACCCGCGCGGCTCCACAATCTTCGACCGTTCCCGGGAAGATCAACGGCTGAGAAATGGAAGGGCGCTGCGACTTCATCCCAAAGCCAGCGCTGAAGAATGGCGATCCAACGGTAGGGATTTCTTCACGTGCTTAGGTGAACCGCACAGCTTCACAGATCTGGACCATTCGCAAGAAGATCGACGGCTCGCATTCACTTGGAAGTGTGGCACACGCCCGAACGTGTCGGGTGCGGCCGATTGCATCGGTTTGAACCGAAGGCGCTTGGGCTCGATCACACTGATGCCAGTAATTTGGGTTAAGCAGGAGAAGCTGACCAACTCATTTTAAATCCCCAAAAGTCTGATTCAGGCTTTTAAAAATAGCAAATAAATTTGTAAAAAAATATGAAATTTTGTAGAAAGGCTCTTTGGGATGATATATTCCCCAAATAAATTTTGAAAACCATCGCTTTCATGTTTTAAAATACATAAATATTTCTCTTAAACCTAATAGGTTTATTTAAAAAGAAATTATTTTTCTCAAGATCAAAATAATTTCTAAAATTTCAACAAAAATTATTTTTGGGCAAGATAATTTATCTAGTCTTTAATAAAAATACTTCCTACCTTAATACCAACATTGACCGGTATTTTCCTTTGAAGCTTCAAATAAGTTTTGGATTTGGCTAGAAAATGGAGGTTTTCGATTGTAACAACATATCCAATGTTTCAAAATAAACAGTGATGCTATGAAAACATCTTATTACTGTTCATTAAAACTGAGGCTGTTACAACCTTAAACTCGTAATGTCCATTGTGAGTCTTAAATGCAGTCTTGTGCTCATCTTCCGGTTTCATCCGAATCTAGTGATACCCCGCTCGCATATCAAGACTGGTGAACCATTGAGCTGCAGCCAATTCATCAAGGAGTTCATCTATCACTGGCAAAGGATATCTGTTTTTTACTGTGGCTACATTCACATGGCGGTACTCCACACAAAATCGCCACGTGTGATCTTTCTTCTGTACTAATAACACCGGAGACGAGGGCTAGAGCTCGGTTGGATGATGCCTTGAGTTAACATATCAGCCACTTGTGTCTCTATTTCATCCTTTTGTGTAGGGCTATACCGATAAGGTCGCAGTTAACAGTTTGACCCACGAAGCAATGGGATTGCATGGTCAAATTTTCTACTGGGGTAATCCTTTTGGTTCAAGAAGTGTCCTCGAACTCTAACAACAGATCTTGAGCAGAGCGCAGAGAGTTTCCATCGCTTGTTCTGGCTACCACAAAGGACATTTATGCAATCCATTGAGACTCATCTCGTGCATTCTTTGAATATTGCAACCAAATCATGCAAAGATTCTGACGGCTTCCACTTGGAACCATATAAACAGATTTCCCTTCCTTGATAGGAAAATGATAGGTTTTTTTTTCAACCAATGCACACTCATCGGACTGTGTTGCTCCAACCAGTCCATTCCTAGTATAACATCATAACACCCCAACGGTAGCACTCGAAAATGTGTATGGAATGTATGTCCTTGAGCGGTCAGTACAATTGTGAAATTCCTCTTGCACAAAAAGCAAGTTCTCCATTAGCAATTAGCACTTTCAAAGTGAGGGTTGACAACTTGTCGGCACCATTGATCTGCTTTGCTAAGTCTTCGCTAATGAAACAATGAGAACTCCCCGAATCCACCAACATTGTAACCGACAATTGCTGAATTTCCCCTTTTAGCCTCATGGTACGTGAACCTTCAGCACCTTGAACTGCCTCTTTGGAAATCGACATCAAATCAGCATCTGCATGAGATTCTACCATCTCATCTTGATTGGACTCGTTGTCGGAGACCCTCAGCAAGTCCCCTCAACCACATGGAGTTGCACCGTCGGTCCACAACAATAATCCCGAGCCCACTTTTCTCCACAGGTGAAACACAGTCCTTTAGCCCTTCGATAAGTACGTAAGGCAACCAACTTTTCATCGGTGGGAGTATTCCTGGTCCCCTCTGGTCCCTTTCGTTCCTCAGTTTTGACAGGAGCAACATTCCTTCCTGGTGGCAAAGGAAGAGGAAATGTTGTACGCAAACCTGCACGCACTCCCGATGTCTGATCTCCTCGGCGAGTGTCTTTGTGCATTGATTCCAGAACTTCCTCCTGTAGGCAAGCCAAGGCCACTGCAATATCCAAGTCGGGTGGTCTATGCAATATCACCGCCGATTTGATATCCAACCTCAAACCATCCACAAATTGGGTGACGAAAAAGACATAGTTCCATGATTCATGATGTGCCAACAAGTGATGCATCAGTTCATTGAACTTCTCTGCATACTCGGTTACTGAACCAGTCTGATGCAAACGGTTAAACTGGCGCACTAGTTGCTGCAGCTCTTCATGACCAAATCGATCACATACGGCTTCCACAAATGATTCCCAGGTATGGAAGCTGCTATGTGCTTTGGATGATTGCAACCACCTTAGCGCTCCTCCAGTGAAATACATGGTGGCAATATTGATCATGAAATCCGGATGAATCGCACAAACTCTGAAGTAATTTTCACACTTAAGCTGCCAAACCTTCGGGTTGTCCCCATCAAAGGAGGGAAAATCCAATTTAGGCGGATGATGATGGAAAGAACCCTGAAATCTACTGGATGTAACAGCCCCATCATTTGCATTTGACAACCATTCGCTGCGATCATGCATACCGTCGTGCGAAAAAAACCTGGAAGAAAATTTTTCCCCCATCGTTTTTTCATGAACCGGCCCTTCCTCCCAGCGGCTGTTTGATCCTTGGTTGATCTCTCCTACCGCTGAGGGATCCTGCTTGACTTCCGGCATCGGTAGGATCGGCGGAAGTGTTCCCGATCTACTCACCGGGCCTACGTTTCGGGCGAGTTGGACCATCTATGATCGCAGTTCGATCATCTCGGCGCGTAACCCATCCACCGATTGTTCCATGCCCAGCTTCCATTTCTGCAACTCTAGAACAACCGGCTTGATCTCCTCCACGGCGACTTGTATGGCTTCGCTCCGTGTCTCCATCTTTTTGAGCGAATCACTCTGTGCAAGGATCGCCTTCGTCAAATCAGCCAATTGCTGATTCATCTCCAGTGAACGAATCTGCGCCCGGGTTCGAAATCGTGGGACCTCCAGGACGAAGAATGGGTGCTCTAATACCAATTTGTTACCAACCTCTTGAGTAAAGTGGATTCAACTCACAAACTGAAGTATCGATACAGGTTTTGGGAAGTATGAGAGAAGAATCGACAGAGAAAGAGGAGGGTTCAGAGAGGTTGTTAGAAGAGGGGAAAGGTTCATATTAGATTCTTCGTAACCGTAAACAACAGAAGCGAAACAATACTTAAAGACTTGCTCTGCCTTGGCCTGCTAGGTGGGTCCACCCAATGCCAGATTCTTGCCTTGCGTCGAATCACGAAACCAAATCAAGACGGAAAAGCGCAATACCCAGGCCTTCTCGGTCTTTTCTTAGTTGCTTCGACTACGTGTCATATCTTGTTCCTCATCCGCACGCTTTGGTAGTGTAACATAGAGCATCGAGGAAATTCTACCTAGCGCTATCGACTTTCTATTTACTTCGAGATACAATTTGGTCATTGGTGTTAATAATAACATGAGAATCTATTTAACCATAGTCGGTATAGCTACTCAGGGCATCTCCAATAGTATGTTTTCAGTTGTCTCTAAGGACCGCCACGTTGGATTTGTGATGATGTGGAAGAGAGGGGGAAGAGAGAGAACGGTCGTTCGCATTAGGGACGCCGACGAGCTAAGCACTTGAAACAATCATAGCGGCAGCGGCGTTTATTGTTGGAGCAGGATCGCCGCTTTCCTCACGCATTTTTTGCGTAACACGATCCGGAGTGACCGTGCGGCGAAGCTGGTGGATTTCTCCATGGCGCCTGATTGCTCAGTGACGGCAATGAAAAGTTTCTCGCGCCATGATTTCCTCTAAGTGCTTCCCAAAGACTTCCCTTCCCCGTCCGCTCTCCCATTTCGGTCTGCGAGAGAGGGTCGCGGATCTAATCCTCCTTTCCCACCCTCCCATCTCCAAAGGTGTGATTCGGGGTCTCTTGGCGCCACGTCCGTGTCGTGAGGTGCTTTGGTGGTGCCGGAGGAGGACTACTCCGATGTGTCAACCATCACCAAGTTCCTAGCCGGGAGGCAGCGTGCTTTCCAGCCACGGGGCGGAGTGTCGGAAGGAGGAGGAGGGTCTTGGCTTGTTCGTTGCATTCTACTTGGAGGGTGAAGGGGAGGAGGAGGGATGGGCGGCGGCAAGATCGAGAACTCGATGAACCGTCGGTGATGTTCTCGAAGCGGCGGGTCGGATACTCAAGAAGGCCCGCGAGATCGGCGTCTTTGTCTTGACGCCGAGGTCGGCGTCGTCATCTTCTCCAAATACAAGCAAGCTCTATGACTCTTGCTACCCCAAAACCACGTCGCGTTCTCTATCTCTTTCTTTTTTTCTTGGCCATTTGTTGTTCTTGGGACATATTCCTCTTAATTACCTTGTGTTTGGGCCGATCACAAAGATGCAAACTTTGGCTTGATGTTAGGTCGCCAAGGATCTTGGAGAAGTACTGCACCAACTCCGGAAGATACTCCGGAAAATTACGACTTCATGGATGGGCATTCCAATTGCTATTTGTGGCTTCACTTGTCTCTGGTACGCCAAGATGGAGGAAACCTCTGTACCACCCCTCCCGAACCTTCGTGTAACTTGATCAATCTATCTCCTTTATTTGAGCTTATTCGTACACATATGGAATGGAGGAAGCACAAGTGCACAAAAGCGAGATTGTAACCACTCTTTTGAAAGGTTTCACAAATTTCATGAACACGGGCATGGGCAAGAACATCTAGATACTGAGCAATTTTTTGGTTTTGTTTTGGTCATCACCATTCCTAAAATCCATTCATAACATCAATGTAGCCTCAAATCAATGACAATGAATCACCCCAATGTAGCATGTAGTTCAGTAATTTTTGGTTTGGTCATCACCATAAGTCATTCCTAAAACCCAAGCAATTTATGATACATATATTTTTTGGTTTGGTCATCATCATTCCTAAAACCCAACATCAATTATATATGCATGCTTCTTTTTTTTTCCTTTAAAGTTCTCTTTGGTGATTTATTTTGTGTTTGTATCATGATGAATAGACTATTTTGTGTTTGTATCATAGTGATTTATCGATGTATCGGCAATGCATGGTGCAAAGCGTCCGCTCAAGAATGGAATGTTACCTCCAGTGGAGCTTGGTCAGCAACAGGAGCAAGATGTGGTGAAGAACACTATATGAGGGAGTAAACAACGTTATTCTATATCGCCTACTAGAGTCGTGGATATTTTCAGATTACCATGTTCCACTTCCTTTTGTGTGTGGAGGATGTTAGCATGAATCTTGTGAGGACTTCGCCTTGGAGTCAATAATATTTGCATTGTGCATTGTGTTAGGTTTGTAAGAACAATATAATGGAGCCCCGTTATTTTGGTTTCCTAATTGAAACTGTACATGTAGCCCTTTTAATCTTAAAAACATGGGGATAAACCAACCCATGTTGATCTGATTCGCAAAGTCTGAATGTGGTAATCTAACGCAGTAAAATGTGATGACAACTTGTTTCGGTGGTAAACCATGTACATGTTGTGTGATGAATGTTGTGTGATGAGAATCGAGAGAACTTGTTTTGGTGTTAGAACTATTTCTTGTTTATATATGTAGATGTAATCAAATAACACATGTAGGTCACAAAGATAGAAGTTAGAGTTGATCAATATGTTAACTTGATTCATGCAAAGCTTAAATGCTTGTGAGGTTTTAAAGAGACAGCTTAAGAGACAATGTATTGGAGTGGTTGTCTCTAATATTATCTCAAGATGACATGGAAAGTGTTAGAGACAACCTAAGAGACAAACTATTGGAGATGCCCTCAGACGTCTTCTATACACTATAGCAGATACCAAAGTTTAAAAAGTTTAACGGACAGCTCGTAGCAAATGAACAAAGCGGTGGTGGTGCCAATCGCCCGATGGCATCCGGAGAATGCGTGATGACAATGGGCCGCCACCTACAGAAACCTAGATGGATCTGCAATACATGTTGGCGGTGCCGTGGCGGCGGCGGTTTAATGTTTCGACTTCATTATGCGGTATTGTATGGTCGGCAACAAGCGGTCACCGCTACGATTGTTCAAGTTGCCTGTTCAATGAGTGGTCACCGACTTGTCCAAGTTGGCCTCGAGATTTTGTGCCATCGAGACGGTCCCCTGACACTCTCGAATTTATATTGCCGTGATATCCATACGAATTTATCTACTTGCACTACTACGTAACAGACCTTTGGTCGAATCGCCAAATGGGCAAAAGTCTCGGACAAAATTGCGCCCCGAAAAAAGATCTTTAGTCCCTTGGTAACACCAACCGACTAAAAGTCCTCGCCCAACGGCCCGGTGGCAAGCTTTGCAGAGAACTTTTAGTCGGGTTGGTGTTACCAACCGACTAATGTCAACCTTTAGTCCTTGTTGGTACTACAATCCGGGACTAAATCTTTAGTCCCGGATTGTAGTACCAACTCGACTAGGTTGGCATTTAGTCCCGTTGGTAACACCAACCGACTAAATGTCCTTCTATTTAAACTCTGCTTGGTGCTCGTCACAAGGCGGGAACGCCGTAAATGCCGCCGCCGGGACACGCCACGCCTTGCCATTGCCACCACCGCCGAGCTGTTCATTCACTCAACCGTATTCACCGGCGTGTTCATGGTAAGCTCTGATGCTAACCTCGCTGGTCCATTATGAAAAATATGAAATGTGAAATTTGAATATTTTTTATATATTATAAAATTGCCAATTAATTAATTCATAAATGGAACTTTCATTATTTTTGTAGGCCACAATAAATTTCCAAAAATCATGAAATTTGTTTTTGCACTAAGTTACACTGTGAACAGTCCATATAAAAATTTTAAGACTATTTGGACAAAGTTGAATTTATACCTATTTTATGCTTATTTATTTAATTATTATTCCATGAATTTTGTAGGCTAAATTAATGATCCAAAAATTCTGAAAATTGTTTTGCCATCTAATTAGGCTATGAACTATCTGTATAAAAATTTTGGGATCAATCTGAAGACTTTTATTTTTCACCTTATTTAATAATTATTTAAATAAATGAAAAATGACTTTTACATGTGTTAGTTAGGTTAAGCTTTGAGGGTGTTTGATGAGATAAGTCTTATCTTATCAGATCCAACCTCTTGGGTAAAAATAATAAATATTAATTTTGTTTTAATAAATAAGTTTAATATTTAATTATTAAGTAATTAGTTAATCTCTTAATTAGCTTAATCACTTAGTTATTGTTTGCCTTTTGGATTGATTGTTGACCTAGGGTCATTCACCCTTAATGACTTTGGGCAATTTAGTTAATTATTGACCTAGGGTCAAACAGTCAAAATAGTGCTGATTTTTTGAAAATTCAAAATAAATTCATCTTAATTTCAAAAATTCTAAAATTCTAAAATTTTTTGGGTAGCCTCTCTATCATGTGTACTATCTGGGAAAAATTTGAAACTTGAAATTTAATTATGTGATATGTCATATAATGCAGACGATGACACGCCATTGGATGTACAATGTCGATCATGCTCAAAGAGTTCATTGATGGCGTGCATTATTTCTTAAGAGTGGCCGAGGCAAACAAGCGGGATGGTTTCATGTGCTGTCCATGTGCCCTGTGTAAGAATTTGAAGGAATATTCTAGCTCAAGGAGTCTTCACTCACACTTGTTGAAGTCGGGTTTCATGCCAAACTATATTTGTTGGACCAAGCACGGAGAAACCAGGGTTATAATGGAAGAAGGCGAAGAAGAACAATTGGACCCTAACGACATTATTGCTCAATACGGTGACTTCGATGATACTTGCAATGGGCTAAGTCAAGAAGAGGCAGGGCGTAAGACACACTCGGCCAAGATGATGCTCTTGGTGATGTCATTAAGTGATGCACAAAGAGATTGCGAAAGTGAAAAGGAGAAGGCTAAGTTTGACCGCATGCTAGAGGATCACAAGAAATTACTATACCCGTCCGCCAAGATGGGCAAAAAAGTTGGGTACAACACCGAGTTGCTACAATGGAAGGCATGTAATGGTGTATCCGACAAGGCATTTGGGCAATTATCAAGATCCAAAAAGATGCTTCCGGCCTAACGAATTGCACGCCACTACGCATGCAAGCAAAACAGTCGCTCGCCTTTGGGATTAGAAATCCGAAAGATACATGCATGTCCTAATGATCGCATCCTCGTATCGTGGCAAGGACTACGAGAATTTGGATGAATGCCCCGTATGCAAAGCGTCATGAGTATAAGATCGGCGAGATGACCTCGGCGATGTTGAGGGCGAAGAACGCCCCAGAAGAAAATCCTCGCCAAGGTTGTGTGGTATGCTCCTATAATACCACGCCAAACGTCTGCTCATAAACAAGGACCATGCAAAGTTGTCGCGATGGCACAAAGAAGACCGTAAGGTAGACAACATGTTGAGACACCTGGCGATGGGTCCTAGTGGAGAGCAATAGATGAGAATTCCGGAGTTTGCAGATGACGAAGAAACCTAAGGTTCGCTTTAAACGGATGGTATGAATCCTTTTGGGGACCAGAGCACTAGTCATAGCACTTGGCACATTACTCTATGTATCTACAACCTTCCTCCATGGTTATGCATGAAGCGGAAGTTCATTATGATGCCGGTGCTCATCCAAGGCCCGAGGCAACCCGCAACGACATCGATGTCTACCTAAGGCCATTAGTTGAGGAACTCCTGCTTTTATGGAGCAAACCAGGTGTACGTGTGTGGGATGAGTACAAACAGAACACTTCGACCTGCGAGCATTGTTGTTTGTAACAATCAATGATTGCCCCGCTCTAAGTAATCTTTCGGAGACGCATAAACAAGGGATACAATGCATGCACACAATGTTTTGATGACATTGGCAAGATATATTTGAAAAAATGTCGAAGGTCGTGTACCTTGGCCATCGCTGTTTTCTTCCTATGAATCACCAACTAAGAAAGAAAGGCAAGCATTTTAAGCGGTAAGGCGTAACACGAACCAAGCCTCGCAACCGAATCGGGAGGATGTACTTGATATGGTCAAGGATGTGCAAGTAGTCTTTGGAAAGGGACAAGGCGACAAACACATTAGAAAGATGCTAAGGACACGCACCCATGTGGAAGAAGAAGTCCATATTTTGGGAGCTACCCTATTGGCAAGTCCTAGAGGTCCGCAACGCGATCGACGTGATGCACCCGACAAAGAATCTTTGTGTGAACCTCGCTAGGATTCATGGATGTGTATGGAAAGTCTAAGGATTCACTCGAAGCACGCAGACTTGCAGCGCATGAAAGAACGAGACAACTCAAGATCCAGAGAAGGCAGACGATGGGCGCCATTACTTAAGACCTGCTAGCTTCACTCTTAGCAAAGAAGAGAAGGAAAGCATGTTTGAATGCCTAAACACATCAAGGTCCCATCTGGATTCTCCTCCAATATAAAGCGATAATAAATGTGCGGAGAAGAAATTCCTACACTTAAAGTCCCATGATCGCCACGTGCTTATGACGCAATTGCTTAGGTTGCTTTAAGAGGAATTCTACCTCCACATGTACGTCAGCCACCGTGAAGCTATGTGCATTCCTCAATGCAATTTCTCGAAAGGCAATCAATCCAATGGAACTAGCTACTCTCTGAGAATGATGTGGTTCAATGTCTTGTCGACTTTGAGTTGGTGTTCCTCCATCCTTCTTTAATATCATGACACACCTCCTAGTTCACCCGGTCAAGGAGATTAATATTTTCGGTCTGTGTTCCTACACAACATGTTCCCCTTTGAGAGGTTCATGGGAGTCTGAAGAAATATGTTCACCGGCGTGCTTTCGGCGGAAGGAAGCATCGCCAAGGGCTACGAGACGAGAGGAGGTCATTGAGTTCGTGTTGACTTCATTCCCGACCTTGACCCGATTGGTGTTCTGAATCGCGACGAGGGGAGACTTAGTGGAAAGGGAACACTAGGGAAGAAAACATATATCGATGCGGGGACGATTATTTCAATAAAGCGCACTACAGTTCTTCAAAACTCCTCCGTGGTGGAGCCGTATGTCGAGGTACACAAGGAGTTCCTCGATCCCGCTTCGTGGAAGAATGAAGCTTGGATTAGGCATCATCACATGGAAACTTTCGGCGGTTGGTTGCGAAAAGAATGTCGGCGTGATGACAATATTGATGAGCAAGCAGTATTTGTTGGCTAGGCAACCATCGTGGCACATCCTCACGCATAAAGGGTACGAGATAAATGGAAATACATTTTACATCAGAGCCCAAGATAAAAGGAGCACGAACCAAAAGCAGTGGTGTCCGCGTAGATGCCACAGCATCCAAATGGAAAGAGGCAAACATATTATGGCCGCATAGAGGAGATTTGGGAACTAGACTACGCACCTAATTTTAAAGTCCCTTTGTTCCAAAGGCAATGGGTGAAGATGACCGGAGGCGGGGTAACAATGACAAGGAGTATGGAATGACAACAAGGACCTCAACAATATTGGGTACAAAGACGAACCATTCGCCCTTGTCACGATGTGAATCGGTGTTCTATGTGAAAGACATGTCTACAAAACCCAAGAGAGGGAAAACGATTTACAAATCAACCAATGAGCCAAAACGCCACATAGTTCTTTCGGGGAAAAGAAACATCGTGGGAATTGAGGACAAGTCGACAAGTCAAGATTATGAAAGGGATGACCGAATCCCGCCCTTCAAGTGTGACCAAAGACCCAAGCATCTGCTAAATGCCGAGGACACTCCATGGTTACAAGATGATCATAACCAAGGGTCATACGTCAAGAAGAAGTTCACCACTGTGCCGCTTGATATATAGTGATGTTTAATAAATAGTGTGTATTAGAGATTTTATGTAATAATTGTAACTTCAGATGTTTCTATCATATTTTTCTTGTTTTTATCGCTTCAAATGAAATTCCTATTCGATAAAAGGACACATGTACCTCTGTGAAGCATGTCTTCTCCACCGTGTCAAAATGACTTGAAATTTTTTAGCAAGTATTTATGCCTTCAAATGAAATTCGACTTGTGGTTTGAGCCCTTCATTTTGTTTATAGTTGGCTCTTCACTTCCCAAATTGTGGTCACTATAAAAGTCGCTTGAAATGTCAATAAGATAAAAGGAAATGCAACTATTATTTTTAAAAATTTATGCCTAGTATTTAATTTACTATGCATTTAACAAGAATTAGCATATTTATACAAATAAACTTAATACAAAACCCAAATCTGTGGCTGTATGGAATCGAATCTTGGACCTTTAGTCCTGGTCCCAGACATTACGCTTGACTAAAGGTCACACACCCCGGGACTAAAGGTTCTCTCGAAATATGTCCTCACAAAAACCTTTAGTCCCGGTCAGAACCACCCGGACTAAAGGTCCACTTTTAGTCCCGGTCCAGACACCACGCTGGACTAAGGTCTTTAGTCCTGTTAGTATACCGCTTGACTAAAGGTCCCTCAAGATATAAGCAATAAAGGGCTTCTTCTCTTCTCCACCCCTTCCGCCTCCGCCGTCTCCTCAGCAGCGCTTAATTCGTCGGCTCCAATCCTTGCGCCAGCATCGGCGCCTTCATCTCCGGCCGTGCGCGTGCCCCATCTCCGCGTTTCTCCATCGTCACGCGCGTCGCCTTCCTCTCCGTGTGGCGCCCACCCAAAGAACGCTCCGAGCCGAAGTTCGCCTGAACAAGCCTCATCTTCGCCAGCCAGCCATCATCCTCATCGACCGCAGCTGCGCAGTCGCATTTCCATCGCTTTTGCATAAATTCAAGATTCTGCCCCATCCGATCCAAAGTGTAATTGGCTCATCTCAACCCAAACCCAATTTTAGATGTCATATTCAGAATATCTATGCTCGTCACATCGACATTCGATGAAATGGATGTGTGCCGCTTGAATTTATTTCCTATAGCTTAAGAGCCGATAAGAGAGCCTCGGATGAATATGGAACCACTTATTATGTTGTTTGTGATTGCTATCCGCCGCTTAATTTTCTTGAGGAATGCAAGCAAAGATATGGAATTTATAGCAACCTAATGCTATGCTCCTCCTATTTTATTTTGGCCAATGTACCAAGACACTTTCATGATCATGAGCTATGAATTAGAATCTATACACATGATGCATGCATGGCCATCCTCAGGGCAAGCATATGGACTCAAAGAAAACTTAATCTTGGACATTAGTTTCAAAATTTTGTGGCTATTTGTATGTGATGTTCTACCAAACAATGTGGTATGTGTGATTTAATTTGTTGCTACTTTTGTATGTATTGGTGATCTCGCTTAAATGTAATAAAACGAGTGGTGAACCGTGCATTTTATAGACAATCAAGAATTGTCTAATGCACATGCATGCCTCTCCCACGCATCTTGGATCAAGCGACATTGAAATACTATGGAGCGTGGAAACTAAATCACCGAAATTACTTTTACCACCACCTTCCGCTTCTCCACTAACGCTGTGCGTTGTTAATGAAAAACGACGGTCAATTTCCCCAAAGTTTGCAAGTTTGTTATAAGTTCGCGAATTAAGCTTGGCAAGAAGGCACCAACCATGTATTTACATTATCAATGGCATCCTGGCATCACAAGTGTGTACGTGGACAACGCCTTTGCGCGCTTGATCTGAAGGTTTCTTTCGGCTTGTTTAGTCTAGACTCTAGAGACTTTCCGTCGGGGACACATATGATCGAGCGCCGACGGGCCGAGCATACAAATTCAGTGTATTACACTAAACCGAGATAATACGGTGGTATTAAAGTGAACCGTCAGATTCGAGATAGTACCAAACCGATTTTACCTAAAAAATTGGAATACAAGACGAGCGATATTCGTTCTGTTCCGCTCCGACTTGGTCGCCGCGAACCCCACATGCATCAACATCTCCATGAACTCAACACGCGACACGAAAGGGCACGCGACGCACGCACGCCGTCGATCACGGGAGGCCCTGCCATGCGCATCCTTCTTCGACCACGGGCTTGCGCGGCGCCTCGCACTGCACCACGCTCACGCCCATCAATATGTTGTTTTTCTTTTGTCGATGCATGTCACGAACCGCACGCCACTTGATGCGAAATCATAACCCGATCACGAACCGCTCTAACGCCCTACACATATATTTGCGTAAATGGTCGATTCGAATGACAACATGGACGATGCCATGATGGATATTATCAACAATGACGCCTTACAAGGTGCCCAAGGTGATGACAACAATCAAGAAGTAGATGACGGAGTCAAGATTTTGCCGATTATGAAGATGAGCAAGACAATGTCAAGCGAGGTCTATCTACAATCTCTTATGTATACATGAAATTCAGAATAATTTCATTTGTCGATAAATATATTTATTTAAATCTTTGTGTTTCTACATTCAGTAGTCCTCCGGATCGACGACAACAACGGGAAGAGTAGAAATGTACGAGGTCCAAGAAGCCGTTGGAGGGTCGGTTCATTCTCTCGCAATTCGAGGAGGATACAGCAAAATACTTGGACCACATGCATGTAAATTTGTCGACCAATCGTGGGTACCTTGTAAGGGCAGGATCCCGATCAATGCTCGTGAATGGAAGCAAAAGAAAGTTGCTCCTCATATTAGTTTTGTCTCGATCGTGACAAGACACTAGTTTGGCAAGATGTCCTTCAACATTTCGCTACGATCTGTAAGATGAAGCTTTGAAGGAGAGAGTTAGGAACTGGCTATGAAGAAGATGGCCACACAATTCCAAAGTGTTGGAAGAAGAAATTGTACAACACATTTATCGGGAAGAACTCGACGCTTGATTTCAACACTAAGGCCTACGTCAAGTTGAGGCCGTTTTGGGATGAGTTTGTACAGCCCAAGACATCGGAAGAGGGTGAGGCACGGTGAAGGAACCAACAGAATGCCCGACAAAAGCAATACCACCATCACTTGGGATCAGGTGGCTATAGGAGTGCCATTCCTAAGTGGGAAAGAATGGAACGGGAGATTCTTGCCAAGGGGATCGAACCAGAATCAATCAACTGGCTGGAGCGCCAAGTATTGGTTTTTAGGTCATGGGGAAGCTCGACCTAGAGACCGAAAGATAGTGTATGGCGCAAAACTCCAAAGAGCAAAGCAGAAAGATTTGCTTATGCTCGAGGCTTGGTGAGAGTGCGGTGGCAAACGAACGAGATAAGGATGAGACGACATACGCCTGGAGAGTAATCGAACACGGTGGGCGAACAAGAGGCTATGAGGAGGTGTCGGGAGCATGCCTTCCCTAAAGACAAAGCCACCTATAGAAGCCGCCAGAGAAAGAAGTACGAGGAGGCAGAGCGGATGCGCAGGATGGAGGAAATGGTTCTTGAGTCACGGGAAGTGGCTCGTGAAGCAAGAGAGCGAGAAAAGCACTTGAAGCCAAAATGAATGAGGAAATCAAAAGGCAAGTGCGGATAGCGAGAAGTTCCATCCAAAGGCAAATCGCATCGAGCCGGAGTCAACATCACCCCTAATCGGCTTAAAAGGCTGCGCTTCCCGGAGGTGCCAAGATTCAAGATGACGCAGTGCGCTTCCGTGGATGACATCACCGATCCTCTCACGACATGTGAGCCGCACATTCGAGAGGAATGCCACACCATGGTGGCTATCGTGTTGTATCTCGATCGACCCTACGAAGACACCAAGATGCCATGGGGCATTAATACCTCCTGGATATGCTAGCGTCTCGGTGGATAGAGTTATGAAAGGTAATAGCAATGTGCCTCTTGACATTGAAGGAGGTGATGGGAGAAGACTTTAGGAGAAGCGGAGAAGACATTCATATGTTGGCGCAAGCGCTATATCATTATTCTGGGCGTCACCTCCTCCTCCTCAACAACCTAACCCTAGGTGCGGATGAAAGTGAACAAAACATTTTTTCACTAATTATGTATTGGCTTAAATAACGGTTTACTCATACCACGTTGTTTTCATAGCAGAACCTCCCCAACCTAAGTCCAATTATCCATTCACCACCGTCACAGTGTTGCGGGCGATGACAATGAAGTGGAAGACACACCGTGCATCCCCATCGCCCCATCGCCTCCACGGCGGGCTCCAACGCCGACGCCGCCATCGCCCCATCGCCTCCACGGCGGGCTCCAACGCCGCCGGCCGCTCCATCGCCCCTCCACGGCGGCTCCAACGCCGCCATCGCCGCTTCCATCGCTTCCACGGCGGGCTCCAACGCCGACACCGCCGCCTTCTGCCAAAGAAGAGGCGACCATAAACGCAGCGTCGCCCCACCGCCGAAGAAAAACCTCAGGAGAACACCAGCTATTTCTAAAACGCATTTAAACTTTCCTATGAGAAGATGCCGAGAAATAGATGCTTCAAAGGAAAACAGATGTGGGCGATTTCTTCGCGAAAGTCAAGGCTAAAAGAAGCGGCGAAACGAAACCACGAAAAGCCGTGATTTTCGTACCTCCAAGTTCTAAGGCAAAGGGTGGACGCCACCGAAAAAGTTACGTCATGCTCGTAAGGATTCGCCACTATCGGACTATGACCGCACTCTCACGAAGTCAATTGAGGAGGCGAAGAAAGAAAGAGAAGAAACACGGAAGGGTGTTGTACAAACTCGGGAACAATCACAACAATCAAGGCCCCGCTAGTTATTGGGAATGAATATGGTTCAAACACTAACGCATAGAACAGATATCAGGAAATGTGCATTTGGATCAACTTGATGAATTTTTCATGAAACTGGTCTAAGCATTTCCCAAATACTCGGAGCACACATCAAAAGTGCTCGGAAGTTGATAATTGGAAGAAGGAATATGTATATGGCAAGAGTCTATACAACCCCGAGAAGCTCATGGAACTTAGACGCATAAATGTACTTGTTAAACAAGTGGTACATGGCGGCGTGTCGCATAAAAGCGATGACTATATTTGCGTCAAAATTAGAAACCATCATTACTTAGTGGCGATGACATTATAATGGTTCGCTTTAATGAGTTACACCAACTATGCCACATGAACGCTCTAGACAAATCTCTCATCACCGCTTTTATGCAGACGTGATTCTTTCTTTTAATAATCTCACTCTAGCATATGTATATGTATAAGTAATTATCCTCACACTAGCTAGCATGTCTATACATATGCAGACATGATGAGAGACCTCACACGAGAAACGACAAGAACATTGGTTTCATTGATCCATATATCGTATTCAAGGACCCAAACACTCCCTACGATCAATGGAGACCTCAAACGGAGAGGAATTTCCGGAGGTTCTTGATCAACCAAAAGAACAAAAGATTTATACTCTTCCCCTACAACTTTGGGTGAGTGTTGTTATCGTGTGCACATTTTACTTTACTTACTCAATCCAACATAAAGATATATATGTTGACTCTATAAACAAATGCAGCTTTCACTGGATACTGATTGTCTTCGATCTCTCCGACGGTCATTTGCTAATCTATGACTCGTTGAGAAACCGCAGAAGATTACCAAGATATGATAGACATTATCCGTGGTAACTTCGATCTTTAAATATTTATTCCTGCTCTTTAACTCTGCAATAGTTAATTAACGATCCAATTATTAAGCGGGGTTTGGGCTTGGTTCGCTCACTACACCGTCCGGATCTGAAAGCGCCACTTCTGATCCACACCGACCGATGTAAGTTGTACTAGCTCCGCATCTTTACCTTATCATGCTTCACCAGCACGGATGACGAGAGTAATCTTTTTATATCGTCATGGGTTCTACGGCAACCACCGTGCAACAATTTGTGTGGATACTACGCTTATGCGAGTTCCTCATGGTGTATGCAAAAAGAACCCATCTACGATGCGTAAAGCACGAATAAGTATATATAATAAATCCATTTTATTTATTTGTTGCTATTAAATAAATCTTATGTATATTAATACTTCTTTCGCTTAATGCAAATTGAAGGAGATATGGTTGAAGGAACAGTGTTGGATATGGACCGCCTCAAAGGAATTCAAGAGACTATGGCAGATTTCTTAATGAGCATGTCCTCAAGCCCGGCACCGAAGTTCTACTTTAACCAGGATGAACAATTGAAGCCAAACCAGATTTAACATTTGTATGACATTTAAGTGGAGGACAACATTTGTGTTGTAAATACCAAGGATGCATGAATAATGTTGTAAATTTTATATGCATATATATATATATATAGCTCCATAATATATATAGTTTCATACTTTATTTGTGTGTAATAATGTTCCAAACTAAATTATATGTGGGCGTATACATATATTAGCAAATAAGAATACGATTTGAAAACCTAATGTAATTGTAAAACCAAAATCAATAATGAATTGAAATGGAAACAAAAAGAAAAAAAACACCTTTAGTCCCTTGGTAATACCAACTTAGATTAAAAGGACCAAATGTGGCTCAGCCTCAATGATTTTAGTCCTGTTGGTATTACCAACCCGGACTAGCGTTGCCTTATCCCGGCGCGGGACCCGGACTAAAGCGAGACATTTAGTCCCGATTTCCTAGTCCCGCTCTATAATCGACTAGACATTTTAGGCCCAGGACCAAAAATCTCTGTTTCAGAAGTAGTGTTGTATGCAATTTCGTGACATAGATTGGAGCATAGGACAGGTGGTATGAGACATAGATGACAGGCGCTGCTGCTGGAATAAGAAAAAAAAACTTGCATGATGTTTCT
>JAYEVD010000345.1:0-314165 GCA_036346405.1 Phyllostachys edulis | reverse complement strand
ATTATTGCATGGTATTACTTTTTGTTAGATTATTTTAGTTCAAGTAGTTAGTATATGCTTGCAGTTTCATTTGACATGGCAGTAGGATAATCTTGAATTGGTTATTGCTTATGCTTATGTTGGTTAGCTCTCATGTCCTGTTTCATGCATTTATGTTGGCTTCCAGGAATTGTTCATTAGTATTAGAAACTTGTTGGCAACCATAATGCTTTTCTATTCTATTGTTTGATGTGTTGTTTAAGGTTATCGTTTGGACTTTTGCATCATATTATGAAGTCAATGTCCTTATCACATTCTTCTGCTTCTCTCGGCTGATTTGAGATTCTGTGCACTTTTCTGCAGCCCCTTTGTAGATCTGACCCAATGCTGGTTTTAGAGTCTTCTTTGTATGTTCTTGAGCGCAACCCGTCAGACACTATTGAGCTCTTTTTTTATCTGAAAATGTTCCAGCAGATTTGGTAAATTCATATCTGAAACAACATGCTTCAAATTTGCAGTCAACTTACTTAGAACTAATGCTTTCAATGAGTGAAACTGGGATCAATCCTAATCTGCAAAATGAGCTGGTATGTACTCTTTCTATTGTTACTTTGTTAGTACGTAAAAATTCATATCAATCAATTCATTTTATGTTGTTTAGATGATCTTAGTTAGTTCCATAAGCTGTTCCTACAATGTTTGCAGTAAATGGATTGCTTCTAATTTTCTGACGTTCGAACTTTCTGGTGTGAAGGTGCAACTGTACCTTTCTGAAGTCCTTGACTGGTACAAGATTCTGAAGGAAGAGGAAACTGGACTGAAAAACATATTCCCCAACACGAAGAAGTTAATTTCTACATTAGAGAATAATTCAGGTTACAATACAGACATACTTCTTAAGCGCCTTCCATGAGGATGCTCTTTTAAAGGCGTGCTATATTGTATGGGAAAATAAATCAACACCTTCGTGCATTATCTCTCTATGTTCATAAGGTACCATTGCTCTGTTGATGCACTTTTGATATCCACTGAGATATTTGTTTAATGATTAGGTATTAGTTTGAACTTTCAAAGGTTATCCAGAATAACTTCGTGCACTAATTTTCAGCTCCAGATGCCAGAGCGAGCAGTTGCTTATTGTGACCGTGTTTATGAGGAAGGGCGCAACAACCTTCCAAGTCAAATATTTATTTTAATCTTCTACAAATTTATCTGAACCCAAGAAAAGCTGAAAAGGAATTTGAGCAGAAAATTATTCCAGTAGCATCACAGTACCCTGGAATTCAAAGGGTTAGCTCTACTATCAAGGTCAGAGGCGTATGGGTAGAAAGGTTGTTGAGATTGAAGGGGCTGACGACATACGCTTTAGCCCCAGTGGAACTGATAGTGGCGAAGTGATGGTGATGGAGATGATGTTAGTGATGGAGGTCCTATAATGTTGAATGAAGCACTTGAGTTGTTAAGCCAGCGGTGGGACAGAATAAATGGTTCTCAGGCTCTTCGGTTGTTACCAAGAGACACAAAACTCAGGTAAATGGTTTTGTATATTCAAAGATATCTTTTCATCTGGCCTAGTTTTATGTCAGGCCACACACACCATCCTATTGTGGTATTATGATTGAAAAGCTACAAAAAAAAATAGATAGTTTTTTCTTCTGTTAATGTAATATTCTCCTTTCTTTTGCATATCTGACATATCTCTGTTAGTTAGTGTGCTTTGTTGTTATTCAGGCTCTTGCAAGAAACATAATTATGCCTTGAAAGAAAAACACAATTATGCAGCTTCTTAGTTCTGAGATGCTCGTGTTCCAGAATTTGGTTGCTTCAGCTGTTTAATATCTTCTTTCAACATGTCCAGTTGCTTAGGTTCTGAAGGTTCTAATAATCTGATATGAATGCTTGCAGGATCTGGTGTCATTTCTTGAACCACTATTGCGGAACTCTAGTGAACATCGACGTAATTATATGGTTATAAAAAACTTGATTTTCCGGGCAAACTTGCAGGTTAGCTTGATATTATAATCTCTTGTAGCCGTGTTCCCCTCGTTGATATTTGGGATTGTCCTTGGGAAATGCCACTATGTATTGGAATTGAGTAATTGACTTATATTGCTGTGCCCCCTTGTCTAATAACCTCCCACTGTAGCATCTACAAGACTTACATAATGCAATGATGTGTGTAATCATCTCGTGCACTGATTAATATAAAATACCCATTAACTTTGGTAAACTGTCACAGACTCAGTGCTGACAAATGTGCTATCTCATCATGTATGCCATAGTAGTATTACAGGCCTAGTTATGATGGGTTCTTGACTTTATTAACAATGCTGTGATGTTTTGCTATCAAAGAACTTTGTTGTATGTTGCAATGAATGAACTTCTGTTCTCACAATTGCCTCTGTATATCAGGTAAAGGAGGATCTGTATAAAGACGTCAAGCTGTTGTGAAGATTGACGGAGATAGCATGTGTTCTCTTTGTCATAAGCGCATTGCAAATAGTGCTTTTGCAATTTATCCAAATGGACAGACATTGGTGCATTTGTCTGCTTTAGAGAATCGCAGCAGATTAAGGCTGTTAGAGGAGCAAACTCTGTGAAACGTAGATAATATGGCCATCCTCCAGGTATACATTCAAACTCCACATTGACAGATTACCGTTAAGCCTATTATTTTGCACTAAATGTCGGATGGGCGACTGTTGGTGATTGTGATGACCTCTGGCTTGAATTGAATACAGCAATTGTTTGCCCGAACCATGTAAAGGTCTGAAACATTTGATGTCCCCTTCCATATTCCGCCACCCATTTCCATTTTCCCAAGCTTTGACCCTTCGCTATTGCCATGAGAATTATACATTCACTCAGTTGCCTCAGTGTCTTGCTATCTACCACTATCCCAAGTTCAGAGGCCGAGAACAGGAATATGACTTTAACAAGGTCACGCAGTGAAAACCAATCCAGTTTCCATGCCCTTATCGTGGCTGATTTTCCTAAACATGGGGCCTTGCCTATGATCTCGAGCTGTGAGCTTGCTGGTTGCCATCGCCATCATTGTTATTACCAGACCTGTACTTTCCAACACACATGAACTGGCCTGAGTGTGAATTTCCATATTTACTGTTCAGTGGACAATATACACACATGAATACTCCTTTTCTTGTGCACTAATTTTTTATGTTCCTTTTGCTTGCTATTATTCTTAACTATTTAGTGATTGTTCTGATCTTGCCGACATCCATCACATTTTTACCATCAGAATATAGCTTTTCTATCAACTATAAAGTTTAGCAATCGAAGCATTTCTTGTTAAAAAATCAAACATTTGTACTAACTTGATACCGCTTGAATTATACATGCATTTGACAGGTCAGAGACTCATAGTATCAATCATAAAAATGCAAGTTCGCACACCTGAGCAAAAGCAAGCCAACAAGCACGCCAAACTTGGATCATGCTTGGAAAAAGTTGTTCTGAACTTCTGATCCATTTTGTGATGTTCAATCTCCGGTTTTACCTGTATGCATTGAATCTCTTGCCCTTGCTTGCATTTGCGCATTAAATTTTCATCCATGTCGGCTTGTGGAAATCATTTTGTCGGTATTTACTGGATTTGAGTGGGTCACCTCAGAAATTTTTAGCCTTGTGCACTCTGCCTTCAGAGCCTTGGTGTATTTAGTGTACCCGCGCAATCGTTTCTTCCCAGCCCAGAAAGCATACTGGGAACTGTTGTTGATTGCCTTTTGTTTGTTTATTTATTCGTAAAATGTAGATGGAAATGTTGTAAAGTTTTAGTGGAAATGATGGTCGTGATTATATATATAGTGCTCCAGCATGTAGGACGCAGCAGTATCTTTTGTTTATACCACGTTATGAGATTATATTTATGGGGTATTTTAATACGCGAAGTCGTGTTCTCAATCGTTCTATATTCTAATAGAAGAAGGAACAATCGATAGCTCATTAGTTGGCTAAGTGGCTTTGTGAAATAACGGGGCTATGGCGCAGTTTTTACCAATGTTCGCTGTCGCCAACTCGCCATAACAGATCTTGCTTCAGACATAGTCTGCTCTCAACGGAGATGATCTACAGTACAGTACTGTGCATTAGAAGGTAGTACATAACTGTGTATTAGAAGGTGATCTTCACCATCCGAGCAAAAAAAAAGTTAAGTATTAACAGCTGCTGCTACGAGTTGCTGCAGTAAAACCTCTGTTTCTACAGTTGGAGATACATCGCCGTAAAACTATGCTTGTAACACCCGGCCCATCCTGCGGGTCTAGAATGCTACCATCACACAATAACCACCACAACACTTGCGCAACTAATTTACCAACTAAACATATTAGAACAAAAGTGGTTATCTAGAGAGTATGGTTTGCATCCGTGTCTACATGTGACATGGATGTGCTATTTCCCATTCGATACATGCCGTCTTGGCGTTCACCTAAACACCAATAAATAAACAAGGTTGAGTCCAAAGATTCAGATCACATAATAGAAACAATAAACACCGCCACACGTCCAGTCTCTCTCCTTGCCATGTTATTTTTCTGCTTCAGCGCAACTATAAACATAATCATATCATTATTTCCATCATTATCTTTCCATTAGTGCAATGCATCATTATTCTACATGCTCATTTGCTCATCACATTGTCTATCTGGGGTATAGTTGAGTGAACATCCATCGATGTTCACCGGATCATGAGCCGTCCTCATCGGCATGGGGATCTCTCCACTCTTGTGGAGGCCTCTCGAGGTAGGTCTTACATATCCACCCACGGTGGATATTTCTTTCTCATCAAATGAGTGCACATGATGCAGATGCATATGTCCATTGTCATTAATGTCTCATCATTGTCATCATTAACAGGGTAACCTCACTGCTCACCTCGTTCCATCATTATTGCCATCATTATAATAGCATCATCATATCAAGAAAACATATATTTCCTAACATATGCAGAACTCTGGCTCTACCATGCACTTGCGTTAACCAAGCGGAGGCGAACAACGTCTTGGATGATGCCATTCCAGAACCTCCACTGAACATGCATTCAACCGGTCTCAATACATTGTAGCAATACATGCACACATCTGAGACGACATTGTTCTGTTGGAAATATGCCTAGAGGCAATCATAGAGATGATTGTATTTCATTATGTTCATAATATTGGATAATGTGTTATCACATTCCTTGAATGAATCATTGGTTATGAAGATTAATAAGTATGTGACTTGTTGGTGAAACTCTTAACTTATATGATGTCGTTCTAAATGTATCCATGGTCGAATGTCAATGGTGGAACACTATTGACTCTATCGACCCGGCACATTATATTGATTGATGACCATGTTTGGCGGTCATAGGTATAGGGATACCGAATCGATAATGTGGACACATGAACATGGGGTTGGATTGACCCCCTTAAGACACTATTGAGATTGTTATGATTCTATGTGTAGTTAGTTGGTCTCAAGCAATGGTGATGTATAATCCTTAGACACGAGATCGACATGATTTTCTACATGTGTAATAGCACTCTTAGGGGTTGCCAATCGCTACTAAATGGCTGGGTAGTTATAAAGGTAGCTTTGGGTTTGCTATGAAACATACGGAGGAATGTGTTTGTGGGATATGGGATTGCCCCTCTAACATAACGGGAGAGATGTCTCTGGGCCCCTCGAAGTGGTCGGATAAAGAAAGTGCATGGACATGCCACTAGTGGTCGAAGTGTTCGACCACGTGAGATATCGACACTCGATCGAAAAGTATTGAGCAGTCCATGGATGACACAACATCTCACTTGGAGTTCGACCGGACATCGTGAGGCAAAGGGAGAATACGCGAGAGGTAAAGCTTATTCGATCGATTCACGGTTGGTCGTATGGAGATCTGAGCTGGTCGTGGGCGGTCGAGCGTAATCCTGAGTGGTGAAACACGGTCGTGGGAGTTCTGGCTGAGTGCGTGACCAAATCTGAATGGTCGTATAGAGATAGGACACAGTCGTAAGTGATGAGGACACGTGGTAGATCATATTGCACTAAGGTTTGTCGATATAATTTATGTGTATTAGGAATCGTTATGTCTGCTAGGAACCGCTAACGACTCATGATTGGAAAGGGTTTTGAATCACAACGATTACGCATGAACCTAACGGTCACACACTTAGCAGTTGGAACAAACCGATCTGGATCTGATTAGTCAAGCGTGTTGGATGGGTTACATCACGAGCACTATATAAGGAGATGCATGAAATTTGTTGGGAGGGGCGGGTGAGCATGCAGGCGAGACACACGAAGTCGTGAGTTGAGTTGTTCCACGAAACCCTAGCCGCCATCTCCTGAGAGCTCTGAGTGCGACTTGGTGCTAGTACTTGGCGTATGGTTGTTCCTTCCTTGGATGTGTGGATCTGGTAGGCGCTCTGCGGTCATTTGTTGCGCTTGAGGATGATCGCGATCTTCATAAGGAATTGTAGAGGTCATTGGAGGCGATCGACCACAACCACCACAAGGCGTGCTCGGCTTTGGACAATCAACTTCGACCACTACATCAGCGCTCTTCGTTGGACCGGTGCTCAACCCTTCTTCATTTTGCTGGCGTTTGGTGTAACGATCTGTGATCATCTACTTGCTTGGTGTCTGGTTTTGCGTGGTAGAGATTTTTGATTTTTTCTATCGTAGCCTACAGCGTGACCCAGCGGTGGTATCGAGCCATCTGCGTGGTTTTGATCTAGGCCGGTGCATATAGTTGATATCGTGTAGTAGTAGATTGGATCTATTCTGGTGGATGCGGTAACCTAGATCGGTTCATAGAGATGGGACGATCTAGGCCCTAATCGATAAGATCGATTGGTTTTTAAATTGGTAGTAGATGGGTCTATGAGGAGTCGAGCTATAAGGACGAGATGATTTGTTGCGCTTGTTCACGACCATCTTGCATATCACTCCTACGGTTGAATTCCGCCATCGGAGTATGCATGATATGTAGTCGTATCAAGGCATTAATCGAATGGTTGGAATAGGGTTAATATGATTAATCGATAATTTCCAAGGCTCGATTCGTGAATAAGATTCACGACTCGGAAAAAGTTTAGAAATGGCGCCCTAGACGGTAACGCCCGCCGAACCCACTTCCTTCTTAGGCTAAGCGAGACCGCCGTCTTTGGTATTCATACCGCATGCTATAGGTAGTGTGTGTTCATGTCGTCAGATAGAATTGGATTCTATGCATGACTTGTTTTGCGAGGATTGATGTGAATAGTATGACCCATATTGTATCATGTATGAGATGCATGTTTGTGTGTAATTTTCATGACTGCGTGTCATACTTATTGCACCAAAGTGTCTATATTTATATAACGACTGCGTGTCGACTTGTGATGTTTCTTTACTCCTTGTGATTCATTACTAGTGCTATTAGGAGTAATGGCTTAGTGGGAGCACTTGGAGGAATCAACCACTTGGAGACATGGCGAGCAGAGATGTGGCGATGGAGATCACCATGTGGAAGGTCATACTATATCACAATGCAATTTGATTATCTGTAAATGCCCTTATATTCATGTTCATTTATTTCTATGCGTGTTATTTAAATGCTTTAGATGCTTTTAACATGGTAGAAGTATATTTCCCTCACATAATATTAAGTTAAATTGATGCCTCCCAATGGTTTGCACCATCCAAAGTCATCTATTTTAATGGTAGATCTTGCTAAAGCGAGTGCCATTAATATTACTTGACTAGATGGGTTTGTGTCGGACACTTACCGCATAGCATTAGTTTAGCTTGACAAGGTCATCATAGCGGTTATGGACCTTGGGGCATAGGGTTGGGTCTTGGAGCATGGAGATGATGCCCAACAACAAGAGTCATATAGAGATATGATTAGCAAGAGTTGCTTACCATTTTCACTAGTCTTCTAGCGGTGATGTCAAAGCTCACTAGTAGATTAAATGATTATGGATCTTGAATCACTAAAATGTCATAAGAGGGATATGGTGTTTAGTGGGAGTATCTTTATTAAATTATTTAATAGAAGTTACTTGAACATATGTCTTAGCTTTGTATATTCTACATTGTAGATCATGGCACCAATTCTTTGTACCTACATCGATTTTGCATTACGTTCGATACTTGATAAGGAAAAAGCTGAATGGAACAAACTTTTGGATTGGTCCATAACTTTGAGAATTGTTCTTAGGCAAGATAAAAGGAACATGTTCTAGAGGAACCAATTCGGATGTACTGCTGAGAATCTTCTTGCTAATCTTAAAACGACCTATAAAGGGCATGTGATGAGTCTCTTGATGTTAGGCATCTCATGCTTGCTGCGATGAACTCGGACCTTGAAGCGGTTTGAGAACATTGAGACCTCTGATATGATCGTGGCGCTCAAAGGCATGTTTGAGACACAAGTAGGCTGAGAGATATGATATCTCAAAGAAATTGTTTGGGAGTAAGCTAGGTGAGGAAGTTGGTGAGCCCACATGTGATCAAGATGGTTTGGTTACACAGAGCTTGGAAAAACTTGGTTTCCACTTAGCCAAGAGTTGATTCTGATTTGATTCTTGCTTCGCTACCTTCAAGCTATAGGCGGTTCATTACGAACTTCCATATGAATAAGCTTAGACAAGAATCTCACGAATGCATATGATACTTAAGGCATGAGGGAATGACATAAAGAAAAGCAACTATCATGTGATGATAGTGCAAAAAGTACTAACTTCAAGAAGAAACTAAGAATAGGGTCAAAGGTAAAAGGCAAGAAAGTTTGGATGAGATCCAAACTAACAATCCTAAACCTAAGACCAAGTCGGCCCAACTCAAGAGAATGAATGCTTTTCTTGCAAGGAACGGGCCATTGGAAAAGGCGCAAGAAATATATGGTGATCTGAAAAGAATGGTGGAACTAAACCCTCCACTTCAGGTATTAATGTTATAGATGTTTTTCTTGCTAACTCTTTGTTAACTCATGGGTATTTGATCTGGATCGGTTGCTCATATTTGCAATTTGATTGAGTCTAACAAAGTAGGAGAATTACAAGGGTGAGATGGATCTTGGCGTCGGAAATAAAGCAAGAGTTGCTACATTAGCCGTCGGGTCTTTGCCATTACTTTTGCCTTGAGTTTATTATGGAACTAAATAATTGTTATTATGTTCTAGCCATAAGTAGAAACATCATCTTTGCATCATGTTTGATGGCGGAGGTTATAAATTCATTATAGAGAACAATGGTTGTTCTATATTTTTGAATGAAGTGTTTTATGGCTATGCTCTTGTTTTGAGCGAGTTGTATATTTTAAATCTTGATAATGCACTCGTCTATAATATTAATGCAAAGAGGCTTGGCCTAATAATTTGAATTCCACTTTCATTTGGCATTGTCGTTTGGGTCACATAAGTGAAAGCATGAAGAAGCTCCATAGTGATAGAATGCTAAACTCATTTGATTTGGAATCATTTGAAACATGCGAGTCTTGCACAGTCGGAAGATGACCAAGACACCTTTCCTTTGTGGGAGTGAAAGAGCGTCCAACTGTTGGCACTCATACATACTAATGTGTGTGGACCAATGAGTCTGACGACTAGAGGTGGTTTTCGATACTTCATTACTTTCACCGATTACTATAGTTAGATATGGATATATCTATTTAATGAGAACAAGTCGGAATCCTTTGAAAAGTTCAAGGAGTTCGAGAATGAGGTACAAAATCAACTTGGCAAGACAATCAAATCTTTACAATCGATCGTGGAGGTGAATTTTTGAGCCATAAGTTTGGTGATCATTTGAAACAATATGGAATTATTCCTGACTTACACCACGGACACTCCACAATGGAATGGGGTGTCAGAGTGGCGTAATAGGACCTTGTTGGACATGGTTCGATCAATGATGAGCCAATCGGATCTTCCATTGTATTTTTTAGGTTCGCTCTAAAAGCTGTTGCTTTCACTTTAAATAGGTACCATCTAAATCGATAGATAAGACACCATATGAGATATGGATGGGAAGAGTCCTAGTTTGTCTTTTCTAAAGATTTGGGGATGTGATGTCTATGTTAAGCGTTTGATGTCAGACAAACTCACACCTAAGTCCGATAAGTGCTTCTTTGTGGGGGTATCCTAAGGAAACTAAGGGATATTATTTTTATAATCGGGTTGATAACAAAGTGTTTGTTGCTCGTAATGGTGTCTTCTTGGAGAAAGAGTTTCTTTCCAAAGAAGTCGATTAGAACAGGTGCAACAAAGAAATTCGAGAACCATCTGAAAATGTTTCAACTCCTCTTGAACCTCTACGGGATGAAAAAAATGTTGTTGAATCGTAGATGAGGCATCGACCCCGTAGATCAAAAAGGCCGTCTATTGCCTATAAGGTATGGGCATGGCGTATTATTAGTGAATAATGATGAGCCTAAAACTTATCTTGAGCGATGATGGACCAGGACTACGAGTCATGGCATGAGGCCATGAGATCGGAATAGAGTCCATGCATGATAATCAAGTTTGGAACTTGATTGATGCACTGATGGTATTAAGACCATTGAGTGCAAGTGGATCTTTAAGAAAAAGATAGATATGGATGGAAATGTTCACATTCATAAGGCCGGTTGGTTGCGAAGGGTTTGGACAAATTCAAGGGGTTGATTATGATGAAACCTTCTCTCTGTCGCGATGCTTAAATCTATTAGGATCATTCTAGCTATTCTTTGCATATTTCGACTATGAGATATAGCAAATGGATGTCAAAATGGCTTTCCTTAATGGAAACCTAAGTGAGGATGTGTACATGACACAACCTAAGGGTTTTGTCGATCCAAAGGAAGCTAGAAAGGTATGCAAGTTTAATAAGTCCATCTATGGATTGAAGCAAGCATATCGGAGTTGGAACATTCGTTTTGATGAAGTGGTCAAAGGGTTTGACTTCATCAAACGAAGAAGAACCTTGTGTTTACAAAAGGTTAGTGGGAGCAAACTTGTATTTACGGTCTTGTATGTAGATGACATACTATTGGTGGAAATGACTTTCCAATGCTTGAATCTGTTAAAACTTCATTAAGAAATAGTTTCTCAATGAAAGATTTAGGAGATGCAACATATATTCTTGGTATAATGATCTATAGAGATAGATCTCTGAGGCTAATTGGATTAAGCTAGGATATGTATATAGACAAAGTGTTGAAAGCGGTTCAACATGCAAGATTCCAAGAAAGATTTCTTGCCCATGGCACATGGCATTAATCTTAGCAAGAATCGATGTCCTCGACCAGCGATGGCGAGACAAAATGAGTAGAATTACATATGCTTGATTTTGTTGGATCTATCATGTATGCCATGCTATATACCGCGACGGATGTATTATATGCTCTAAGTGTTACGAGTAAATACCAAGTGATCTGGTGAAGGTCCTTTGGGCGGTATGAAAAACATCCTTAAGTACTTAAGAAGGACTAAGGATCGTTCCTAGTTTATAAGCGGTGATGAAGAGCTCGTTGTAAATGGTTACACCGATGCAAACTTCAAACCAACAAAGATGATTATCGTTAGCAATCTAGTTTTGTATTCATTTTGAATGGAGGAAGCGGTGGTGAAAAAGTTCCAAGCAAGAGGCGGTTCTGATTCTCTGACGGTAGAGTACCTTCGGCTTCTAAAGGCTGCGAAGAAGGTGTTTGGATAAGGAAGTTCCTTCTTGAGTTGGGTGTGGTTCCAAGTGCCTCGAGCAGATGGATCTCTATTGTGACAACAATGGAGCCATTGCTTTCGAGCTAAGGAGTCTAGATCCCATCGAAGTCAAACATATACTCGGGCATTATCATCTTATTAGCGAGTTAGTGAATAGAGAGATGTTAAGATATGCAAAGTTCATCGGTTTAAATGTTCTTGTCCGTTGACAAAGCCTCTCACATAGCCCAAGCATGAGGCGCACACAAGAGCTATCGGTATTAGATACCTTAATGATTAACTCTAGTGCAAGTGGGAGGCTTGTTGGAAATATGCCTAGAGGTAATCATAGAGATGATTGTATTTCATTATGTTCATAATATTGGATAATGTGTTATCTGTTAGTTGAATGAATAATTGGTTATGAAGATTAACAAGTATGTGACTTGTTGGTGAAACTCTTAACTTATATGATGTCGTTCTAAATGTATCCCTGGTCGAATGTCAATGGTCGGAACACTATTGACTCTATCGACCAGCACATTGTATTGATTGATGACCATGTTTGGCCGGTCATAGGTATAGGGATACCAAATCGATAATGTGGACACATGTTAGAGAACATGGGGTTGGATTGACCCACCTTGAGACACTATTGAGATTGTTATGATTCTATGTGTGGTTAGTTGGTCTCAAGCAATAGTGATGTATAATCCTTAGACACGAGATCGGCATGGTTTTCTACATGTGTAATAGCACTTTTAGGGGTTGTCAATACGCTACTAAATGGCTGGATAGTTATAAAGGTAGCTTCGGGTTTGCTATGAAACATGAGGAGGAATGTATTTGGTGGGATATGGGTTGCCCTCCTAACATAACAGGAGAGATGTCTCTGGGCCCCTTGAAATGGTCGGATAAAGAAAGTGCATGGCCATGTCACTAGTGGTGAAGTGTTCGACCACGTGAAGTTATCTAACACTCGATCGAAAGTATTGAGCAGTTCATGGATGACACAACATCTCACCTAGAGTTCAACTAGACATCGTAAGGCAAAGGGAGAATATACGAGAAGGTTAAACTTATTCGATCGATTCTGGATGGTTGTATGGGGATACAAAATTTGGTAGTAGGCTGGTCGAGCGTAATCCTGAAGTGGTCGAAACACGGTGCGTGGAGTTCTGGTAGTGCGTGACCAAATCTGAACTGGTGCGTATAGAGATAGGACCTAGTCGTAAGTGATGGGGACACAGTGGTAGATCATATTGCACTAAGGTTAGTCCGATATAATTTGTGTGTATTAGGGAATCGTTATGTCACCTAGGAACGCTAACGACTTCGTGATCGGAAAGGGTTTCGAATCACAACCGTTTATGCATGAACCTTGGGTCACACATTAGAGGTTGGAACAAACCCGATCTGGATCTGATTAAATCAAGCGTGTTGGATAGGATCCGTCCACGAGCACTATATAAGGAGATGCATGAAATTTGTTGGGAGGGACGGATGAGCGTGTGAGGCAGAGACACACGAAATCGTGAGTTAAGTTGTTCCACCAAAACCCTAGCCGCCATCTCCACGAGAGCTATCTTGTGTGACTTGGTGCTAGTACACGGTGTATGGTTGTTCCTTCCTGGATGTGTGTATCTGGTAGAGGCGATCTTCTTGATTCTTTGTTAAGCAGGGGCGATCTGCGATCTTCATAAGGAATTGTAGAGGTCATTGGGGAGGCGATCGACCATGACCACCACACCGGCGTGCTTTCGTATTTGGATGATCGACTCGACCACTACATCAACGCTCTTTGTTGGACGGTGCTCCAACCCTTCTTCCGCTGCTCTCGCATTTGGTGGTAACGATCTGTGATCATCTACTTGCTTGGCGTCTGGTTTCGTGGTAGAAATTTTGATTTGTTACTATCTTAGCCTACCGTGACCGCGGTTCCTCTGCGCAATCCTACGAACAAACCCCTCTCCAGGACCTTTATTACTGTGACCGGTGCCCAAAATAACAATAAGTTAGGGACGCGTCGTCTAACCTGCGAATAAAATTTATTCATGAGACCCCTACTTCTTTTCTTCTTTTTCCCATTTCCCTTTTCTTTTCTTTCCTCTTTTTCTTTCTCTGGCCGAAGCCTTCCTCCCGACCTGGCCTTATCTCTTCACCTCCCTCTCTTTCTTGCTCTACTCCACCTCCCTCCCTCTCTCCTCTCGGTGGTCCTCTCTATCACCGCCGCCGGCTCGGCCCGTACCTCCCTGCTCGGCCGCGTCCTCGTCCCTCGCCCGTCACAGCTCCTCTCCTGCACACAGTGGCATTAAGGCCCATGCCCTTGCCTCCTGGCTCCCTATGCCCGTGCACTCCTGGCTCGCCTACGCCTAATTCGGCCTCCAGCCGCCGTGCGCCTCCTCTACACGATGGTCCCCCCTTTCCTTCTTTAGTCCCCGGTGTCTACTCCTACATGCTGCGACAAGGCGCTTGGCAGTTCCTGCGCCCGTCTTGCCGCCTCCTCTGAGCTTTGCCCAGAAGTCCTACTCTCACCCCTTTTACTTTATGCATTCTAGTGTTGTGTCATGCTTGCTCATGTGTTATGCTTGTTGTGAAGGATAAAAAAGAGGATAGGGTAACCTACTTTGTTTGTTGGTTTAGAAGTGGGAAGTGGCAATGGCGATGCTCGTGGTGTGGCCGCCTTTCTTTTTGTCGAGTTGGTGAAGGTAGTAGTCTAGGGTCCTCACCTCCTTCGCCTTCCCCAACTCTTTGTGCTCCTCTCCTCAGACTCTCTTCCTCACTTCCCTCTGTGGTTGCCATGGGCTCGGTGGCCTTCTTGGCTTTGCCTTTTGCCTTGGTGTGGGAGTAGAGGAAGTGTAGTCTTGGCTTTGGTTGGGGAGAAAGTAGGGTGAGAAATGGGATGAAGAGTGAGTGCTCTCTGTTGGGTGCCTCTCTGGCTGTCACGATGGGTTGGTCTTATCCTTCTCTTTCTCCCTCCCTCCTGTTGGCTTGGTCAAGGGTGAGGCTTTATCTCATGGCCAAAATCATGTGGGGTAAAAATGGCACTATTTGTTGGCTTTTCTACATGGAAGGTAAGTTGGAAAAAATGGTAGGCGTTGGATTCTCTATTGCGAATGATGATGCCCACATAAGTGAGAAGAGCACCGATCGTCCCCGGACGATGCAGGAACCTCAATGAACGATAATTCATTCGGTATTTCTAAAGCCGAAGGGTTATGACAGCAAAACCCTTTTTATCCCTATTGTTCTCGCTTGGATTGTTCTCAATTTTTGTTTTCCTTCTATTTTCCTTTCTACTGGCATTACATTCCACCCCCCTTAGCGAATTGACCCCAAATTGCAGCGTTCAACAATCCACGAAAGAACAAAATGAAACAAAGTACGCACATAAACATAACTCTAACTCGTACCCATAGAGAACAACTCTGGGTACTTCTTGCGCATGCGAGACTCCAATTCCCAAATTGCTTCTCGCTCGGACTGATGCGACCAAAGCACCTTAACATACTTTATCGTTCTGTGCCTTAGTACCCTCTCCGATTCCTCGAAATCCAGGCTGGGCCAGGACTCGTAGGTGAAGTCTTGTAAGGGACAACGGTTCTAGGGCGATCTCATGCTCCGGATCCTTTAAGTGCTTTCCCAACATAGGAACATAGAACACATTGTGCATTCCTCGCATGGACTCAGGAAGGTCCAAGCGATATGCCAACTTTCCAATCCGTGCTAGAATCGGAAATGTCCCAATGTACCACGGGCTAAGCTTCCCTTTTGTACCAAATCGCATAATTCCTTTAGTGGGAGACACTCTCAGGAGCACCTGATCCCCCACTTCGAACTCTAAGTCGCGCCTCCTCACATTCACATAACTTTTCTGCCTACTCTGGGCAGCTAGCAAATTCTGTCTAATCTCCGCCACTCGTTCCACTGTTTGCTGGACCCAATCCAGACCCAAAACAACCTTCTTGCCTACGACATCCCAACAAAGTGGCGATCTACACTTCTGCCCATACAGAACCTCGAATGGCGTTGCTCGAACACTGGGGTGGTAGCTGTTATTATAGGCAAACTCCGCGAGTGCCAAATGATCCTCCCAGCTGCCTCAGCATGTCCTCTAGTGTTTGAATGGTGTGCTCGGATTGCCCATCATGCTGCGGGTGGAAGCGGTGCTGAGCTGAAGTTTAGTGCCCAGGCGCCACAAACTCTTCAAAACATAGAGACAAACTTGGTATCTCATGTGAAACTATCGTATTGGGCACACCATGCAACCTCACTATCTCACGCACATAGATGAGTGCCAAATCACTTGCGAATTAAATAAATGCGAATAGGGATGAAGTCTTGTGGTTACTAAATTGATCCTGCTTTGCCCAAATAGCATCCTTACCTCATTTGGAGTGCGAGGTAGGTGACTCTGAAATCCATGGTGATGTCATCCCATAGCTCTTGAGAATATCCAAAGGTGCAATAGTCGGCGGGATCGTATGCTCGACCTTCACTCAGCAGCAAACCCGCAAGATGCCACATAATGGCGACATCCAACTACATATCATCTGATACATCTTGGTCTCACGGGATGCAGGTGTCTGAAGTGCGATGAGCCTCTCTCAATATATCGTCCTTGACCTAAGCCTTTTGTGTACGCATAAAGCGGCCCTTAAACCATAATCTTGCCCAGGCTCATCAAGGCTAAAGTCCCCTTTTCCCTTTATCAAGGTGCTTTCTCACTTGTTGAAACAACCGATCATGTTGTTGTGCTTCTCTCTGCTCAAAATTGCCAATTCGATGGCAATTTGTATCTCGATCGATGTTGTGCAGGCATAACAATAAGAAATTTCCATGCAATCAAAGTTAGCAATAAGACAACCTAGAGTGGAGCGTGTTGCCTTGCGACTAAGGGCATTAGCCACCACATTCGCCTTGCACGGATGGTACTTGGATAGTGAGATCATAGTCCTTGATCAGTTCGAGCATCTTCTTTGCCTCAAATTCAACTCCTTTTGAGTAAAGATATACTTGAGGCTCTTGTGGTCAGTAAAAATATCACAAGACTCTCCATACAAGTAGTGCCTCCAAATCTTTAGAGCAAAAACCACTGTAGCTAGCGTAGCTAGCTCTAAATCGTGAGTAGGGTAATTACGCTCATATTTCTTCAACTATCATGATGCATCATAATCACTTGGTACATCTTTCATGAGCAAGCAACCGGACCCTCAAGAAGCATCCAAGTAGATCGTGAAGCACTTTCTTGGCTCGGGGAGGTGAAACGAGGGCAATAACTAACTTTTCTTTCAAAGTCACAGAAACTACGCTCGTTTTCATCGGTCCACTGGAATTTCGCACCCTTCCGCGTGGGCTGAGACATTGGCATGGCAATAATTGAGAAGTCTTTTACGAAGCGCCGGTAGTAACCAGCTAAGCCCAAAAAACTTCTCACTTCTTTGACATTAGTTGGCCTCTTTCAATCCACTACAATCGAAATCTTGGCTGGACTAATCACATGACCCAGGAAGCCCACTTGAAATCTAGAACTCACACTTCTTTAACGGCAAAGGCGATTCTCCCTCATAGTCTCAAGCACGAGCCTCAAATGCGCTCATGCTCTCCCGAGTCTTAGAATAAATCGAGGATATCATCGATGAACACAACAAGAAAGTCATCAAGATACTTATGCGACATACTATTCATCATCTTCATAAAGACAACGGGGGCATTCGTTAGTCAAAGGACATAACTTTATACTCATAGTTCCCATACCTTGTAAGCGATCTTTTCTATATCTTGCTCCACACTTGAATCGATTATACCCAGTTGCGGATCAATCTTGAAGAATACCTTGGCTCCCTTCAATTGATCAAACAAATCCTCGATACAAGGCAAAGGGTATTTATTCTTAATGGTCATCGATTAAAACCACGATAGTCTATGCACATCGTCAACTCCGTCCTTCTTTTGATTGAATAGGGCGGGGGCTCCCTAAAGTGACACACTCGATGAATCAACCCTTTGGACAACAACTCATCCAATTGCTTCTTCAATTCCTCCTGGAAGGTTGTGCCAAATGGTATGGGGACGAGAGAAATAGGTAGGTGTGCGAGGAACAAGATCAATCATAAACTCCACATCCCTTTCGGGTGGCATACGGAAGCTCTTGAAAATACATCGGGATACTCACATATCCTTTGGAATATCCCCAATACACAAAGGTGCACTCGGCTTCTCCGTAAGTGCTAAAGCGAACCAGACTTCACCGATTAAATCGGCGAGAACAGTGGCCAACACAAGCGAACAGAGGTGCATCCCCTAAAGATTATCTTCTCCCCGGAAGAAGCTTGCAAAGTGACTATCCTCCAGAAGCAAGAAATCATGGCCAGGCAGCGATGCAACGAGTCCATGCCAAGAATAACATCAAATGGTTCTATCTGAATAGCCATTGAGTTTGCAACAAAATCCTCACCATCTAATGAAACCACGCATCGAGGACATATCGTGGAGCTAGTAATGATAACTCTTGGAGAACTAACTATAACGGACTACAAGATCTGCCTCATACTCAACTTTGCTTTTCTAAGCGAACTTCGTGGGGCACAAAGGAATAAGTAGCACGGGGTAGAAAAGAGCAAGGGCACAACACGAATCTACTAATAGGGTAGTTGTCACCACGTCCGGTCGACCCTCACGGACTCGGTGGCGCAATGTCGTGGGCTCTAGGTGGTCTTGAGGGCGGCGAAACCTGACACCTATTTGAGGCGACAAGCGTAAATGGGGCGATGCGGCGTCTTTGGCTAGAACAAGCAGTGCGGTGCGATAATACCGGTGGGTGGTACCAAGGAAGGAGGAGGCTCTTGCGGCCGGGGTAGCCACCAACATCTGGGCAGACCCAGGGTGAAGCATTTGTCGATGGCCAGTGCCGGCTCCCTTGATAATACTAGGGGGTTCTAATGACAAACCGCTCCATGTGGCCGGCCGACCACATTGTCGACACTCTCCGTCCAGAACATTGACACGGTGTCCTGCTTGCACTTGAAGCAGATCATGCCCTACAGGGACGGGATGATAAGTGGGGTTCTTGACAAAGAATGGTATTGAAGGAGGCGGCCTCGAAGATTTGGACTTGAACGTGCAGAACTCTTGGCCCACTTGGACTTCTTAGGAGTAGGTCGAGATAACACCCCCTCACTAAACTTCTCTTGGTCACTACCAAAGCGCTTGGACCACCAGAGGGTTGCAGTCCTTTAGTGAGCTTGTTGTTGGTGTAAAAACCGAACACGGGTGATGGAGTGGACGTCGGCCGTATTACGGGCCATCATCCACAAGAGTGAGAATGACACGAGGGTTTATCTGAGTTCGAGGTTCAGGAGGACCGCCTTACTCTGTCGGTGGCCTCTGAGGGTTAGGGGTTCTCTGGGAGGCTCACGATGTCTTACTTTCTTATATTGCTTAAGAGCCATCCCTCAAATGAGAGATACATGGGGTATTTATAGGCCCTTGGGCCTATACAAATGACCAAAATACCCCTTTGAGGGATATCTACCCTATGAGTGCAAGTGAGGGGCATTATAGTCTTTTAAGAGTATAGCCGCATTTTTTTGGACCTATACGTGCGTCCTCTGCAAAGCGACCCCGTTTACACTAGGGATGAATTATTCTTCCAACACTAGCCCCTTGCCCTTGGCGTTTTAGAGAGCGCTGAAAGGTAGCCTCGGTAGGGGTGGAAGCGGATCGAATCTGAATTGAATAGTCGAATCTGAATATGAATTCCTATTTTCAAAGCGAATCTGAATCTGAATCCTATTTTTAAGCGAATCTGAATCTGAATTGAATATTCTTGAATCTGAATACAAATCGAATGTAAATACGAATCTGAATTGAATCGAATATGTACTCAATTGATTGAATCACGAATATCCTATAACTTTTGCGACAAATCTCGGTAGAACAAATAGTATTACGTATTAGTATCAGGGACAAAAGCAGATAGTATTAAGTATTAGTTTTTCTCGGATAGTATTTATTTTTTGGATACTATCGGTTTTTTCCGGATCTGAATAACACGAATCGGATCTGAATACTATCCATTTTTCCGAATCTGAATAACAGAATCACGGATATGAATACTATTGAATCACAGTTTTACTTACCACATTTGCGTTTTCTCGGATACAAATATCGGATAAAGCGGATTATCCTTACCAATTTCCACCTAAGCCTCGGGCGCGTTTAGCTTCAAAGTCGAGTCTCAAAACCATGCGGCACTCTCGGGCTTAATCAACATCTGTTACACTTCGAGCATGGTGAGATTGCGGGTTGTTTCATGGTTTATTATCTGGGCCCTAGTGACATTTTGAGAACAACCCGAGACCACGTACATTTGGGTTGCACCAAAGCCACTTGGGCTCCTCAAGCCACTAGTGCACTAGGCGGCGAGCAACAGTGCGCAGGCTCGCCTGAATCCCAACAAAGACTTTTCTTCGGTGCTTTGGCCTTGATAACACAAGCACCAAGGACCTTCATGGGTGCTTTTTCCAAGATGGGGTTGGTGAATCCCTAAGCAATCGAGCTTGCTTCGGGGTGACTCTTCCTTGCTTTCTTGCTTGCATTGGTGCGAGAAAAGCCTCAAGCTCGCTCTTTCTTGCTTTCTTGCTTGCTTTCCCTCTCTACTCTTTCTTGCCCTTGGTAGGCCATCCGCGCCTCCTTCGCCCTAAGCGCCCAGGAGTCTTCAACTGCGCCACTCAAGCTGAGCAGGGACGTCCCATCCATGAGCAGCCGCTGCTGCGACTGGCGCTTGGTTGCCCTAATCGTCTTTATGGCGGCGATCCTCGTGGGAAGCTTTGGCGGCGAGTAAATCTCGATTTCTCCATTAGGGTTCTTGATTTCCCTCTCTTGCTTCGCCGAGTTTCTCGGGCATGATCGTAGAATGTCTTGCGTCTTCGGCGGCGGCGTATGGCGCCCAGGTATTGGCGAGTGGCTGGCGCCAAAGGCTGCGGTATTGCTCAGTGTGCAGGCGTCCATTGTCGGCGCCAAGGGTGCGAGCCTTTTTCGGACATGAAGCGTCCATTTGTTAGGGTGCATGGCGAGCGTTTACTGCCGAACCGGCGTCTATCTGCCGGAGATCTTGGGTTGCCGTCGTCTACTGCCGAGGCGTTTTGAAACTTGTGTTTTGGATGCTATAAACAACGATATGGAGTTTAGTTCGAGTGTATGTAGTTGCTCTTCGATGCGGAAGTCGATTAATTAGACACTTAGTCCCTAAGCGTGGATTCGAGTTTAGCGAGCGCATGGATACTTAAATCTAGCTTCAGCGATCTTTTAGCTCTAGAGTAGTAGTTGAAACTCAGCGAGGCGAACACAGGTGCGAGAACCTTTGAGGCCTTGACCATTGGGGCGCGCATGGTGTGGTCTTGCAGGCGCATGGTGGCCGAGAACGCGAGAGTAGCGGCGGCGTGTCTTGTGGTGCTAGAAGCGCGAGGGCATATATTTATCTTGTGATTACTGTTAGACTCGAATTTGTTACATATAAGCCATACACACCACTCGGTTATTGTTGGAGCCGATTTGGGGTGTTAGCATGCGTGCATGAGTGTTGGGCGTGCAAGCCACATAGGATTTTTAAGCGTAGTTCTTATTTGTTGGTGTTAGCGCTACAAAATTTGTCTCTTGTATAATTTGTGTGTATATTGATGTTCCTTTGCCAAATACTTATCCATTTTTTCCATTCTTTGGTATTGCGAGGTTTTGGTCGCTTTATGCCATGACTAAGGACTGCGACCTCTTTCGCCGGGGAAGGGGAGACAAGGACCAGGCCAAGGCGGCTGGGATTGACCTGCCACACGACGATCTTGACGAGGATATCGAGCTCCATGATGGCAACCGACAAAGGCGGCTCTCATGGGGGTTATGAGATCGGGATTAACACTCTCAAATCCTCTGTGTATTCCACACTAGTCTCGTGATCAGTAACTAGTGTACATAGTTAAACAAAAATGATAACAATCCATATCACACATTTATTGAATAATAATCAAAGTTTTATTACGAGAAATGCTACGAGTCAACAACGATGAATACAACGGAAGGCGAAAAAAAAAAGTAGTAGAGCCCGACTAATGCACTTACAAGCAATCGGTGGGATAGCGGCCTAGTCATCGAGATCTTGGCGATTCTTGAAGTCCTTCTCCTCGATCAATATTTTATTAAGCAAAGTGAGTACAAATGAATGTACTCATAAGTTACACTCAATAACAGATTATAATGCATGAAGGTATAACAAAGGATGTCTTATAGGGTTGATTTTGTATAAAGCAATATTTTCTTTTTCAATACTTGTACTAAGTTCCAGCGAGTTTATTCCATAATTAAAATTTATTTTATAAATCTCAAGTTTTATAGTCGGATAACATTCACACAAGAGTGGTGAAAGATACCCTCCTATCACAAGGCTACCGCCCAATTTCCCAATTGGATACAATATCTAAAATCATTTAATAAAATCTTTTGAAAACAAAATCAAAGTCTAACTTTGCTTTGGCTTTGCTAAGCATGTCCATGACCGATGTGGACACGGCTATTAGGATAGTTTTACACTCTCTGAGAGGTTGTACATCTTTACCCACAAGAGATAATCACTCATCTTGTCGCTCACACACTTAGAAGGTGTGCGACTAAGATATTATTATAAGGCCTTTACAATGCACCATCCACGTAATCATACGCTAAGGTTTCGCTTTCTTTGTATTGAACCATCCATGGATTTAAGTCCCTCTTGCGCCATGTGGGAATATATAAAAGTAGGTCATAAAAGACACCCATAGCCGGATGGCATGACCACGGTGAAATGATACAAATTAGTTAGCCAAGGCATGTCCATTTCCGACTTGTGGTAATGCGTTGGGGCTTAGCAAGATCTTGACAAAGACCGGTCCTTAACTAACTTAGGCGACTTTCCAATAAAACCACAGGCCTCGATCATAGAAATGAATCAATCCCATGCATAAACATGCACCCACTAAACATCCATTTAGCCGGGTCTATATCAATTTTCATTTTGTTTTGCTTTTCAAAAATCATTTGCAAAATTTCTATGGTAAACAATACCATAGAAGCGTTTAAATCATAATTGAATATTTTGGCTAAATTCCCAAAATCAAATATTTAGTCTAAGCATTGCTAAGCAAATTTTTCCAACATGTTCTAGTCATACTAATGTCTTGACGGAGTTTTAACTATGGTGTCAAGGAATGGTTAATTCAATAAAAATTTTGGCTATATCAAGGTATTGGGAATAACTACAATTTAAACATGAATTTAAATAGCTGAATATAAATAAGCATGCGGTAATAGTTTAAAACAGAATTTAAATAATTTTAAATACTGGGATTCAAACGTGATCAACAGATTAACTTGCCTTGCTTATTTAGTTGTTATTCTTAAATGACGTCGGAATCTGATTCTTTAAATAATTCAGGTTTCCCTGGAGTCGTCGAAATCTATACGCGAAAACAAACCAAAATCAAATAAAAGGAAACAGTTCGGACGAAGGTAAACATATCTAACAACATCTTGAAGGACGGAAGTATTCTAGATGAAACTAATCATACCTAGTGGAGTTGATGAAGGAAATACTTCAGACGAAGTATATTCAAAGGAGTTAATGAAAGAAATACTACAGACGAAAATATAATCAAAGGGAAGTTGATGAAGGAAATACTTCAGACGAAGTATATCCAAGGAGTTGATGAAGGAAATACTACAAACAAAAGTAAATAAATCTAACAGGGAGAGAGAAAATGTTCACAGGAACATTCCTCACTGGTTATACCTAGATAGGAGAGATTACTTGATTAGGTAATACTCTCATATCCGCTTCGATCATGAAGGGTTACGCTCACGAGAGCGGATAGCGATGAGCGATACCTAGAACCTATGTGATGTTGTTTTCATAACGAGATCACCTAGTACTTACAAGCACTCTCTTCAAGCATTCTATGTATACATCACGACAATCCTCAGGTCAAAATCAATCCTCTTATATGCTCTCCTCTTTTAGCAGACTTTGATGGTGATCTTTGATTAGCTTTATTACTTGTGTGGCTCGGACTTACTAGTATGAGGTTGAGACATGGGCACAATCCTAGTTAGGTTTTAACGAAAGCAATTATTTTGCCTAATCAATATTTCAGTAAAGGTTCACTTGTAATTGTAGGTTCCTATGATGTATTATTTTATGACATTGGCCTAGGGCCATCATGTTATTAAAGGTAACTATATTATCTTTCAACATGACTCCTTTTAAAACTTGTCCTTAAGTATACCACTATTAGCTGTAACACCCTGGCTATTCGGAAGCCAAGATGTCACCTAAATAATCTAACATACAACCATAATGCGGAAGAATTAGAATACCATCTCATCTAATAACAAAAAGAGATCAATATTCAATAGGACCATGTCATGAATATAGTCAGAATCTAAACAATAACTATCGAAGGAATAATCAAAGATCACAAGTACTACTGAATTAACCATAACATAGCCATAGGTATCATTCATCATCTAAATTTATTTATTACAGTTCATCAATAACAAATGAAAGATAGAACTAAATCATAATCTTGGACTTGAATAGGGTGAAGTGAATGAGTAGTGTGTGTCTACTCCTCCCAATAGAGCCAACATCAATGATCACCTAAAATAAACAAACAAGCAAGAATGAGTCCGAGACTTAGCAAGTACAGTGAATAAATGGGACATACAACAAACATGATCAAGCCAACATTATTGAAGAATATGAATAAATCACAGAACGAATATTTGAATGAATGGAATGAATGGATTGAATGAAATGAAGGGACTACACATATACATATCTTGGTATTGCTAGTGACACACCCGTCGGTGTTCACCTAAGCCGCATTTAATAAAATCTGGGGATCAAGTCCCGTATGAAGAGCGTTTCATCTGGTGTCCCAATCTGCCCACATTTGAATGGTGGGTCTTACGTTACTTATCTTTGGAATTGATGGGTCTTTTTAATCCACTCCCATGGATGAAACATGAATAATGGATGCATGGAATGCAATATGTATATTGAAAAGATATGCTCTCTAATCATGGAGATAACACATATGGAAGGAACATGAACATTAAATATTATCATGGATCTTAGAAAAACACAATATCAATATCAAACATTCAACATTTTCTAATTATCAGAACATCAAAGTACTTGCCTTCCGCGATGCGACGCGTTAGTAGGCAATGGCGGTGCTTCTAAACCTGAAGCCTCTCCGCCTACACAATATATACTCGAAATAAGAACAACATATAACAGGAAACTTCCATTAATATTCTACAATGCCTTCCCGACAACCCACAATTAACTAATTAGATCTAATCTGAAAACAGGCGACACAATCATGGAACTGATTCTGGACAGCAGCACGGAATCACTCATATCTAACGATCTGGGACTCAGAACGAGGTGAGCCCAGATCCTATGGAAACTTAACAAAAATATCTATGAAAACCTAGTTGGTGAGATAATCCAATTCGGCCAAAATCAATATACTACAGGCAGATGAACTTGAAATACAGAATCTGTCGGCGAAGCGGGCAGCAATAAAGAAAATAACACAACTTTTGACCTACAACTCCGATTAAGGCGTTCTTTAACATTATGGAAAGGTTACGAAATTTTATAAAATAAACTAGTTGGGTGGAAACCCTGAATTTGCCTCTAACATAAACATATCTTAAAAGACAAATTAACAGATCAATCTCGTCAGAATTCTGGACAGCAAGAATGAGACTATCATAACTTTTGATCCGTATGTTAGAATTAGGTGTTCTTGGCAGCCACGGAAAGCTAAAAATATTATCTAAATATCTCTAAGAGATGGACATCTTGAATTCTGTCTCAAAGAATCCGAAATCGACCCGCATAAGTACTGGACAGAATTAGCGTCTACCCGGCAGCAAAGCGATCAAGCAATTAATCGAAATCGCCTCTAATCATCAACAAATAGCGGAAAACACTTACGTTACCCTTGTAGACCCACGGGAAGGCGATGATCAAGACTTCGAAGAAGATGATCCCTTCTCTTCTCCTCCTTTCTCCCTTTTCTTCTTCCTCCAGATGGTGGCGATGAGGAGCGACAAAGGCGACATGGGGCGTGGCAGCGGGGAGGGAGGATTTGCTACAGTGGCAGCGTGCTACAGTAGCCACGTGCTACAGTAAAAAATGCCTAGGGTTTGGTTGCCCCTTCTTAAACCAACTTCCACTTGGGCCAAACAACGTGGGCGAAAGCCCAAGATTATTTCTCCTCTAAAAATCTGATTTCTCTTTTTAATTCTGTTAAATATCTTTCTCATTTCAATTAATTCTCTAATGTTAAGCAGGATATTACATAACCCATTGTTGGATACTTTCTTTGTTAGGAGAAATTGAAATTGAATACATTCCCTCTCGAATAATATTCTCTCTATTTAATATTAGGGGTATTACATTAGCTCACTAATTCTTTCACGACTAACAACCTAGGGCTCAATGGTCATTCATACACTAGCAATGCCCTATTATATTTTATCAGGTTGTTACTACTATTACATGTTGATCTTACTTAGCTAGCGTAATAAGTTAGTATATGCCTAACCCTACCTATATCATCTTAGCTTCTAGTTTCCTAATGTAAGCCTAACTACTCATGATCTCTTGTTTATCAAAACTTTGTGAGGTTATTAAATTGGGCAATGAGGAACTTGCTAATTAAATTGCCATCGACTAATCACTTAACTAGCGATAGTGTTACTAATTATTGTACAACTCCTATGGGTATTGACATATCAATAGATCCTAGCTAGTCTTTAACTAAAACTAGCTATGGTGAACAATTATATTTGAGCTAACACTTAGCATCAACTATATGGGACATAAATCTATCTATGCATTATATGGGAAGCAACCTCGGATAGTTGACTTCTTATGACCTTTGCCGATAAGACTCACATTTTTCATACTTCAGTTAAAACCCCCTTTTAATGCTAAACAATGTTAGTATACTAATATATACTCAATTAACCTCTAATTACCGTGAACCATTCCTTTGGGATTATCTATTAATTATACTTTGATTGCCTAACTTGTCACCTCATATTACTAACATTTTCATATAACGATTCATCGATTGCATTACCATTGTAACTATTACCACTTGATTTATCCCTAAATGTTACTAACTAATTACCAAACTAATTATTTGATTAATGTCACGACCGAGCCTTAGGAGGTCCGGCGCTTGTCCCGAGAGCACCCGAAGAGGTCTTATGTGATCCGGACCTCGAGGAGGTCGAAGGCTGACAGGAGCACTCGAGAAGGAGTCTCCTAGTCACGACCTTCGGAGTTCTCCTAGTCTTGTTGGACCTCATGGAGGTCATGGCGATCTAGGAGCACTCAAGGAGAATCCCAAAATCACATGTGCTGGCAGAGCTAGTCCCAGGACCAACAACTAGCCCACCGGTGAACAAAAGTGGTAACAACTATCAACGCATAACTTTATTAAAATAACAACGAGTTGATTACAAGGGTGGCTTAGCTGCCGACAACAAAACACTGTGGAACAAAGAAGTGGTCCACACGATTAGCCCGCGAACAATCGTCTGGAGAATCATAACCTAGTCGTCTTGGGGGTCCTCTAGCTCATCGAAGGCGTCCTCTCTTGCTCAAACATGTCAAGCAAGAGTGAGCACAATATTTGTGCTTTCATAAGTCACACTAAATCAAATGTGATTGAATGCATTCATACAAGGATAACTCATAGGAAGTTTTATAGGGTTGTCTTTGCATAAAGCCAAGTTTCTTTCCAAATACATGTACTAAGTTCCAGCGGTTATACTATAACTAAAATTCATTTTCTAAATCAATTTTATAGTTGGATAACATTCATCATCAAGTGGTGAAGGATACCCTCCTATCACAAGGCTACCGGCCGAACCCATTTGGATAGACATCCAAAACCATTTCAAAGGTTTTTAAAAACAAAACCAACATCTAACTTGGAAGCGGTTTGCGGCATGTCCTTGGTAGTGGACATGGCTATTGAAACGGTTTTACACTATGAGAGGTGTCTGGCTTTACCCACAAGACCACGACTTCTCTAGTTTGTTTGGCATCGTCGATACCACCACTCCTGCGGTAGGTAAGTGGTCTGAAACACGTCACAAGGCCTTTACAATGCGCCATTCCACATGATCCCCCTCGCTAAGGTTTAGCCTCCTATGGATAGAAACCCACGAGTTCATAGCCCCTCTTGCGCTAGTGGGAATGCATGTCGTAGATCATGAAAGACCACCCACACAGCCGGATGGAGCGATCACGGTGGAACATTGCAAATTAGTTGGCGAGTCTACCCCATTACGGACATGTAGTTGCCGCGGTGAGGCATGGCAAAATACACTCGAACTGTCCTTAAGCGGCACATGCGACTTCTCTGAGAACCACAGGCATCGACCATAGAAATGGATCGATCTGTGCATGGACATGAACCCATCAAGCGGCCCGATTCGCCCAAGTCGAGAACAATTTTCCTTTTCTTTGCTTTTCAAAAACATTTGCAAACTACCACGACAACCCAATGTCATGGATTAAAACATTTAGACAACATTGGTCTTTTGTGATAAAATTCACAAATCAAGATTTTTGGTCTAAGCGTAACTAAGCCGAGAGTTTTGCAACATGCTAGTTCATACTAATGTACCAACTAGCTTTTTACTAAGGTGACAAGGGCGGTCGGGTCAATAATCAAGTTCGGATGTACAAAGGAACTAGGAATAACTAACAAGATTAAAACATGGATTTAAATTACTTGAATTGAAATAAGCATCACGTGATAAATTGAAATAGAAATTAAATAATTTGAGATACTGGGATCAATATGATCAAGGGTGTAACTTGCCTTACTTGAAAGCATGAGGGTCTTCTTGGCAGAACTCGGGCTCCCCAGAATCTTCGAAATCTACACGAGAAAGCGAAGCAACTCAAACAAAGACCAAATAAAAACCAAATAAACTCCAAGTAAAATGAACTAAGACCAACTTGACAAGGAGCAGGCTCTCGGGAGGAGGTCCAACTAGGCTGGGAGGAGGTCTGAGGAATGACAAAAGGATCTGAGGAGGTCACGAGGAGGAGGTCTGCGGATACAAAGGATCTGACTATCGGCGTAGTCGTAAGAAGAATGCAATAGGATCTGACTTTGCAGCGTGGTGGCTGAAAAGCGAATCTGACTACATAATGTAGTTGTAGGAACCAAGGAAAGAAACGAGACGCGGAGGGACTACGCCAGGGGCGAGGAAGAGAGAGGAGAGAAAGAGGCTAGAAAAGTGGAGGAGGACAATGGCGATGATCGAAGGCGGTCTGGCCTCGGTGAACCCTTAGCGACAAGGTGGTTGAAGATGGCACAAGCTAATAGACTCCTTGGCAATGAAGCTTGAAACACGGAAGAAGCTGGTGAGAGCAAGAGAATTGGAAAAAAAAGGTGTGATAGAGAATTTGCTCGGGCTTATATAGCGGGGAGAGTCCTTTGGAGGATTGAGAGGTGCACGATCAAAGGCACGTGTGTGAGGACAAAGCATGCGGCGGTGAAGGAAATGATGGGAAGCGGTCTTTGCGAAGTGACAACATTAAATCGACACAACATCATTTAATCGCTAGGAAAAATGTATCGACAATGACCTGACGAGAGGAAGGAGAAGGTGAGCAAGATTGACGGATGGGGCGGTCAATACTCAAAGAGATGGTCAAAACAAAGGCGGTTGCGACCAAAGAGTCGTCAGCGACCACGAGAGGAGTCACGACCAAAATTAGTCTTGACATGAGGGAGGTTCTTGCGGTCAAGGAAGTCGTGACCACAAGAAATTTGATCGCGACAAAAGCGACAAAAAGGGAGTCATGACCAAAGAACAAAAAAAAAAGTCGCGACTCAAGGGAGTCGCGACTAAGGATAACAGAGGAGTTGCGACTCCAAGGTCGTCGACTAAAGGACAAAGAGGTCGTGACTTTAAGGGGTGGTGTGAGGACAAAGAGGAGGTTCGCGACTCAAGGGAGTCGTAACCCAAGAGGTGGTCTTTGCAAAAAGACTAGGAGGTGAGTCGTAACCAAAGGAAGTGGCAGCCGAAAGGAGGAGGTCGTGACCAAAGGAAGGTTGAGAGACCATGTGGAGGTCGTCCGTGTGTGTGATGAGTAATTGACATAGGTTTAGGAAGTCGAGTTTGGTTTGTGTGGTCGGACCATGGCGTTGCTTGGTACATTGATTTGATCGATCTTTGTCAAGCTAGGTCGAGCGTGCTTAAATCGTTTATTTTTGGTTCGATCGGTTTGGGCTCTGAATATTTTGTGCGATGCTATTGTATGGTTACAATATGTCGGCGGTGCTATGTGATTTGTTGCTTATGCGTGTATTGCGGGGCGTCAAGTGGAGTCGTGGCGAGACACGGAGGGGCTGGACTAAGCGCGGTGGCTGAGGTCGAAACGATCGGGATGTGTCGAAGGCAGCGAGGACTTCGGGTGGTTGCGAGGCTTGGCGGCAGAATCGAGAAGCTTCTGGAAGGTGCGGGAGTGGCGTTTTGGTGAATCATAAAAGTGCACTAAAGGAAGTGGATGTTTGTTAAGGCTTATTGGATAAAGTGCTAGGGTTGGTGTGACCTAATGGGTAAAGCAAAGTGTAAACCCATTAGTGGGAGGCTATAAAAGGAGAGGAGAGTTTGTGCTGAAATTTGAGGAGAGTGGGTGCTAAAGTTTTAGGATTTCTTTTGTGTTCTCTCCATGGGTGTGTATGAGAGATGAGAGTGATTTGGTTGTAATCTTTCTTCTTTGTGTCGACCTCTCTCTGTCTCTATCTATGAAATTCTTGTGATTTGAGTTTTTACGCTTTGTTTATTTGATGCTCTCGGTTGTGCTCTGAGAAAAACCCGTGGCGGCGTGCGTAGAGCTCATTGAAAATCTTAGAAGCGACAGATTGAAGTCTCTGGCGTTTTTTTTTCTGTTGCATTGATTGCTATTTTGCTTCTTTCTTTGTTTGGCCGATGTTTGCACCTGCGAAATTTCAATTACTTGTCGGCGATTCGATCTGGAGGTGCTATATAGTGTTGCCGATTTTTTTTCTTGTGCGTTCTTTGTTATAAGTTGTTAGATCTTGCGGTGACTTGCGGTTTTATTTATGCTTAGTTTATTTGTTATCGGCGATGGATCGGAGATTCTTGTTTAGTTTTTGGTGCTCATTGGTTCCTGCAAATTTAGCCTCTTGCTAGTCCTTAATCGATGGCTATGTTTTAGACCGAATTGATTTGATGGGTCATGTCGCGAGTCACCGGTTGTAGTACCCATCCTTGTTGCTCTAAGTTTTGGCTTTTTTTTCTCTTAAGTGGTTTCTTTGGTGTTGGATTTCTTATTGTTTCTTTGTGGTAGTGCCCATCCGGTAGAAAAAGTGACACGGGAAATTCTGTCGACTCTGTTTGTTCTTGTTGAGCCTTATGTTTAATCTTTACTGTAGGAGCACCACATAGTTCGAAATTGAGTTTGGTTCCTGTTTTCTTTTTGGCTGCCTTTTCTTGATAGAAATCGAGTCACGTGTTCTTTATCTTTAAAATCGTTTAATCGTGTTGAACCCCGCAACATCCGGAGTTTGATGGTGGCTTGTAGCCATCTCTGCGGAGCGTGGCAGCGCTCTTAGAGCTCTTAGGCGTGATCTGTTCTTGCCCATGAGAATCGGGATCTCGGTGGCTTCTTTCCTCTTGCATGAGTTAATTGGCGGTTCCTTCTTTGTTTTGGCAATTGTGTTCTTGAGAGTTTAATCTGAAATACTTTCTTGCGAGTGATTCATCGACTTATGCGATTTTGGTCGAGTAAAAGTAAGCTTAGCAGCCTTGGTTGGAGAAAGCAAAGATCTTGGCTTCTTGGCGGTGGTGTCTGACCCACAAAATCGATTTGACTCTTGTGTGTAAAATTTGCTCTTTAGTGCGTTTAGGTAGCTCCTTTTATGCTGCGTTTTACATTGTTCTAGGGAGCTTTCTTCTTGTGTATTGCAGATGTACTAAGGCGTCGAGCACAAGCGATAGTTCTTGTTTTGATTTATTCTTGTCTTGCATGTTTGCTCTGTTGGAACACTGCCTTGATCCGTGAGGTCGATTTTTAGTCTTCTTTGCTTCACTCTGTTAGATTTGTCTATTGTTTTCGGCTAATGCTGCTCTGATTCTTTTAGTGCGTTTGAAGTATGCGATTTTGTGTGTCTTGGTCTTGAGTTATTTGCTTGAGGTTTAAGCAAGGTGAAAAGATAAGAAAGCGTCTATTCACCCCCTCTAGTCGCCTTTCGGTCCTACAATTGGTATCGAGCCGGTTAGCTCTTTTCAATAGATCTTAACGGTCTCAAGAGCGTGGCGATGGACAAGTACTCGACCAAGCCGCTGTTTTTGATGGCATCGATTACCTTCTGGAAGAGCGAATGGAGACATACATCGAGCCCGGGTATGCCATCTGGCGAAAAGTCAAGGTTCGATTCATTTGTTCTGCCGATGAGAACATCAATCTGGGAACATGGTTGATGTTGGCGAATGCAAAACAAGAACATCATCATCGGGGTTTGAGTCGTAGTGAGTTTGACGCATATCTCACTGTCGTCGCCTCGATATCTGGGTGACCCTCGGCGCATACCATGAGGCACCACCGGATCAAGGCGGTTCGGCGAGGACCGGTTCAAGCGAGAATACAACAAATTTGAGATGCTTCTTTGGTGAGTCCCTAGATGAGTGCCCATTGCGTTTTCACAAGATCTTGAGCAACCTCCGGCGGTCGGTCTCACATACCCGACTTCGGACAATGCTCGTCGGATGCTCCGCGGCACTTGATCTTCGTGTTTGGGAGATGAAAGTGACCACCATCAAAGACCGACGGACCTCTCGACCTTGACTCTTGATCTGGCTGTATTCGCGCCTCAAGACTCACGAGATTGACGTTGTCTCGAAAGTCGAAGTCCTGATCGATGGCCTTAGTCACCAATCCCGGTTAAACTTAAGACTCTTCTTGATTCTTCTTGTGGTTTCTCCTTCTGCTCTCGTGGCGTAGCGATGATCGGTTAGAAGCAGCTCGAGGATGAGCAGTAGCCCTCCTAGCTCGGAAGTTTTCTCATGCTTACAAGAGGAGGAGGGACGAAAGAGGAGGACACGTGATTTGCTTGAGTGTGGTGGCCCCAACCACATTGAGACAAAGCTACCCAAAATGGAGAAGGGCAAAACGACTCTGGCGGTTCGGGCAAAAACGACTACTGCAAACAAGAACGCAACAAAAGCCTCCAGCTCGGGCGCCCGGCAAGAAGAAGTTCATAACTTTGGCAAAGCCAAGCTCTTCCACGCGTCCTCACGCGCTTCGGCGACCTCGACCTCGGCGAGGTGGAGGGATGGAAGCGGCGATGACGGGACGGGTGACCAAGAGCCCAAGGATGGCGGCGACTTCTCGGCATGTGCTTCATGGCCCTCGAGGCGAACTTCGGCTGACACGGTGATGTACTCCGACTTCGGACGAGGTAGATCCACCTCTGAACAGCTCAATCATGCTTTTCTTAAGCTAGGAGGTTTTCATGCTAAAGCTAAGGCTAGGTGTCTTTGAGTTAGAAAGGAAATAGATAGTGTCACTAGAGATTATTGCTCTTACATCGCCCTTCTAGTGATGATTGTGATACATGCTCTGCTTTCTTTGGTTGATATGGAGAAGTTAAGGACCTCACATGATAGTGTGTCCTCCAAACTTGATAGTGTTAAGGTGGAGAATGTTAGTGCGCTTCTTTGAGTTAGAGTTGAGTAGGATGGTACATTACCCTACTTATTCTTGATGAGACTACTTCTCCCACCTCATGTGAGGGTAAGGACATTCTTTGCTAGAGGATCTTATGCCATGCTTCTTGATCTGCTGCGAGTCTTGTGAAAATTGCAATAACTTGAAGATGAACTTAAAAGCAGGCGGATCATAAAATTCTTTGAACTACAAGCTTCTTTACTTGAGCCGATTGTTTCATGCTTGAAGCTGTCCTAAGTTAAGCTAGCTGAACTTGAAATTTGTCTCCAAACAGTTTCAAGATATGATTGATCATGAAAGGAAGATGGCTCGGTTTGCTTCTAAGGACCTGTTAGCTCACCATGCATTAAGTGTAACAAACTAAAATCGACTTGATTGCTTTGGATGAGAAATGTGTGAAGCTAACTAAGGACCTTCTAGAAAGTCCACATTGTGCTTGCAATATGATTGTGGAGAAGGGGAGAAGCCCGGGGTAAGGATGAGGCGGCTTAGCAGCGTGAACCAAGCGGCTAGCGATGGGGTGTCCCTTGAGTCGGTGTGCTTGCACAAGCCATTCTTCCCTCTTTCTTTGGTTCTTCTTTTTTGCTCCTTACCTTCTGTCTCTTCTTCCCCTGCTCTTCTTGCACCTCTCTCTTTAGGAGTGTCGGTACCTTATGAACACTCTCGAGAGATTTGTAGGAGGCAAGAAGAAGCTCAATCTTATTCTAGACCAATCTAAGATCTGCAGATTTAATCGGGGTCTAGGATATGACTTCTTTGAGGACATGAGGAAGCATCCTGCCGTGCTCGGACCCATAGCACCGGGTGTGATCGAGGCTGAGCCAGGGACCGAGAAAGTCCATTTCAAGTCGGCGGGCTATGTCGAGTTTCGACGATAAGGTAATTTCACATCTTTGCTTCTACCTCTCGAAGGTGAAGTATCACTTGCCTTCATCGGAAGGATGGACACCTGATCGTCGATGCTTGGTAGCGCCAAGATCGCGTAGAGACCATGTTGAGTCTCTTAGGCGCATTGAAATCGGCCCCGGACCTTGAGTGCACCTAAGACCAACCACGAGGTCTAGGCTTGTTTCTTCGATGGGTTTGTGCGACATCGAGGACTTGGTTTTCGAGTTTTACGGTTTTCGTCCTCATCTTTGCTTTCGATCGTGACTTCCGCCGTCTGAGGTAGATCTCGTTTTCCCCATCGAGATAGCTACCATGGCGTGTTCGATCTGTTGCGGTGCTCCGACTCGCTCCTTCGTGCGATCGGACTCGACAACGACTTGAATCTGCTCTTAGACCTTCTGCGTGAGTGTGAGAAGGCGTAGGGTAGATAGAGGTCGATCGGGCTTGACTACTTCATCGCTTTCGGCGTGTTACTTTCGATATTGGGTGCCAAAATCCTTTGTTGATTTATCGATCTTGAGACTTTACTCTGTTTGACTCGGGTTAGCGGGTAGGGAAGGAGAAGGTTTGGCTTGTAGACTCGGTTGTTCTCGTCATATATTAGGAGACTCCGTTGGTTCTCCTCCTAGCCAGCGCTCGGTGATGAGGCGATCACCTTCGGAGGCGCTTCGTGCAGGCGTCATCGCCAAAATCTTGTCGCGTATTAATGCTTCTTTTATTCTTAAGGATGTTGCCTTGGTTAGTAAGGCTGCGGTACAATTTGCTTTCCGTTTCTCGGCTTACGATAGCGGTTTGAGGTGAGCTTTAAGAAAAACAATTGCAAAATTCTTGACTCTTGGTGAAATGCGGTTTCGGGATTTCTCGTTATGGGAGGATCTTTCGTCTTGATTTCTCTGAGTCTTCTGGCGATCCTCTCGGTGTTTAGTTATACGAGTCCGCGATCTCTCTTTACGGCATAGGAGACTTGGTCATATTGGATTTGACCATTTGACCCGAGTTAGCGACCATGATCTCATTAAGTGAGTGCGCGAAACTCAAGATGGTCAAAGATCTTGTTTGCACTCCATCTTGCCACGGCAAGATGGTTGCCGCTTCTCATCCTCGATCCATAGTTACTATGGCCGATGCAGGGACAGTTGCTCCACATGGACCGCATTGGACCGGCTCGAGTCTTGATCGGCGGGAGGAAGTGGTATGTTCTTGTTGTGGTCGATGACTTCTCGAGTACTCTTGGGTGTTTTCTTAGCCTCGAAGGGCGAGACATTTACACATTTCGAGGTCTTTTTAGTAGGTTGTCTGTTGAGCTCCGGGTGCCTTCTGAGCGATCCGCGATGACAATGTACGGAGTTCAAAATTCCTACTTTGAGAGTTCTGCGGTGAGGCAGTGTAGAGCACCGGTTCTCTTCTCCATCGTCCCTCGGCAAAATGGCGTTGTGGAGAGGAAGAACCGTACCTTAGTCGAGATGGCGGGCGATGCTTGATGAGTACTCTACAGGAAGTTTTGAAATGAGAGCCATTGCGACCGCGTGCCATGTTTGAATCGAGTTTTTCTTGGGCACTCCTACACGCACTTCTTATGAGTTTGAGATCTGGTGAAAGCCAGCGTCTCTCATTTTCGTGTGTTTGGTTGCAAGTGCTTTATCTTGAAGTGCAGGAACCTAGACAAGTTGAGTCACGTTCTGTGGCGGTATCTTTCTAGGCTACTCGACTTCTTGGCGGGCTTATAAGTGCAGGCTGCGAGTCTAGTAGAATGGTAGAAACACAGTGAGGTGACTTTTGGCGAGGCGGTCAGGGGACTAGGCGGATATCTCGAGTTCTTTAGAGCGGTCAGAGACTATCTTTGTGGATGATGAGGGCGAGGAGGCGATGGTTGTTTACGATCCGGCTCCTCTTCCTTCCTTGAGATGCCTTCTTCCACGGCACCTCAAGATGATCGACCCTTGCCTTCCGGAGCTAGTGGCTCTGTCCTGCCTCGTCTGCACACGAGGTAGAGCCACTTCTTCTTCTCATCCGGGACCTCCCGACATATCCGGAAAAGTCATCCTTGAGGCGGATGATTGGAGACCTTTTGAGCGTGTCTGCAGCTCTAAGTCAACTTTTCTCATTTCTGTCTCCATTACGCCTTTGTTGCCTCCTTTGAGCCCAAGGATGTTTGTCACGCCCTTTACGATGAGTCTTGGGTCAATGCCATGCATGAGAATTAGAGAATTTGAGAGAAACAAGGTGCAGTGGCTTGTTGAGCCCCACGAGGCCACAATATCATTGGAACCAAGTGGGTGTTCAAGAACAAGCAGTGAGGATGGGGTAATCATCAAAACAAGGCTAGATTAGTAGCTCGGGGTTTTCCGGGTTGAGGTCTAGACTTGAGAGACCTTTGCCCTGTAGCTCGACTTGAAGCCATTAGAATCACCTTGCCTTTGCGGCTTCTAAGGGTTTCAAGCTTTACAGATGGACGTGAAGAGTGCCTTCCTCAATGGCCTTATTGAAGAGAAGTCTCGTCAAACTGACCTCGAGTTTCGAGAACCCCAAATACCTAACCATGTCTTCAAGCTTTCCAAAGCGCTGTATGGACTTAGCGAGGCCCGAGCTTGGTATGAGAGGCTTAAGTCCTACTTGTTGAGTCATGGGTTTGAAATGGGTAAAGTTGACAAGACCTTGTTTATCAGTAGGCTTGGTAGTGACTTTACTTTCGTCCAAATCTATGTCGATGACATCATCTTTGGCAGCTCTTCTCATGCTCTTGTTTCACGGTTCTCGGATGTCATGAGCACGAGTTTGAGATGAGCATGATGGGTGAGTTGACATTCTTTCTTGGCTTCCAAATCAAGCGGACTCGGGAGGTACTTTTCTTCATCGAGGGCAAGTACACTCGTGATCTCTGAGGCAACCGATATGAGTGATGGCAAGCTTTGTGAAACTCCCATGGCTTCTCTGACCTATCTTGACCGAGATGAGGATGGCGAGCAGTTGATCAAAAGAGTTTAGCGGCATGATTGGCTCCCTCTTGTACCTCACGCCTCGAGACCGGACATACATTTTTCTGTGTGTTTGTGCGCTCGTTTTCAGGCTTCTCCTCGCGTTTCTCATCGCCAGGCGGTGAAGCGCATCTTTCGGTACCTGCGAGCTACCATTGACTATGGTATCTGGTACTCTTCCTCATCTGTCTTTCCTTGAGAGCCTTCTCGGATCACGAACTTTCTTTGGTATAGGATAGATAGGAAAAGCACTTCGGCACTGCCAATTTCTTGGCACTTCTCTTGTTTCTGGTCTTGAGAAGCGGTCCGGTGTTACCTGATCCACATGAGAGGAAATGCGTTCTTTGCGGCCGATTCTTTGTAGCCAAGTGCTCTGGATGACTTCGACCCTGCGGGACTTTGGGTTAGTTATCGGCAGTGTTCCACTCTTTTGTGATAACATACTGCGATTAACATTGCCAGAACCGGTCTGACATTCCGGACCAAGCACATCGATATCGCTTCCACTTCCTTAGAGACCATGTAGAGAAGGGCGACATAGTGCTCGGTTTGTGGAAGTGACCACCGGTTGGTGACATTTTCACCAAGCCATTGGATAGTTCGAGGTTTTGACTCTGCGAGGAGAGCTTGGGGTGGTTTGTCCTTATGGATTTGTAGTGAGGGAGCTTTGGGTTTCTTGCTCTACTATATTATTTATGCTCTAGCTCCTTACTATTGCATTGCATTTTGGGTGCATTTGGGATTAGTCCTCCTAGCATAGATTAGAGTGCTTCTTTTGTCTAGTTGTTTAGATTTACTGCTCTTATCTTGTGATTCTAGGATCTTGCTTATTAGGCATTACTTATCTCACTAGGTTGAGCTCACTCACTTCTTGTAGGTTCTAGCGAGGTTGGGCCACCCTCGGGTAGGCAGTGCGTGTTTGCTCCTAGGTGTGTTAAGTGGGCGGTTGATAGTCCTAGAGTCATATGGGGTAGATGAGAGTCGATCTGAGCCATAGTATTCTCTATATCTTATCTATGCTTTAAGGATTTGTTTTATGTTTTCTTTGCCGACTTCTCGATTTATTGTTTTGGTTCAAGGGAGTTCATTTGGGAGCTTACGGGCTTAATATTGACATAACTCAACTTGAACTAAAAGTTGCATCTATTGTTGAGGGGAGCTGGATCTTACGCATTCTAGCATTACGCATTGTAATATAACTACATTGAGCCTTGATTATTATCCTGCTATGACATGTTTACAATGCTTTACACCTTGCCATGACTTGTGCTTATTTGCTAGATTTATCATGACTTCATATGTGTAGTCTAGCTTTTGCCATGATAAGTTAATTAAAATTGCTCAACTTAAACTAAAACTTGTCATGTTAGCACTTTCGAGATTAGTCTTACTTGAGCTATCCTTTTATGATTCATGCCATGTCAAATAAATTTGGGTAGAGTGATGGATCTATATTGAGCCTTAGAAAAGAAATTTTTTTAGTCTCTTGATGATGCATGAGTTAGTACAACTTCTTAAAAGGCAAAAAGGCAAAAAGATCTCTTTTGTCTTGAAAAAAGATCTCACCAATTCTCTCCTATGAGACTGACTTGCCATTGCACTTGGCATGAACTTAGGGGAGTTTTGGGTGACCTAGACTATCTTCTTAAGCTTCTCGCTTGGAGTAGTCGCATAAGGCTTGAGACCTAGCACATGATAAAACAAAAATCTGGTTGGAAACCACCATGAATTTCAAAAGAAAATTTGTTTCATGTGTTCAATGTGCTTAAAGCCACAAAAAGTATCATGTACTTTAACCAATGTTTCAATCTTGAGCATAGCACTCTATTTGGTCTCAATTTAAGCTTCTTAGTTCGCTTAGCTTATTGACATGGCTGCATCATCCTTGGATATCTCTAGCGAGACTTTGCTCATTGATGACTTGACTTGCTCACATAATGTACATCATTTTCAGATTGTCATCTATGTGTTCTAGCTAGCTTATACATATCTTGTCATGATCTAGATAGCCTTTTTATTGAGTTATGGCTTGGTGTATTACATGTTGGTCATTATGGATAATTCTCATGGCTCAAAATGCTTAAATAAACAAACTTGACCATTTTCATCCATTAACATGTCATATTCTCTCTTGAGCTTTCTTGATGTGTTTATTGCCAAAGGGGAGAATAAAGAAGAAAAAAGCTAGTTGGGATCTTTTTAGAGCTTTGGAGAACAATTTGCTCGTTTAGTTGTTGCTCTAGTGTTCATACATCGACATGGTCATTAGCTTCACTCTTCTTCTTTGGACCATGTTGGTTTCTTCAAACTCAAACTCATCTTTGCGCTTTATCGAGTTTGTCAATATACTCATCAAGGGGAGATTGAGAGACCATGTGGAGGTCGTCCCGTGTGTGTGATGAGTAATTGACATAGGTTTAGGAAGTCGAGTTTGGTTTGTGTGGTCGGACCATGGCGTTCTTGCGGTACATTCAGTTTGATCGATCTTTGTCAAGCTAGGTCGAGCGATGCTTAAATCGTTTATTTTTGATTCGATCGGTTTGGGCTCTGAATATTTTATGCGATGCTATTGTATGGTTACAATATGTCGGCGGTGCTATGTGATTTGTTGCTTATGCGTGTATTGCGGGGCGTCAAGTGGAGTCGTGGCGAGACACGGAGGGGCTGGACTAAGCGCGGTGGCGGCGAGTCGAAACGATCGGGATGTGTCGAAGACGGCGAGGACTTCGGAGTGGTTGCGAGGCTTGCGGCAGAATCGAGAAGCTTCTGGAAGGTGCGGGAGTGGCGTTTTGGTGAATCATAAAAGCGCACTAAAGGAAGTGGATGTTTGTTAAGGCTTATTGGATAAAGTGCTAGGGTTGGTGTGACCTAATGGGTAAAGCAAAGTGTAAACCCATTAGTGGGAGGCTATAAAAGGAGAGGAGAGTTTGTGCTGAAATTTGGGGAGAGTGGGTGCTAAAGTTTTAGGATTTCTTTTGTGTTCTCTCCATGGGTGTGTATGAGAGATGAGAGTGATTTGGTTGTAATCTTTCTTCTTTGTAATCGACCTCTCTCTGTCTCTATCTATGAAATTCTTGTGATTTGAGTTTTACTGCTTTGTTTATTTGATGCTCTCGGTTGTGCTCTGAGAAAAACCCGTGGCGGCGTGCGTAGAGCTCCTAGAAATGCTTAGAAGGCGGCAATGATTGAAGTCTCTGGCGTTTTTTCTCGGTGCATTGATTGCTATTTTGCTTCTTTCTTTGTTTGGCCGATGTTTGCACCTGCCTGCGAAATTTCAATTACTTGTCGGCCGATTCGATCTGGAGGTGCTATATAGTGTTGCGAATTTTTTTTCTTGTGCGTTCTTTGTTATGAGTTGTTAGATCTTGCGAGCTGACTTGCGGTTTTTATTTATGCTTAGTTTATTTGTTATCGGCGATGGATCCGGAGATTCTTGTTTAGTTTTGGTGCTCATTGGTTCCTGCAAATTTAAGCCTCTTGCTAGTCCTGATCGATGGCTATGTTTTAGACGAATTGATTTGATGGGTCATGTCTGAGTCACCGGTTGTAATTTGCCATCCTTGTTGCTCTAAGTTTTTGGCTTTTTTTTCTCTTAAGTGGTTTCTTTGGTGTTGGATTTCTTATTGTTTGCTTTGGTAGTGCCCATCCGGTAGAAAAAGTGACACCGAAATTCTGTCGACTTCTGTTTGTTCTTGTTGAGCCTTATGTTTAATCTTTGCACTGTAGGAGCACCACGTAGTTCAGAAATTGAGTTTGGTTCCTGTTTTCTTTTTGGCTGCCTTTTCTTGATAGAAATCGAGTCTGTGTATTTCTTTATCTTTGAAATCGTTTAATCGTGTTGAGCCCCGCAACATCAGGAGTTTGATGGCGGCTTGTAGCCATCTCTGCTGAGGCTGTGGCGCTCTTAGAGCTCTTAGGCGGCGATCTGTTCTTGCCGCGAAATCGGGATCTCGGCGGCTTCTTTCCTCTTGCATGAGTTAATTCGGCGGTTCCTTCTTTGTTTTGACAATTTGTGTTCTTGAGAGTTTAATCTGAAATACTTTCTTGCGAGTGATTCATCGGCTTATGGCGATTTTGGTCGAGTAAAAGTAAGCTTAGCTTGGCATGTGGAAAGCGAGGAGATCTTGGCTTGGCGGTGGTGTCTGACCCACAAAAATCGATTTGACTCTTGTGTGTAAAATTTGCTCTTTGAGTGCGTTTAGGTAGCTCCTTTTATCTGCGTTTTCTGTTGTTCTAGGGAGCTTTCTTTCTTGTGTATTGCAGATGTACTAAGGCGTCGAGCACAAGCGATAGTTCTTGTTTTTGATTTATTCTTGTCTTGCATGTGCTTTCTGTTGGAACTGCCTTGATCCGTGAGGTCTGATTTTTAGTCTTCTTTGCTTCACTCTGTTAGATTTGTCTATTGTTTTCCAGCTAGTCTGCTCTGATTCTTTTGGTGCGTTTGAAGCTGTGCAGTTTTGTGTGTGCGGTCTTGAGTTATTTGCTTCGGGGTTTAAGCAAGGTGAAAAGATAAGAGAAAGCGTCTATTCACCCCCCTCTAGTCGCCTTTCGGTCCTCTGAGATTTAAGATCTGTGGCTCCGTCCTCCCATACCCTTGTGAGTTTTAGAAATTCGGTGAAGTCTTAGTTAAACTGAAATAAGGTATAGACTTTAGAATTTCATATCTCTTTCATTTTAATCCTTTTGAGGTCATTCAAATTGTGTTAGCTCTGTATTGAACTTGACTTTAATCCAAAAATGATTGTAAGTTGAGTTCAGCTCCAGAGCACAGTTTGCCATTAGATTTTAAAACCAACTTTAAGTATACACTCAAATTAATGCTTAACTTGTAAAATACATAACTAATGCTCTATAGATTATTTTTGGGTGAAACCAACTTTGTTGGTTTCCTCTCTTAGTGAACTCACTGTGAAAATTGGTCTTGAGCATGTTGCTGTTAGGAAATTGAGGACTTGTGCATTGTAATTTTGTTCAAGTTCTTGTTTTTGAAAAATTATAGAAAGTGCATTATAGCTCCAAATGAGGTGAACTCAATTGTGTTATTCATCTCATGAGGTGCTGGTTTTACAGTAAAAATTTCAGCTTCGCTTCTATTCTAGAAAATTTTGCGATGAACAGTAGCATATTTCTAATTAATAGGCTGAGCAGAATTGATTTCATCATATCTTTTGCATTGAGAATCCAAATCAATTGGTTCTTGTTGCTAAAGTCATGATAAATCATTGTCTTGCTGCTGTAAAATTTTCATAGCTTTTGGAGTTCATTTGTTGTGCTGTCTTTGTTGTTTTAAATCGTTCTTATCGGTTCTTTCTCGCTTTTCCGTTAGGTTTCGACATTTGTGGTGATCCCGAGTGACCCTCTGCCACCATTTGACCACCAGCAACAAGGCAAGCAGTTTGACCATTTCCATCATTGTCCCATTACTTTAAAGCTTAATACTTTGTTTTACTTCTATGTATGCATGCTACTTTGTGTTAAATGTAAGCTAGCAAGCCTATAGTTGCATAATCTGTAGGAATTGTTCATCCTCTACTACCATGAGCCTAGGTTATTTGCTGTGGTGGGAGCTCGTTGGATGAGCTCTTATCACTTAGTAGTTTCGATGCAATTGCTTAGACATGCTTAGTTATCGGTAGAAATGGGCGATCATCGACTTAGTCGATGGTCTTGATCACTCAAAATGATTATTACTCCTATATGTCCAGCACTTGTGCTTTGATTAATTGTAAAATCAAAAACTGAAAATAAAAGATTGATTTAGACTTGGGCATATTGGATGGATGGTGCGGTTTTGGATGTGGTGGTATGCTGGGTCCCTAAGGACCGAGTACTTGGGTCACTAAGCCAGCGATTTCACGTACTAACCACGCGAGGGGCATATGGAACCCCTCTTGACTAAGTACTCTAGGAGGTGTTAATTATGAGCGAGCTCGGTTGGTGTGTTTTCAAAAACAAATGTATATGTATAGTGTGGGAGGGGAGCATTAGCTTCCGGGAAGGTTGTGATGTCTCCTTCTCCCCGTGGGTTGTGCAGCTCGTAATTAGCATTCATCCTTTGGAAAGGTCTCGTAGGACTTAGCCGTGCCAGCACACCTTCGGAAGTGTGCGTAAAGGAAAGGCGATCGGCGTGTGGAATGCGATGGTACACCTGCAGGGATAAAACTATTCGAATAGCCTCGTCCTAGGTTATGGACATGCTTGGTAAGGTCGTTCAAGACTAGACTACAACCTTTAATTAAAACTTGACATGGTTGGTATGAACGGGGAGTTCATGCTATTGTTGTGGTGACTTGGGTTAGTCACTTTCAGGTTGTTCTTGTTGTTGTTATTATGTATTATCGCGTTGTTATTTCAACAATTAAAAATGCTTTGCCAAATTGCCTTCAATCTATTATGTTATTGCAAATAAATGTTGCTTTATGCTAAAATGAGTCCAAAGCCTCATCCACTTAAATAAAGCTTGCATGTAGCTATTTATAGTTCTGTTATCTCACACGTAAGTCTTGCGGAGTACTTTATGTACTCATCGCTTGTGGTTGTGGCAATTTTGTGGCTTTTGTTGCAGAGGAAGAAGGAGAGCTCCAAGAGCCTCTCTTTTGTGCTACGTGTTGCGGTTTCTTGACGACTAGCTTGGCGGTCGGTCGAGATGCCTAGGGGTTAAGGCACACCGATTGGCTTTGTGTTATAGCCATCTTTATGGCACTTTTGCTTCATTGTTATCTTTTTGTATTTGTTGCTATTTGGCCTAAGGGCCTCTCTTTTGTAATATCTATTCCATATTAATATTAACCACGGTTTGTTGCTTATGTTCTATGTGTTGTATGGAATTGATGCATTCTTTTGTTGTGAGGTATGTATCTTGCATGCAGGAAGTATACATCTCTCGAGACCAGTTTATTTGGTTGATAATACTAGGGTCAATTGGATGACTAAGTATTATGAGCCTAATAAAAGCCGGGTGCTCACACCGACAAGGGGACCGGGAGGCGCTAGGGGTGGTGAGGAGGCTGGCTGTGGCGAGGTCCGCGGCCGAGGCGACCAGGTCTTGGCCTTGAGGTGAGGAGATGACCAGTGACTGCGGCTGTGGCGGGCCCCCACCTCTGAGAGAGATAGAGAGGCGGCGGCGGCGGGTGCGTGAAGAGGCAGCCGTCAGATCTGATCGGACGGTGGCCACGGAGGCCGCCGGGTTGGGCATGTGTAGTAACGAGGATTGGGCCAAGGAATTGGCCCAAGCCAAGGAAGAGGATTTTCCTAAGCTTTTTCTTTTTAGAAAATACCAGAAAAGCAAAAGGAATTTTAGGAAATAGTTTAACCTGTCCAAAAATTCTAGAAAAAATCACAGAAATCCCTTGAATTATTTAGGACTTAGTAAAAATAATTTTCAGCTTCACTATTGCTTTTAGTTTTTGCAATTAATTACTTTTAACATAAGGCCAAAGGAAAAACCAAATTAAAATCCAACTAAACTCACTAAACCAACTTTAATTAATTCAAATTAAACCACTTTTGAAATTCTAAATTACCATTTAAGCTTTGGCAAATTAATAAACCCAAATGGTTCCTTTTTAATGTTTTTTCAAAAATTTTCAAAAACTCAGGAAAATAGGGATGTTACAAACCTATACCCCTTAAAGGGAATCTCGACCCCGAGATTTAGGCTGACTAGAGAATAGGTGCGGGAACTCGGCCTTCAGATCTTCTTCACGTTCCCAGGTGGCTTCTTCTTCGGTGTGATTGCTCCATTGAACTTTGCAGAAATGGAGGATCTTGCTTCTTGTCTGCAGCTCGAGACACTTCCAAGATTTTGATGGGTTGCTCCTTGTAGGTTAGATCTTCTTGCAAGTCAACTTGCTAACTTGACATCTGTTCTTCTGGCACTCGCAAGCACTTCTTCAACTGAGACACATGAAAGACATCATGCACATCTGACAACTGAGGCGGAAGCTCTAACTTGTAAGCAACTTCTCCTCTTCTGGCTAGAACTGGAAAAGGTCCAATATATCTTGGTGCGAGCTTTCCGCTGACTCTGAAGCGACGCATCCCTTTGAGAGGTGAGACCTTCAGGTACACATGATCTCCAGGTGCAAAAGCTAATTCTCGGCGACGGTTGTCAGCATAACTTTTTTGTCTGGTCTGGGCTGTTCTCAGCTTTTCTCTGATTGACTTAACTTGATCTTCAGCTTCCTTTAGGATTTCTGGTCCCAGCACTTGTCCTTGGGACTCGATCCAATACAAAGGTGTTCGACACTTTCTTCCGTAGGGCCTCAAGCGGGGACATCTGTGAGACTTGATTGATGACTATTGTTGTAAGAAAATTCTACATAAGGTAGCATTTGATCCCAGTGATGCAGTTCTCTAGGCCTTGAGCTCTCAACATATCTTCTAAGATTTGATTTACCCTCTCTGTTTGACCATCTATCCGAGGATGGTAGGCGTCTTGAAATTGATTAGTGCCCATGACTTTGTCGCGACTTTTGCCAAAATCTTGAGGTGAAGCTGGGTTCCTCGATCCGACCACGATCTTCTTTGGCACTCCATCTTGACATACTATCTTGGCCATATACAATTACGCAAGTCTGTCTCTGAGTAGGTGGTCTTGGTGGGATGAAGTGAGCCACTTTTGTTAGGCGATCGACAATTACCGAGATGGAATCATATCGACTTTGGTTCTTGGCGGGCCGGTGATAAAATCCATTCGATTTCTTCCATTTCCATTCGGTATGCTCAAAGGTTGCAAAAGTCCGGCGAGCCTCGATGCTCGGCTTTAACTTCGTGGCAAACATCACATTGTGCAATATACTCGGCAACTTCACGCTTCATGCTAGGCCACCAATAAAATTCCTTGAGATCTGATACATCTTAGTGCTTCGGGGTGAATGGAGTACAAGGTTTCATGAGCTTCCTTGAGTATTAACTGTTTTGGTTCATACGATCCGGTACACAAATCGCTTGTCAAACCATAGGACACCTTGCTCATCTTACGAAAATCTTAAGGATTTACCACTTCATGTTTTCTTGATTTCCTTGATATTCGTATCTTCTTCTTGAGCTTTCTTGATCTGATCTTGAAGAGTTGGTTGCACTTCCAGGGTAGCTAAGTAACCTTCTTCGACTAACTCGAGCTGAGCTTTTGAAATTCTTCGTGCAATCTTTGGTGACCTTCCTTGATCATCGAGTATTGCGATGGGTCTTTCTACTTAAAGCATCTGCTACAACATTTGCTTTGCTGGGTGAAAATGAATTCCCATGTTGTAATCCTTGATCAATTCCAACCATCTTCTTTGTCTCATATTCAGATCCGCTTGGGTAAAATGTACTTTAAGCTCTTATGGTCCGTGTAAACTTCACAATGATTACCGATGAGGTAATGGCGCCATATCTTTAAAGCATGCACTCTGTGACCAATTCTAAATCATGAGTGGGGTAATTGACTTCATGAGGCTTCAATTGGCGTGAAGCATATGCTACCACTTTCCTTTCTTGCATCAAAACACAACCGAGACCTTGGCGAGATGCATCACAAAAATCTCAAAATCTTTAGAACATCGAGCGAGAATCGGCCGCAGGCGGTGGTCAAACGCTTCTTTAATTCTTGAAAACTTTGCTCACATTCGGCGTCCAAGCAAATTTCTTTTCCTTTTTCAGCAATTGGGTAAGGGTCTTGCTATTCTTGAGAATCCTTCTATGAACCGTGGTAGTAACTGCCATTCAAGAAACTTCGACTTGAGTCTTGACTTGGGTGACTCGATTGAGCACATCCTTGACTTTACTAGGGTTGTGGCGACTCATACTGCGGACATGGCGTGTCCCAAAAGGTAACTTCTTTCATCCAAAACTCACACTTGTCGAATTTAGCATAGAGTTGATGATCTCTAAGCTTATTGAGAACCAAGCGGAGGTGCTCTTCATGCTCTTCTTTACTCTTAGAGTAGATTAGGATATCGTCAATAAAGACAATGACAAACTTATCCAAATACTCCATGAATACTTTATTCATCAAGTTCATAAAAAATGCCGGTGCATTGGTTAATCCAAAAGACATGGCCGTATACTCATACTGATCCATATCGGGTTGAAAAGCTGTCTTTGGAATATCTTCCTCACGAATCTTCAAGCGATGGTAACGACCTCAAATCTATCTTGGAGAACACTCCGGCTCCTTTTAACTGGTCAAACAAATCATCAATCCTGGGTAGAGGGTACTTGTTCTTGATGGTGACTTCATTGAGAGAGCGGTAATCCACACACATCCGCTGGGTGCCATCCTTTTTAGGGACAAAGATCACTGGGGCTCCCCAGGGCGAAGAACTTGGTCGGACAAATCCTTTATCTTGCATTTCTTCAATCTGCTTCTTCAGCTCGACTAAGTCATCAACCGGCAAACGGTAGGGTCTCTTGGAAATGGGTGCAGTTCCTGGAACTAGGTTAATGACAAACTCTAGGTCCCTGTCCGGTGGCATTCCAGGTAACTCATCCGGAAAGACATCGAAATTCTCGACCAGCACATCTTCCAAAGATCTGATCTTGACACTGCAAACTAAGGCTCCATCATACTTTTCCGTAGAGGCTTCGAACTTCACTTTGGTTCCATCTGGGCTGACCAACGTGATGCTTCTATCACCACAATCCAAAACTGCTTGGTGATCAGTAAGCCAATCCATACCCAAAATCACATCTAGGGATTTGGCATTGATAATTATAAGGTTGGCTAGGAATTCTACCCTTCTATGGTTACTTTAACCTTAGGGCAGCCTTGGTTAGTACTCAACTCCGAACCGGTGTGCGAATCAACATAGCATTTTTAAGAGTCGAGAACCTTTAGGCGATGCTTTGCAACAAAACTCCGAGAAACAAACGAATGGGTAGCTCCAGAATCAAACAAAACTGTAGCAGGTGCTGAATTTACTAGGAACTTACCCAGCACGACGTCCGGGGCTGTCTGGGCTTCCTCCACTGTGACATGATTCACACGGCCTCTTCCGAAAGTCTGAGGGGTCTTGGCTGGTGCTGCTGGAGTCTGAGGTGCTCCACGTCCTGCTCCTGGCATGGGGGTCCTGGTCGGGGTAGCGCCAAGGTTGAATCTGACTGGTGATGGACCTTGCTTTTGAGGGCAATTGCTGGCATAATGTCCGAGTTGCTGACAGTTGAAACAGGTGATTCCTGCAGCAGGGTTGTTGCTTCTTGGCTGCTGGTTGTTGGTGTTGTTGTTGAAGTTGCGGAATCTGGAGTAGGTGGGCGAGTCTTTGTTGCGAGGGGTCTGAAGGTGACGGGAGGAGCGAGAATGAAATGGGTATTGTGCATTAGTTCACGGCCCTCTGCGAATGACCTTGATGAGTACCATCTGCATTGACTTCCTTTTATGAGATTCCGCCGATTCACGATGTGACTCTTCTATGAGCATGGCCTTGTTGACTAGGCTCTTTGAAATTGGCATAGTCGTTCGACGACTGAACCTTCAAGCTAGGGTTGAGTCCTCGCTTGAAAGCGCTTCGACGAGCATCATCGGTGGCAACATCCTCACAGGGCATAACGAGAGAGTTGAGTGAACTTGTTGAGATATTCACTCAGCAGTGAGGTTCCTTGTTTGACTCACGAAACTCATTCTTCTTCATTTCTACCTTTAGTCGGGGATATGAGAGAAGCGGAAAGCTTCAAAATTCAGTCAAGTGATGTTACGGTGGTTCTCATAGGCGGCACAATAGTTCTCCCACCATTCATGGCGGTGCCTTCCGGTGGTGTGTGGCATAAAGAACTTTCTCACGGTCATCACACCGTAATGGCAAGCTTCTTTTCGATGAGAGCGCAGCCAATCATCTACCTCCAAAGGCTCGGAGGAGCCGGAGAAGGTAGGTGGATGGGTCCTCATAAACTCTGCCCGGCTTTGGTGATGATAAGTGGTGGGGGCGGAGGTGGCATGGCGGTGCTTGGTTGTTACAGTTCACCACGGTGAAAGCGAGGCGGTGGCCGTCCCGATTCTGTTGAGCCATCATCTGGTTCATGTTCTGCATCATTGCATTCATCAATTGCGTCTGTGCTACCATGAACTGTCCCAAACCCTGATCTGTTGTTGCGGCTGGGGTTGGTGGCATAACGGGGTCCACTTGTTCTTCCTGACTCGCCGAGTTGCGGGTTTGAACCATCTGCACAGATCTCCTCGGGTTTAATAGATGAGGGGAAGAAAGCATAATAGGAAAGAGGGAAAAGCACAAAGACGAGCCAGTCAAGGGAGAAAGACGGGACAACCTAATTGGGGAAAGTCGGTTTAACCCAACGAACAATAGCCGGAAAGCTATAAGAGGCAACAAAACTCAAGCCACCGATCCTGTCGATACTGAAATTAAAAAGGGTAACTGCACTACAAATCTATCTTATTTTGGCGGGCGACTCTAAGCAAGGCTCGATTCTATAGAGATTATCAAGATGAGAGGGTCACTTTATATTACGAAACAAAGTTCGAGAAAAGATAAGAAGTCATACTTTAAGAATGGAATAAGGAGATTAGCATAAGATGAGGAAGAATAGAGTAAGGTAAGAGGAGAATATTGTTTAAGTTAATGGTTGGTTTGATTTATAAAATAAAATTTTGAAGTTTTGACTAAGCGACCATGCTAACTATGGTTCGTCCTCGATCGATATGGCTCGATACCACCATTGTTGGGACCCCGGTATGCAACCCTAGGACCCTCTGTGTATTACGAACTAGTCCCATGATCGTTAGCTAGCTCACACAGTTGCAACATTAGTGTAATCATAACCACACAACCAAACTAAAGATGAAGCGAGACAAATTAATATTATTAACCAAAAGAGACCTTATGGTCAAGTCTTCTGACGTTTGCCACCTGAGGGCTAAGCAACAAAAGAGAGCTTGCGGCGGAAACACAACATCTGGCGGAGGTCACCCAATATGCCCACCGACAATCGAGTGAAGGGCCAGCGACCTAATTATAAAAGTCTTCAAAGAAGTCTTCTTAGTAGAACTCGAGTTCACTTGGTTCACCCTCCTCTGCTGATTTAAATAGAGGCGCAAGGCCATGAGTACTTTGAATGTACTCGACAAGTCATAGTGAATTGTATGCAAGTAATATTTATGCAAGGCTTAACAAGGATAGCTTTATGGCTCATTTGCGGAAAGCATCATTTGACGGTAAATACAATAAGTAGATTGCAAAGCATAATTTAAAAGACTAATACATAAGTAAGCAGTTTTCTTTGAAACAACTAGTGAACACCACGTCCACTTCCCAAACATCGACCACCAACAAGATTAAACTAAACCATTCCATCATTTTAGACAAAAGTTCTACCCCTGCGTGAAATCACCGGGCATGTCCATAGCAAGGGGACACGGCTATTGAATAGTTTACACTCTGCGAGAGGTTATGCGGCTTGACCCACAAGACACGAATTCTCTAGTTTGTCGGCATATATCTATGCCACCGCTCACTACCTTAGGTAAGCAGTCTAGAAACACGTGACAAGGCTTTACAAAGTTCTGTTTTGACTTCGATTACGTTAAGCTAAGGTTTAGCCTCCATCGGCCCCCTCTTGCGCCGTTCCCAACCAAAAGCAGAACCGAACCAAGACATTGCTAATTAGTCGCGGGTCTATCCCAATCTAGACATGTGGTTATGCGGTTGAGGCCCAGCTCAATGGTTCAAGGTTAAGTCCTTATTTGGTTGCTCGGGCGAGGCGGTTCCACATTCCAAGTGTGCGTTCTGACACCCACCCTTTCCACCACCCACTCGTCCAGAGCATAAATCATTTTCGTTCAACTTGGCCAAATGACCACCCTAGTCATGGCACAACATCTTTAACAAAAGTGGCTCGCCACGGTTCCATATTTTCCTTTAGTCAAATTCAACATGTTGGGTTCAACCCGGCTCGAGGACCACCCTAGTCCCGGCACCACAGATTTTAGTAAGGTGACAACAAATGTCATGGTCTCACACAGGACCACACTTCGCATTATTAGCAACACAGGTCATTACTACACAAGCCACAAACCATGTGCGCTAGGGCAAATCAACCTTTATTGATTCCTGAGATCGGGACCAACGTCTATTAGAGCATGACTAAGCAATAAATCGTACCCATGTTGGTAGCACAATAATGTCCAACTAATAATTTACCATCCTAGGGTGTCCAAGGATTTATGTCATTCAAGGAAACATGTCAATTACAATTTATCAAGGAGGTATGATGGCAATCGGTAATTAACTAAACCGAAACCATTTATTACAAAATTAGCCATGCATGTTTATATCAAACAATATACTTTTATAAAGATGGGTTCAATATGATCAAAGGTCTATGACTTGCCTTCGTTGAAGAGTAGCGATTAGCCGATTAAATGGGTTCTGCGAAATCTTAAAAGCAGCGGAACCTATCTGGCATAAACAAAGCTAAATAAATAAAACAACTCCAAATAAAATCCAAATAAATACCAAATAAATACTAATAGGAAGACAAGGATTTTAGATGAATTTAGAAATTTGAATCACTCGAGTCGGAGTTGAATGAGAAAGTTATGGCCAAAGGAAGTTAGGAAAACACATAAAATCAAGAAAAAAAGGATTTTCTGATTCACGGAATTATTTTCCTAAAGGAAAATCAGATTATTCTTGTGGTGGCGTCGTGAGAGGGTTTTAAATTCGGTAGAATTAATTTTCAACGGAAAACCGGAAATGCCACGTCGACAATCGATGGGCAACGCCACCTCGACAAGAGGTGATGTGTGACCGACGAACACGAGGTGGCGCCACGTGGCTACTACGTCGACCGTGGGCGGCCTTCGGCCCTAGGGCTTCTTGCGGCGGCGAGCGGCGGGCGGCGAAGCACCATTGCGAAAAAGCGCGGCAGCCGGTGCGTCTTGACAGCGAGATCTTGGCAGCGGAAGGTCGGCGAGAGCTGACAGCTGGAGGAGGCGGCTCGGCAGCAGCGGAGAACTCCGGCGGGGTTCGCTGACGGGAGGTGCGCAAGAGTGCGCCTGCATACTGGCGATCTGGAGGTGGTGGCAACGGCGGGGGCGCTTAATGGCCCGCGAGTCTGGCGGCGGACTCCACGGCGGCGGCAGTGAAAGCTTCAAATCCGGCGAGCTCGCGAGGAGGAAGAGGAGGAAGAGAGGAGGAAGAGGCGTCCGTCTGCGCTTAAATAAGCGGAGGGGCCGGAGGTGGAGTCTGTGAGCTCTCATGGCCATTAATGGCGGCGGCGGCGGCTTTGACCCGGAGAAAGGGGAGAAAGGCGCGCGGCAGGCGGAGGCAGGCGACGGGCGAAGGCCGACAAGGGGCCGGGAGGCGCTAAAGGCGGCGAGGCAGTCCTGGCGAGGTCCTTGGAGTGACCAGGTCTTGGCGGAGGTGGGGATGACCCAGGCTGCTGTGGCCAGGCGGGCCCCACCTCTGAGAGAGAGAGAGAGGCGTGAGCGGGTCTGTGAAGCGCCGTCCGTCCGATCTGATCGGACGGTGGCCCACTGGCTATTGTTGGTTGGGCATGGTATGACAGAGGATTGGGCGAAGGAATTCGCCCAAGCCAAGGAGAGGATTTTCTAAGCTTTTCTTTTTAGAAAATACCGAAAAAGCAAAAGGAATTTTAGGAAATAGTTTAAGCTGTCCAAAATTTTAGGAAAATTCACAAATCCTTGAATTATTTAGGACTTAGTAAAAATAATTTTCAGCTTCACTATTGCTTTTAGTTTTTGCAATTAATTACTTTTAACATAAGGCCAAAGGAAAAACCAAATTAAAATCCAACTAAACTCACTAAACCAACTTTAATTAATTCAAATTAAACCACTTTTGAAATTCTAAATTACCATTTAAGCTTTGGCAAATTAATAAACCCAAATGGTTCCTTTTTAATGTTTTTTCAAAAATTTTCAAAAACTCAGGAAAATAGGGATGTTACAATAACCATAACTTGATTTCTGATTTTACACATCTGATTTCTGATTATCAGATATGATGATAAATTCATAGTATGTGTAGTTATGCAGCATGGACTTCAGAAGTTGTTCATTTGATTGGAACTAATCTTGAACTCATCTGATTTTGCTCTGGAGCTTAAAAAAAAATCAGAAGTTGTTCATTTGATTGGAACTCATCTTGAGCTATAACTTCAAATGCATTTTGTTTGTTGGAATGGATATAAACCATATTGTCTGTGGTTTCAATCTTAGAGGAATGCTCAACTTTCAATCTGTTAATATGATTTTTAGGTTTTTGTTTGGACAAAGAGAAGGTTTTGGTTGAAGATGGATCTACAAGACTACAACCTCTCAATTATATTATGAATTTTGTGGTTTTGGATGAAAACCTGTAATCTGAATTAGTGAATTATGTGTTTTTGGGTGAAATCTATAATCTGTAATGCATGAAAACCTGTAATCTGATATGTAGAGATGCAGTCAGCTCACCGATTTCCGGCCGAAATTTGGCCGATTTTTTTAATTTAAATTTCAGTTTGAAAATTTTGGCCAAAATCTGCCAAAAAAACCGAAAATCGGCCAAATCGGATTTATCGGTAGCTGGTAAAAACTGGAAACCCTGGTTAAGATTTATTTACTCACCCTATAAACTCTCCCACCAGGACCGCCCAACGGACCAATAGTGTGCTGGTTCCCGTTATGGTCACTGTATGAAAATGCAAAAGCATCAACGATATCGGCACTCCAAATTGTCACACTTTCAAGACGGTAGGGTCCACCTTGATGCTGTGAGCCCTCCCTGCACTTCCTCCCCAGGGCCCAATCTTGGAAAACGCAGCCTTATGAGTATAAAGCAATTAAGCAAAAATTAGAAAGGTAAAAAATCGAGAAGAAATAAATCAATAAAACGAATTGACTGGTAGTAAATTAGCACCTCCTGCTTTCCTCCTCTTTCTTGTTTCATTGTTTCCAGCTTATTAGACCTCAGTTCCTTCTCGCCATGTACCACCTCCATTTCAATGCGTCCACTCACACTTCGTGACTGCTGATAAAATGGCATCGACACTTCGTGAATCATAGTTTCAAGCAAAAAATCCCAAAGATAAAAGGATGGAGAAGAAAGAAATTAAGAAAAAATGAATTGACTAGGAGTAAATTAGCACCTCCTGCTTTCCTCCACTTCCTCTTTCTTCTTTCATTGATTCCAGCTTAGTCCTCATTTCCTTCTCATCTTGTGCCACTGCCACCGCCCTTTTGAATGGTCTAATCACACTTCCAGAGACTTCGTAGAACCTGGTAACAACAACACATTTAGGGGAGATACCAAGTGCAATTGCAGTACAATCATGAATTCACTTTCAGTTTAGGCACAAAATTAACAGGAAAAATACCAACTTTTTAATGAAGTATTTGGAGTGTTGTAGCACTCTTTAAATCACAAGTTCAAAGTCAGAAGAAACAGAAAAAGGAAAGAAAAGTTTGCTATAAATAGTAACATTTGTCCTTTCCGTTTTCTTTTGCCTTTTGATATATCATTTGTAAGAATTTTCTCATTTTTATTACTCTTAAAAAGATGAGTTTGAACTACTTGAAGTTTCATACAAAAGTAGAGTAAATAGAGAAGTTAATCTAGAAACTGTATAGGAGTTTTACGTTAATTTGGTGCCTAAACTATAATTGAGTAAGAAATCACACCATTAGATGCAACCATGGAATCACTTTGCCTCTGGGTACCACCAACATAAAAAATACCGAAAATAATGATGTAGTCCACACTAGAGTTTTGTAGCTCCTTTTAAATTTTCAACTTCAAACTCAAAATTCCAGGTAGAATAAGGATGAAGAATTCATACCCATTAGCGGCACGCTTCTTCATATCTTCCTGGTATTCTTTTTCTAGACTTTCAGGTTGCTCATTTGATGAGTCTTCCTGTTGCATCCCACTTTGTTTTTGTAGGACTTCGCGTTGTTGATTTGAAGAGTCTTTCTGTACCATCTCTTGGCTCCAATTCTGTACCATCTCTGTCTTAAAGTGGCTACTACTGGCACTTCCCGATTCCTGAGAAAATGGCATCGGCACTTGGTGGGTCATAGTTTCTGTCTCTCTCAGCTTATGGATAATATCCCCTATCGTGGGCCTCTTTTGTCTTTCAGTCTTCACACAGTTTAGTGCTATTTCGATGCATCTCTTTACTTGCTTGCAATCTTCTCCCACTGATATGTGCATTGATGTTGCCTCTGCCTCTACCCTTACCTTCCAATTCTGATATACCTGCAAATTCGAAAAACAAAGATACAACTTTTGAGGGAGTAGCATGAAAAAGTAAAATGTTTATTGTTCTTGACGTAGAGAAGTAACTTTTCTTACAAGTTCAATAAATTGTTGGGAAGACATTTCCCAATATTTGGAGCAGCCCTCACGTCCTGTCATTATCTGTATGATGATAACACCTAAACTGAACACATCATACATTTTTGTGATTATGCCTTCATTTACGTACTCTGGTGGCATGTACATCCTGCATGACATCATAAATGTTATGCACACAATCAGTGTGAAGCAAACACTATTTAATTTATTACTGAAAAAAAACAAATAGATCTCACAATAGGCGAACACTTACTCTGTGCCTGCAGGATTTTTTGTGATATGAGTATGTGTTCCACCGAAGAGCCTTGACAATCCAAAATCTGCAATTTTCGGCAACATGTTCTCATCTAGCAATATATTGGCAGGTTTTAGGTCCAGATGGAGAATAGATTTTTCCAATCCATAAAGGTAATTTAAACCCTCACAAATACCCTTAATTATTTTGTAACGTGTGCACCAATCAAGTCCGCAATGTTCTTCTGCACAAGTAGGCAAAGACAGTGTTATTGATATGTAAATTTATGGAATCATATGATCGAATTGAAGTAAAGTATCCCGTACCATAAAGATGCTTGTCAAGGCTTCCATTCTGCAAATATTCGAAGCACAGAACTCTATCTACCATTTCAGCAAAACAGTTCTTCCATTGTGTTCAACACATCTATGTCGTATTTCATAACAATAGCCAACTAACTCCACAATATTTTGATGCTGTACCCTCATAAGGTTTTCAAATTCATTTTTAAATATCACATCGTCAAGTGCTAGATAGGAATGAAGCTTCTTCACGGCAATCTCTGTCCCGTTCAGTACTCCCTGTTAAAATTCTTGTTAATATAGCAGGTACATGGTTTCTTGTATTTAGCCTGGTGGTATCATTTGGGAAATAAAAAATATATAAGTATTAAGGATATACCTTGTAAACTTTTCCATACCCACCACTGCCAATTTTGTGCGGAAAATCCACCTGTAATTTTTTCTAATAGTTCTAACCGTATATCCCTAGCTATTGTACTTGAATTGTTTAACCTCTGCATTTTATTATATATCTGCTGGCTTCACTCCTTTCTATATACACAAAAGATAATTTGTTGAACAAGAAAATTATGTCTATATACATGAAGAGGAAAAAAGAATGGACATTTTTCAAAAGTTCAGCATAAATTACTATTGATATGAGTTGGTCCAAATTTAATATTCTTTCTAATATCAAATTAAATATGTTTACTACGGTAGATGACAGAGCTCACTCTGTAAGAATGCGTTAGTTATGTTATATGGCCTGTGTAATTTATAAAATTAGTTATATTAATAATAGGTTTACTATATATCATGGCTACAATAAATTGAAAGTATAAGAATCATGGGTTCAATATCCTTTGTACAACAAGTAAATTAGCAGCGCAATTGCGTGAAGCTAGTTTTAATACATTTGACATATATATTTCTGATAATAATATGATAAATATATCGATCAATATAATTTGGACTTACTAAAGTAGAACGAAATTTGGACTCTCTTTCTTCTTTTGATAAGAGCACGTGGGAACTTATTTGATTTTCAACACTCCTTGGATTAAGAAAAACAATTTAAGAGTGCTCATGAAGTGATGAAATGAATAAAAATGGTTCGCAATTTTCTAGGAGAAACAATAAATGATCTGCACATGCACTCCACTTGCTATAATCTCAACCTTTGAGAGCTCCCCACACCCACCAATCCTACTCATAATCTACACCAACTACACCAACTATCATTGATCCACACCATTTAACTAGAAACAATAAATGATCCGCACAAGCACTCCACTTGCTATAATCTCAACCTTTGGTAGCTCCCCACACCCAATCCTACGCATAATCTACACCAACTATCCTTAATCTACACCATTTAACTAGAAACAATAAATGATCCGTGCATGCACTCCACTTGCTATAATCTCAACCTTTTGTAGCTCCCCACACCCAATCCTACACATAATCTACACCAACTATCATTGATCCACACCATTTAACAAGAAACAATAAATGATCCGCGCATGCACTCCACTTGCTATAATCTCAACCTTTTGTAGCTCCCACACCCAATCCTCGCATAATCTACACCAACTATCCATGATCTACACCATTTAACTAGAAACAATTAATGATCGCGCATGCTCTCCACTTGCTATAATCTACACCAACTATCCATGTTTGGTAGGTAGGGAATAGAAAGCAAATGCAAAGGCACTAACCTGGAGAGGGCCTGGGGTGCTTGGTAGGTGGCTTGATCCTTACTACTGGAGATGCCAAGGCGGAGTTCGATATATATTAAGATTGATTTGGATCACGTAAACAAATATATTTGCAGGCTGATTGATTTGGATCACGTAAACAAATATATTTGCAGGCTTAGCTAGGAAGGGCGTATAATTTTGGGAATAATTGTGTGTCTTTTCAGACCCCTACACCCTTTATTTAAGGCTTAGCCGACACCAGATCGGCACCAACACATCCACCCCCGAAGCATTGAAGGCCTCCCTTCTCCCGCCGCACCAAAGGACAAGTCAACACCAGATCCGCACCGACACCTCCACTTCCTATCCTCCTCTATCTCCGGCTAGAGCGGCGAGCGGCGGTGGCCCGCAAGGCGTGGTGGCTGCTGCGGCCCGTCTTGCCGCCAATAGGTGCAGTGGCGGCGGCTCGCGCGCCCATGAGATGTAGTCACGGCGCGGCAGCGGCGGATATGGACCTGAGGTGAGTACAGTTAGGGTTAGGGTTCGGTGGTGGGGGATGGTACCACGTAGAATTTTAGGAATAATTGTGCATGTCTCTTAGGAGACCCACACCCTTTATTTATAGTGCTAAAGATTACAATCCGACTCGCACACGACTTGGACTCTTAGATTCGCACACAACTTGGACTCTTATCTAAATTTTAATATCTCCAACAAAAGGTTAGACCAAGTTGGACATACCTTTGATTAAGGGGAGCAACTTACAATCGGACGTCCGATCTGGGACCTATGATCGGACGCCCGGGTCTGCCGTGCGCATCCTCCTAAATCCACAGCGAGTGGACAGGGAGTGAGTTATTGAAGTTAGCCTTTTTCGCAGCGATAGGCTATTTAGGTCAATTCACCTTATCCTTATGACGTTATCTGACAAGACCGATACACTGCAACACTGTATGTGGGGCACGTTGTTAGCATAACTGTAATCAACAACTTGGTAATGATTGTCATACTAGTCACATATGAGTTTAAAGATGTCATTGAATACAAAATATCCATCCATGCGTGGAGCAGGAACAATAGTCTTAAACTCTGAACAAATCTCTTGTGATGCGTCATCCATGTTGTCGCCTGCTCTAGGGTTAGGAGGTAGAGAAGGGAGCCGTCAGGGCGGGGATTCTGGAGGAATCGATGTTGTGCGGCTGTGCCTCTGCCTCGGACAACGGTTGCAACATCCCCGGACAATGCTTACAACATCTTAGGACAATGGTTGCAACATCCCGGACAACGGTTGCAATACCTCCGGACAACGGTTGCAATATCCTAGTACAATGGTTGCAACATCTCCGGACAACAGTTGCAACATCCTAGTATAATGGTTGCAACATCCCCGGACAACGGTTGCAACATCCTAGGACAATGGTTGCAACATCCCCGGACAACGGTTGCAACATCCTCGAACAACGATTGCAACATCATAGGAATCAGACGTACGGGTGGAGGCTCCCACCCGTACGGTCCGAAAATGTAAATTGGTGCAAGTGATGGTTGTCGATTGTTGAGCTTAATTTATCTCATCGTTTTGTGGACTTGTACTAGTTGGCCATCTATGAACCCATCTTGGGCATCTCGTACAGCGATAAAGAAAACAAAACGGGTTAAAGTCAACATTTGCAACAAATTGGAAAACCACACAGAGACTTGAGAAATCACAACATTTCCAAAAACCCAAACAAACAAATTATGATGTTAAAATGCTCGCAACATTTTTTTTCGACGGTCGCAACATTTTTTTGTTGGAAGCTTCTACGGCTCGTACGTCCGATGCCGAGATTTTCATCGTATGGCTCAGCCACTATTGGATTAAAGTAACGAAGGTTGATCAAAACCATTGACTCCCATCTGGTTAATTGATGTCCTCAATAGTGGCCCCACACCCCTCAGTTACTTGGATTAATTAGAAGATGGCGTGGCCTATAGGAATGGGTCCCACCGTGCGGTCCGAAAATGCAACATGTCTAGATAACGGTTGCAACATTCCCAGACAACGGTTGTAACATCCCCGAACAACAGTTGCAACATCCTAGGAAAATAGTTGTAACATTCCTGGACAATGGTTGCAACATCACAAATCAAAAAACAAAGCATATGGAAAAAAACGCGTTGGAAAAATTGCAACATCGCCGTGAACAGTATGCAACATTTTTCTTCTACAGATACAACATTTTTTTCTACAGATGCAACACTTGCAACATCCCCGGACAACGATTGCAACATCCTAGGACGATGGTTGCAACATCTCAAGAGATGAGATAACGTGGATGAGAGAGGGGGAGCATAGAAAATTGGACCATTCCTCATGCAGTAGTCGACTGTAATATGAGAAACAAGACACGTGTGTGTATATGTGTGTGTGTGTAGTAGCTATCTATAGAGATAAATAAAAAATATAATCAATTGTAGAAGCTGTCTTTAGTACTGTCTGTAGATGATATGGATGGATACTTGTCTATAGTGTTGTAGATGCCCTAAGTACGTGAATGTCTTGGTGAAACATTCAATTTGGTTTGCATCTTGTCTGGAGCGATGCATTACGTACTTAATTAGTTGTGGATAAAGAAGAGCTAGACCATGGGAATACTAGAACTAGAAAACAAGCAAGGTTACGTAATTACGTACTTAATTAGTTGTGGATAAAGAAGAGCTGGGCCAGGGGAATACTAGAACTAGAACACAAGCAAGGTTACGTATTGAGCCAAGGAGCGAGGCATCTGGACTTTTTTCTTCCTTTCGGACGCATGCCTCCAAAGATTATCCTTGATTAAGACACTAATCAGCGTGTGACATTGACCACTTTTTGGCCAATGGCAAGGTCTCAGCTGGCGGCCAATGGAGTATTAAGTAACGATAGGTTAGGTTACCAATTGCATATTGTATAATCATGAAAAATAAAAATTCAAATGGTACAAATAGTATATACTCAATTGATATATTTATATCAAGCCAACTGCTGTGGCTGTTCATTTCGAAGGATACATGAACCATAACTTTCAAAGAGGTGTAAGGTCCATTAGTTGATTACTTGTCACAGTATTAAACCCAAAAATAGCATCATAAAAAAAGCATACATCCAATGACTAATGGCGAACATGCTTGACCAGTGCAACGGAACGACAATATTAGTCTCTACAAAGTTCTAATTAACGCATACTTGCAACTCTACGTCAGGATCTAGATGATCCCGACCTGAAAGTCGCAATTTCCTAAATAGACCAAAGGATCGATGCACCAAGACTTTGGTACCCTCGTCGGCTCCTCCACACATACGCACACGTAGTCTCGGACCCAATACTAATATTGTCGCTCAAGGCGACGAAAAACAGTCGTCGGTTGGCCAGGAACGAAACACACGCACGGACATCTGGCAGTTCTCAGCTGGTAGCTGCTACTCGGAAGCCAACATATCGAGAGACAGGGCCAATGGAACCTGAATCCACGCACGGAGTGTTGCTCCAAGTCCAACGGCACAAACGTTTTGTCGAGCGGCGACCGTGTGCTACAGGCCGGTCAAAGTAGATGCAGTTGCGTGACATGGCAGTTGCGTGTAGGGCTGGAGCCCATTTTCGGCTCGGCTCGTTTTTGGAACGAGCCAAAAGACCCGGTCGGCTCGGCTCAAAATCCGGCTCACAAGACCTAACACCTCCTCGCGCCCGCCTCCAGAAGGCCCTTGAGTCCTCCACCACGCTTGCTGCTGTCCAACCGATTGGCATTGTCATCATATACTTCCCGTCGCCGAGCTCGAGTTCATGTGCAACAGCACAAGCAGATCCTCTCAAAGTCCCAGTCCCAGCCCGAGAACCCTCCCACTCCCGGCCCCGGCCGAAACGCGAAGCACCATTGATGTCTAAAATCGCAATGGAAAGAACAAGAAAGAAGACGAATCGGGCAGAGGCGAGGCCATCCGGTTTCCACGGAGGCACGGCGAGATCTCGACGCCGCCACCCGTCCATGGACCATGGACCGCAGCCGCTTCATGGCCCACGTCCACGTCCATGGGGAGCAGGGGGAGGATGAGGGGAGCACCAGGGGAGGTAGGAGCACACACTACTACAGGAAGGCACATCACAGACGGTTCGGAACCGTCATCACAGACGGTTTCCGAACCGTCTATATTTGTTGGCCTGTGATAACAGGCAGTTATCACAGACGGTACAAAACCGTCTATGATACTGTGAAGGCTAGTATCACAGACGGTTTCCACTAAAAACCGTCTGTGATACGTGAATATCACAGACGGTTCTAAAAAACGTCAGTGATCCGTGAATATCGCGAGCGGCTTTTCTTGAGAATTGTCTGTGATATTCGCGCATCACAGGTGGTTTTTAGTGGAAACCGTCTGTGATACTAGCCTTCACAGATAGTTTTAACAAAAAACCATCTGTGATAGTTCATACACCTGACTACATTTTTGTTGTTTTTTTGGCTAGCCTCGGGAATTGCTAGCCATGCCCTCTGAAAATAAGCATGCACAAAAACAGATTCATCAGAGATAATCAATTGTTGACAACTCAAAATAAATTACAAAAAATCGCATTTGTTCAAGTATTGTCGCTATAGTTACAACTGGCTTACAATTGAGTCAATTGTTTGCGTTGAGAGGTGTCGGTGGGGTGATGCTCTGGGTTGGCGACGGAGTGAAACTCTCCGTTGTCGTTAATGATTTCGAGTTGATAAAGGTGCGAGCTTCCTCGAATGTCCTTGATCTCTTCATAACGAGTCCATCACATTGTAAATCCAAGGCACTGCCGCTAGCAAGAGTAAAGTGGTAAGCTATATATATTTAAATTTATAATTAGAAAATAATTATTTCGAGATTGACAAACTTCGGATCCTTCTTCCTAGCTCTAAGGATTAGGCGCATATGATAGCAAACGAGATTGCACATAACTCATCATCTTTTTTTGTCAAGCACTTGCAAAAATAGAATTACATATATAGGTATAGTCGGTTCGAGGCGTTATTATGAAGTATGATATAGGATTATCGTGTTGTAGCGTGTACCAAAAAATCCATCATGTGTGTTAGTTGGGCGCTCTTTCCATTCTATATTCCTTTGTTGGCAACATAATCGATGAACAACCTACATGATTCGAAAAAGTTATCCTCGACCATTTCAAACGAATGAAGACTACAATAGAGTTATGTAAGGAGGAAATGAGCATACCTCCCGAGTATTCCTCTTAGAACGCTGAAGTCGTGCTTGTTGCGGAGTAGGGAATCAAGGTATATCACATGGTTCCTCTTGGGTATAATAGCTAAAAGGATCAAGTGGTACCTACTCATGTATGTCGCTATAGTCATTAAACCTAAGTTCGTGCTGCGTATAAAGTACAAATGAAATTTGTATAGCAAGTAGTCACACTTACCCCTGGTTGTAGGGCACCACTATGTACTTCATGTTCTTCTGACGAAGCAATGACCTCGTTATATATTTCTCGACGAAGGACAAGTCTGCTTGGATGGTTTGCAACGATACCACATGTGGGTCGAGGAAACCCACCGGTTCTTTCCATTCCGGACATTTTTCAGCATGTATCTATACATAAGCAATGAGTTGTGATATTTATCGGTATTACATGAATGTAGAACTTGATTATGCGCGCTTACGATTGTCCAACATCGTAGAAGCGAGGCGTCGAGGCCAACGAGGTTGAATAGGTCATATAAGTCGTTGAAGCCCACGATGAAGTACCTCGTCCGTTGAAGAAATGCTTCTCCTCGTGTCGGCGGTGATTCGATGTCGCACCCTTCTTTTGGGTCTTCTCCAAGTACCGGGCATGCAAAGCGACAAGCATATCTAGCGTGCATTAATACTGTGTCGGAGCATAACGGTTTTCTGATGATGTAGTTCCCGAATATCGCGGACTTCCCGGACTTCCCGGACTTGGGAGGCACCTTAACGTTCGTCGATTTCGATTTGGCCTTAGCGATTGGTAGCGTCTTCTTGTGAGACGACTCGGGAACCGATCCAGCGACACACTTTTGCTGTTCCTTCGACGTCTTCTCCACGGGAATCGAAGAGGTGGCCTTCTGAGGCGAAACATGAGGTGGAGTCATCGAGGGTCCCGTTGGAAGAGCGGTCGTGTCGGATCGCAACCTTTGCTAGGTCGAGGCGATGTCCTTCTTGGGCCTTTGGATAAAAGAGTGGGCGACATCCCTAGTGTTATGATCTCTTCATCCGGCGAATCTTCAACGGATCGGCTAGGAAATTGCCATGTACCATATCCACTTGGACCCTGGTGTAACCCTGTGCAGCCTAGGCACCGTCTTTGCCTGCCCTTCCTCGTATGGATACACCATCCCCTGCGTAGCCTCAATAGAAAGGGGCACATCCATCCTTACTTGGAGTTTGCAGGGCATCGACTCCTACAAAACGATACGCAATTAGCTAAGGCGTCCTATAGGTTTATCTTTGGTGCATTCCATACATGTACGTTACCTTGATGTCGTCTATCGGTAATCGGACGTTGTCATGTTCAGAATTATGCACGGACGCGATGCTACTTCGATGTCGAGGAGGACTAGCTCCCAAATTAACGAGGCGACTTCGCATTCTTGCTCGGGAGTTGATTCATTTGATCTGCAATCTTGCTATCTTTTCTTCAAATTTGTTAGTAATCATCTGCACCAACCGGTCATCGTGCTCGGCCTTGGATCTCTTCCTACTCCTATACATGCATTGAGTCGTCCGCGAATCCATGACTCCAAGGCACGTTAACCCCAAGGCCTCACGTGCGACCGGTGCTCCTTGTTTCCCAAGGTCGTAGATAGTATATCCTTCTCCCCGTGCGCATGGAAGGAGCCTTGGGAAGCTTGGGCGATCAAGTCACGCCGCAAGAGGTCATCATGTTATTATAGACACTATAAAGTTATGGACTTATTAACTAGGTAGTTCGACATATTTACCACACGTTGGGATACTTCCCAGTCCGCGGGTTTGTGAAAGAGATCTTGCCGAAGACGAGACTTTTGCCCTCACTTTTAACCAGCTTAGGGAATACGGGTCTGTGATATCAGGAAATGGCCTGGTTGCGTTCTTCTCCTCCGCTGCCCATTCCTCGTATTTACCCGCGTACCTAGTGGTGCCTAGTCTGTGCGAGTGAGTGTTTCGTGTCTGGAGAGCTTTGTGTGCCGCACTTTGCTCCTTAAATTCGGCCGTCGTTTTCATAGCAACAAAGGTGTCCCATGCTTCCTGTGTCACGAATCTATACTTCGCGAAGGGCGTCTGACCCGTGTTCATGTACTTCGTGACAAGAATGCTCCTGAATGTCCTCCACAATTTATCCATCGTGAGCATCGTCGTCCGTCGCACACGTGCCACGTTTGCTACGGAATAGTGAACTTCTTTGAAAGTTCGTCCCACATAGCGCCTTTCACTTGTTTCGTTAGGTCCTTCCACCTTGGTGTGGTGATGGGGACCCGTTCCTCCAAGTATCCCGAGATGGTCGAGATCTCACGGCCGATCTCTTGGGACTCAGAGGGACCCCAAAGTCCTTGACCTCCATGATGACCGGTCGGCCCGCAGCATTTTCGATTGTCCTCTGCCATCTCGCTTCGTGTCATTATAAATCGGCGGTGGCGGCGGCCTCGCTCGATGCCTCTTCCATCTATGGCGTCGGTGATTGCTCCTCGTCGGCGCCTCTTCCATCTGCGGCGTCGGTGATGACGGCGAAGACGGTGCCTTTGCCATCTCGCTTACTTGCTATCTATATAAGTTACATATGCAATAAAATGGATTGCAAGTGTCCCAAATTAACATATACATTTAAACTTAATAATATGCTCAACATGTGCAATATTAGCAAATAATCATAATTAATTCCAGCATAAATATGAAACAATTAAGCATTAATCCAACAGCATTTAAATTTAAAACAAAATAGAAACAAGTAAAACGATCAACGAAGGAAATGCTAAGCAAATGTTTAATCCTCTAGGGCTCGCCGCCTCCCTGCTCCTATTCTAACACTCCTTAATCCACCAGCTTCTCTTGTGATCTTTGTATAGATAGAAACTAGTGATACAAATCTTTTGTCCGAGCCTATCTTTGCCCTAGCCTACTTCATTGAGCCCAACACACTGGAGTGTACCATTTGTTTCATGCCGTGGAGGATTGGCATGAAGCAAAGGTACACTCAAGTGTGTCAAGATCGACGAAGAAAATGCTAAGCAAAGGTTTAATGCTTCATGTACAGAAGACTAGCCTTTAATGAAGACATAGAAACAAAATAGAATCAAGTAAAACGATCGATTTGGGAAATGCTAAGCAAAGGTTTAATCCTCTAGGGCTCGCCGTCTCCCTGCTCCTATTCTAACACTCCTAACACTCCTTAATCCACCAGCTTCTCTTGTGATCTTTGTGTAGATAGAAACTAGTGATACAAATCTTTTGCACGAGCCTATCTTTGCTCGAGCCTACTTCATTGAGCCCGACACCTTTGGAGTGTACTATTTGCTTCGTGCCATGGAGGATTGGCATGAAGCAAAGGTACACTCAAGTGTGTCGAGATCGACGAAGAAAATGCTAAGCAAAGGTTTAATGCTTCATGTACAGAAGACTAGCCTTTAATGAAGATATAGAAACAAAATAGAATCAAGTAAAAGTTTCTTTTTGGATTGTTGTAGAAAATGCAGTTTTAGCAAAATTTCAGAATTAATCCCAACAAAATTAATTAGCATTAAAGCATAATTCATAAAGAATTTAACACTCCTTAATCCACCAGCTTCTCTAAGGAAATGCAAAGGAATCACAGACGGTTCTTAATAAGAACCGTCTGGATTAAACTCTTAGCCAATAAAAGGTCTAGAGATTAACGATTGTACGACACTATTCTAACATATTGATTGATGATATTATGTGCTCTCAAAAGGAGAGTAGCTAAAGAACAAGTCTTTGCCATTTCAATCCTATTGTCTATCCTTATCACAGACGGTTCTATTTGAAAACCGTCTGTGATATATCTCCGAGTGAGAAATGAACAACAAGTCTCTTCATTTTCCTGCGTGTGTCTATTTGTCTCGGCTTTGTCTCTTCATTTTCCAACGTCGCTACAGCTCCCCAAATATCTCTTCGTCTCCCGCTCCGGCTTTAGAACTTGTTCTATAAATAGATGTCCCCTTCTACAATGTATTTCACACAACCTCCTTGATCCCCTTTCTCCACAAAAATAGAAGAGTTAATTCCTTATTTGCCATTGGAAGTTGGCGAGCTCCCTAAAATACCATCGAAAAATTGTGCATCCCTTGTATGCCACTCGTTCTCAACTTTAATCCCTTATTTGCCACTCCGGTCAGTTGACCGTTGACTGGACCGTTGACTTGGATGCGAAAAGACGATTTTGCCCCTAAGTATGCTGAGATCTTTAGGGAATTGTTTGACATAGTAATATAGTTTCAAAAATTATGAAATTTTTGGGGAAGTTCTGACATAGTGTATATTATTCTGTAATTTTTATAGGGTTTTACTTGTAACATGTTTTTCTCTAAAAATCTTTCAAGTTACAACCGAAAATTTAAAGATTTTTAGAGAAAAACATGTTGCAAATAAAACCCTATAAAAATTACAGAATACTAGTTCAATGCCCGTGCTTTGCTACGGATTAAAAAAAATTAGTCCCAGCATGTCGGGTCGTCAACCGTCATCGTGCTCGGCCGGACGCGATCTAGACTGTCGATTACCTCGCGCCGATCCAACGAACGCCGAAGAGGGTGGGGAGGACGGACGACAATTTTTATATTGTGTGAACATACGAACAAAGTTGAAGCTTTCTGAATCAGCTCTCATTGAAAATTTTCAGTAGTCAGAAATACAAGACAATTCCGCATTGCACTCCATGGCTCAAAATTTGTTTGAACAAAATCTCAAACGGTTGTTCACAGGAAGTAAAAAACACATATTTATATTGGAAAATTATAGGGACACATTTAAAGTTAGACCAGTTCTAATAGCTTAAGTCATGCACACATTTGCGGTCAGAACTCAGAACCAATAATGTTTTTTAGGTAAACTAATCATAACATGTCCATGAATGAATTGATTCCCCGTATCATCGTGTCCTAGTTATATACTCGTATGTTGCAACGAATAAAAATAATCAGATATGAGATGGGACATGCTCCATGAGAACGGACAGAAGTGGGAGGAGGTGAAGGAGGAGCTGAGAGCCACGACGCGGGAGGGGGCACATGTGTAGCCGAAAGAGCGGTTACGGTGGGAGGCGAGGAAGGAGGTGACGCCGCTTCCTCCCCCGGCAGCCGCGTTGTCGCCGATGGGGAGGACCGAGAGGTCTAAGTGCGCCTTCTGCGCACAGTAGAGCTGGCCCTTGTGGATTTCCCCAAGCGGCGACACGGATGCAGCGTGTCGGAGCGCGCTCGATGGCACACCTGCTCGATGCCGTTATGGGTGGCGTTACAGGTGTCATAGAGTTTTGTTCAGCAATTTTCTCATTTCTTAGCGGGTTTTTTTAGGCCGATAGGGTGTGAGGCATGCACGGGAGGGGTGGAGGGATGGAAGGAGTCGGTGCGAGTTTTTTCGAGGGTGAGACGATCGTCTGCTTCTTGTGAGGAATAAACTCATTCTTTTATTAATTAAGATAAGATAAGATAGTATAATTCATGCTTTGAATTAAACCTACTTTAGCCTACATGTAATGCAAGCAAGTCTTTCTCGTTTTTGTTCCCAAAAAACTTTGTTTCTCTTTTCATACGGTGAACAAAGTTTTGGCCTCCTTGTCCATGGACTGACGATGGCGGCCACTGCTCCACTGCTTTGCTCGTCGGAGCACGCGAGAGGAGCACCTTGGCCGCGTGCCGTCCGGGTAGCACCCGACGTCGGGCACCTCCTGTACTCCTTCCTCGCAGACACGCCCATGCGGGATGTCCACGCCACCACGTCGTGGGCGAGCCCCCGGCCGAGGGGGACGCGAACACGGCCTCCATCCCGTCCGGGGACCCGGGCGGCCGTACATGTTCACCAAAGACGTTGTGCGTCTTGTGTCGGTTCCGTCGATTCTTGGTTCTCCATGGCGCGAGGAGTGCTCCAACTTGTCGAGCTAGCCGGTAGCGACCGTAGGCGTTGAGCGCTGAAGGTGTCGGGCCTCAGTTTGGACTTGTGCGGTGGGCCATCAACCCTCTCACTTGGCGACGTCGCCAGACTTGGCGTCGTGAAAAGGTGCAGCATGTGCGACTTGATCATTGGCCTCATCCTTTCTCGCCAGTTCTTGAATCAGCCTCTACATCTGAACAATCACAGTTCACAAAGCAACAAAGAAATTCAACAATTGTCACTTCATTGCGATAGCATAATAGCATTCATGTTCTTGAACAGTAAAATTCTCCATGAGTGAAGAGAAGAAGCTTATTGAGTTATTGTACCTTCATGAAGACCAGCTCTTCCATATGCATCTAGCAAGATGTTGTAGGAAGCTCTGTCGGGCTCACATCCCGCACGACGCAATACATTGACAGCATCCACATGTTACTTCACACAAACAACAATCTGAACAAAATTTCACTCGAATTATGAGTAGGGAAGTTAGGCTCATGGATGATCGATCACTTGTAAGCTTCCATGAGGGCATTATAGGCATACACATCAGGTTCATGCCCCGCTTGCTGCATCTCCTCAAACACCTCTTACGCCTTCTCGCACAGGCCTTCCCTTGCAAATGCATTCACCAGTAGGCGGTGTAGGTGCAGATATTGGGTTTGCACCCTATCGAATTCATTTCATTGAAAACTTTCATTGCTGCCATCGGTTGCTTTGACTTCATGAGATTACGAGAATGAGTGCAAGCCACTATATCAAAATGCCAAAAGAAGTTTGAAGTGATTTTCATAGAAAAATTGCGACCTTCCCATACACATTGATCATCGGGGTGTATGTCTCGTATTAGTTCTCGCAACGTTCTCTCTTCATCCTTTGATATACTTGACCGCTTTTTCAAGACATCTCGCCTTCAATAAGTACGCATTATATACAGTTGCACTGCAAGATCGAGCTCTTGGTATGATTTATTTTAACATACAAGTACAACTATCTTCCTCGACAAATTAGAGGAATTGAAGTTCATACTTGGAGGAATCTCGTGCTCTGCATCTCGAAATCCATATACGCTTTCGTCACGCATTGATCGATTTCGATAAGCGCGTAGGAGAAGGCACAGTGTCTTCTGTTGTACAGCGGGCCTCCAAAAGAGCCATGTAAATTGACTCTGCCTTGTTTAGTTGGCGCTTTTGGCCACGAGGCATCTATGAAGCGAGTTGTAGCAAATGATGTCAAGGCGGAAGGAACTCTGATGCAGGATCAACTCGCAGACCTCTGACCACTTTTGGCAAATCAAACATCAAAAACTTAGGAATTGTGTCAACAACAAGACATGTTAATCAGGTTACACACCGCATTCTCACCAATTTGACATAATATATATATTGAGATGTGATGAATAATGACGATATCTTTGGTTGGGACTTCTTGATATGATCGGATCCCATTGTCGGTTCGGACGGAATTGGATGGCGACATTAAGAAGGTCATCCACAGATTGTGTGTAGGTGGAATTTTATCCAATGATTCCCAGATTTTTGCAACATCTATTCCCTTGAACAAATTCTAGGATATCTGTGCCATTGGGTGAGCACGGGGAAGACTCCATCCACAAACCAAGAGCCATACTTGAACCACGGCCTCTCATAGCACCCCGAATGAAACTTGAAGGATTAAAATTTCAAGCAGAGAAAACAATGGCACTCACTAAGATAATGCAAGTTCCTTCTTGAATTGTTAATGCAACAAAGATGAAGTAGCCTAAGAATTCTGACATGCTTAAGTCATCGTGTAGTAGTGAACAAAAAGAAATGGGGAACCGAGGAAGATAGCATTCGGAATTACCTCTTTCTTGATATTTTCTTCGGTTGAAGGTCCACGCTTTCGCCATCTTTGTCGATGTAGGCGCCCTCGTTTTTCGGTTCTTCCTTTTCTTTGTAGCCATAGGAACTAATCTCGCATCGTGTAAGGCGGTTTCTTGTAGGACGTTTTCACAAGCACAAATTTTCCATCTTGGACTTGTGATTGGATAATCTGTGGAGCCTCTATCCTTAACTGCAAAATGGTTGAAAGCGCTGTTGCGGCTGGGAGGACAAGCGCCTGGCCCCGGCCTCCATGTCGTCGGCGGCAGACGGGCGAGCGCCTCCTCCTTGCAAATCCTGTCTTCCGCCATGCCGATCCCGCCCACCGCCTCGGCTCCGCCTCGAATAGCCCGTTCTTCTCGTCGTCCTCCGGCTCCGGCGTTTAGGCACAGCGGCGGGTCGAGGCGTGCCCCACCCCACGGCTCGAAAAGGTAGCGAGCGTGATGCTGAGCACCCGAGGAGGCGCGCCTGCCGATCTTCCTCGACAACATGGAGGCGGCGCGCCGTCGCGTCCTCCCGGATGCAACCGCGCCTTCCACCAGGCTGCGTCGACCGGTGGCTCGCCATCTCGCCGGGCTGCCTGTCTCACAATGTCTGGACCACACCGCAATCACCGCGGACCTCGCCGACGTTGGCCAAGACCGCTCTGGATTCTTGAGATGGGGCGGCGCGTCCTCTAAACTCTTATGGATCAGTTGTTGGTTCTTGACGAGTTCTTGGTTTGGTTACTGCTCAAGAACGTTTTTGACGATGTCTCGTCGGTTTCTTAGTTCTAGAGAGCGGTTACGGGCGAGTTCGATTGCTCCCCACTTTAGTTGATCTTGTCCGTTGGTATTTGGAAGGTCGATCGGACGGATCTGACGATGGTGGAAGCACGACGACGGTAAACTCCTTCTTTTAAGTAGTAGAGATAATCTACACTATGTCGAGAACTTTCCATAAAAATTTTATAATTTTTGGAACTATATTACTATGTCAAACAATTCTCTAAAGATCTCAGCCCTAAATAATGCACTTAGGGGCAAAATCATCTTTTATGTCCAAGTCAACGGTCCGATCAACGGTCAACTGGCCGGAGTGGAAAATAAGGGATTAAAGTTGAGAACGAGTCGCATACAAGGGATGAGCAATTTTTCGATGGCATTTTAGGAAGCTCGCCAACTTCCAATGGCAAATAAGGAATTAACTCAAAACAGAAATGGTTGCCTCTTACATTTCCTTATGCCGATTGATGGCCTACCGACCGCACCGTACATGCACCTCTCTCATTGACATCGAACTGCTTGAGAAGAACACTATTTCAACAATGTCTTCACTCCTCTGTCGAGAATTTGCGGAGCGGGTGACGGCCACCTTTCGCCGTCTTGACATCCTCCTCCGCCGTGTCTTCCGGGTGATCTCCCACTTTCGGTGAGTTTACCGTGTCGTCGACATGGTCCTCCAAAACGACGTTGCACGTCTCGGGAGGCTTGCCGTCACTTGGGCTGGGTGATCGAGGCGAGGCGCACCGAGTCGACGGGCCGAGACCCCTCAAGCAAGAGAAGAGAGCCTATGGGCTCAATTCTTCTTAGTTCAACGATCTGAGGTCTTGGGAGACACTCGAGCAATGCGTCGTGAGTGGGCGATTTCAAGCTTCGTTCGATCACGAACCGTCTCGCCCCAGCCGCCGCCTATGAAGTATTGAAGATGGAGATAGCACCTACCTCCGCCACTAGAAAAACTTTCTTTATTTATAGGTTTCTAGTTTTTAATCTTTTAGTGTTAACGCCACGTTGTTTGGCCATATATATGAAAATTCCAAAATGAAAAAAAAAGTTTGGAGGTGAAGTTACTATATTAATTATATGTTGAAATATATATATCGAGAGGCGGTTTAGTGGAACAAATTAATTAATTATATGTTGAAGGCTAAGATAGGATCGCTAATCCTTTTTTATCGTCTAACATGTAAAAAGCGATATGGTCTTTTTATCGTCTGCTTATTATAAGCGCATAATATTATCTGCCGATCGGTTGGTCTCCTCTTGTTATTCACGTTTAATCTTGCCATGGAACTTTGAAATGTATTATTACAAATGTATAGGTGAGAAAGATCCTTTATGACTGGCTATCAATATCAAAGATGACAAGTCCATAACACATCAACACATGACAATTTCATGTTGACATCAAAATATATAAGAGATTACAAGTCCATAACGCATGATGTTATGGAATAAATTAATTACATTGGAGTAAATTCTTAATTAAAATATAGGCCTTCCTGATGATCAACGCGCATATAGCTAGCTTCCTCACTGGGTTCTTCCTCGAGCCTAATGCCGTTTCCGAAAGGAGGCAACTCGTCAAAATTGATTGTATTCGTCCTCATCCACTACATTCTCAACTCCGACAATCCTCCTTTTTCCATGAAGAACTACGTGGCGCTTCTTATTTGCCGGGTCGGTTACATAGAAGACTTGAACAACTTGGTTAGCCGGTATGAATGGTTCATCTTTGTATCCGACACGTTCGAGGTCCACGGTAGTGACGCCAAGACTTGTCGACCTTCACCGTGGAGATGGACCCAACGGCACCGAAATAGGGGATCTTGAAAAGCACGTGGTCGAGCTCCCATATCTCATCTATTTGCCCATAGTAGGAGCTCCTCGGCCCATCGAGTCTTGAATGCATCTATCACGATACACGCTGATACGGGTATGCTCTTCCTATCCTGAGCTGCCGTATAAAATGTGTACCCATTTATGTCGTATCCTTGCCATGCGACAATTGTAAATTGTGGCCCTCGTGCCAACCATAGCAGCGTATCATCACTTGATGACCTCCCAGTGATTCGCACCTTTAACCATTCGTTGAACCGACGGTTGTGCTCTCTCGTGATCCAAACCTCCGACCAGTCTGGATTCTGTTGGCGTACCATGTCTTTGTGCTTGTCGATGTACGGGGACACTTGGGTCATGTGTTGCAAGACCGTGAAATGGGCTTGAGCGTACGTATCCAGATCGGGAGTGATGGATTTCCTTCCGATGGTCCCGATACCATCCAGTCTCCCCTCATGGAGAGATAGAGACACACCTATCGGTTCCACCTGAGCAATGTAGTCGACGCAGAACTCAATGACCTCTTCGGTTGCATAACCTTCGATGATCTTTGCCCTCCAATCGAAATCGATTCGTACGTGGGACTTGAGAATTCCCATGTACCTCTCGAGCGGGTACATATGGCGTTAAGAACACATGGCCACATATCTTTATCTCTTTCACAAGGTGAACAATGAGATGGACCATGATATCGAAAAATGACGGAGGAAATACATCTCAAGATGACATAGAGTCGTCACCACCTCGGCCTGCAGAGCATCTAGTCCTTGGGGATCAATGATCTTCTGAGCAATTAAGTTGAAAAAATAACACAGCCTCAAGATTGCCACTCGGACCTTGTTCGGCAAGATACTTCTAATTGCAACAGGAAGCATTTGTGTCATCAGCACATGACAATCATGAGACTTCATACCAATTAATTTCAAATCTTGCATAGAAACAAGATTCTTAATGTTAGCGGAGTAACCAGACGGGACTTTCACACCATGCAAGCTCTAGCACAGTTCATTTCTCTCGACCTTGGACAGAGTGTAGCAAGCTGGGGGAAGGTATGTTCGTCCTGTATCGGTCTCTTCCGGTGCTAACTCGGTTCATATCAACCAAGTCACGCCGTGCGTTAACACCATCCTTTGTTTTGCCACTAATGTTCAGCAAGAGACCAATCAAGTTATCACATACATTCTTCTCTACATGCATGATCTCGATGCAGTGGCGAACTTCTAAGTGCTCCCAATAAGGCAAGTCCCAAAAAATTGACCGCTTCTTCCAGATGTTCTTCTTACGGGTTCTTAATTTACGTCCCTTCCTAAGCACAACATAGATATCCTTAACCATATCATAGACCTCTTTCCCTCTAAAAGCCCATGGAGCTGAATCGTTCTCCTTATTTCCATCGAATTGTTTTTTCATCTTGCGGTATGGGTGACTCCTAGGAAGGAACCTACGGTGACGCATATACACAGTTTTGCTCGAGTTGTTTAGCCATACACTCTCCGTAGCATCTAAGCGGTGCGACAAAGCTTTGGCTCCTTTTGTCTTGGCTTAAGCAGTTACCAAGGGCAGAAACTCATTGTTGGTGCAGAACAACATGGCGCGTAAAGTGAAATTCTCTTGTTTGTATGCATCCCATACCTGTACCCCTTCGTTCCACAGTGTCACAAGATCTTCCAGCAGTGGTGCTAGGTACACATCAATATCATTCCCAAGTTGCTTCAGCCCTTGGATAAGTAGTGACATCAAAATGTACTTCCGCTTCATACACAGCCAAGGAGGAAGGTTGTACATACATAGATTCACGGGCCAGGTGCTATGTCGGCTGCTCATGTTACCGAAAGGATTCATTACATCCGTACTCAACCTAACCTTATGTTCCTCGGTTCCACACTGAACTCTTCGAAGCTCCGATCGAAGTTTCTCTACTGGGCAGAATCAGCAGGGTGTCTTAGCTTTCCATCTCTCCTACGCTCCTCTAAGTGCCAACACAGCAATCTTTCCTCCTTTGCGTTCGCAAATAAATGCTTCAAACATGGGATCACAGGCAGATACCACAACATCTTAGCAGGAGGTCCTTGCTTCACCTTAGCAGTATTCTGACGCTTGTATTGGGATGCTTTGCACACGGGACATACATGCATGTCTGCATACTCTTTACGGTAGAGGATACAATCGTTCGGACATGCATGTATTCTTTCTACTTCCATTCCCAATGGACAAATAACCTTCTTTGCTTGATAGGTGGTGCTGGGCAACACGTTTCCCTCCGAAAGGATGTCCGCTAGGAGACCTAACAACGCCGTGAAACTCTTATCGGACCAACCATTGCTTGCCTTCAATTTCAGCAGTTCAAGCACGGTTGACAACCTTGTGTATTCCAGCTTGCAGCCAGGGAACAAAGGTCTCACCGAGTCCTCCCTTAAACCCTTAAATTTACAAAACTCTCACTCCTTTGTAGTTCTCTTACGCATCACGTAGCATCCGATCCAGTTGTCATCGTGCCACCTATCCTCATCAAAAGCACATCCACATCCGCAAATCGTTGACTTCCTCGGCGATGTCGTCATTATTAACCACGGTATAATCTGCTCTTCACCGTGATTGGTCCAACATGTATACCTTTTTGAAACCCTTGAATCAAGTGCGCTTCGATCTGCGCCGTGTTGTTAAACATCTTGATTACACCAATCAATGCATGGACAAGACATAAAATTTATCCCTTCTTCAACATATCACCTTTCGGCGGCTCTTCTAAAAGCAACCACACCGTTAATGTACTCTTGACTCACGGTTCACACCGTACATCGGTTTCGATCCATCTACACTCGCATGTAACAAATTAGTGTCAAATTGATTAGCGATTAATTTATAGCAAACATGAATTTAAATATGCAAGTGAAGCTTCATAACGAAGTTTTCTTTCTTGCTTTAGGCATCTGATATGCCTCCAGGAAGAGAGAATTGTACCAACTCCAAATTTTAATATTTTCACAAAACATCTAGTCACAGATAACTATTGCATACGACAAACATCTAAGACCATACCAAATAAGACTAGAGAACTGAGCATCTAATCCTCAATTAGCTACAATGTATGGTAGCATCTAAGACCATACCAATAGTTTCAGGTTTTCAACTATATAAATATGTGATACAAGATAAATATGTAAGTACGTAAATAGCCATGCATCAAACATCATATTACAATATGTGAAAGTCTCACGGATTATTAGAGGGAATGTAAATATGCAATACAATCATCAAAGTTCGAACTTCATAATTCATAGTTCATAGTTGTAGTTTCTAGAGATGCATTCAAATTTTAAAAAAAGTACATGTAGCCATCCATGGAGGTAACATAGTAACATGCATCATGCACTTGCCTCAACCACCTCGTTGCCTTGCGAACTTGCTTGACCACCCCTTCGATCTTGCGGCGCATTGGCATTTGTCATTGTGCACTTGCTTCTTCAACAACCTCATCATCATTGGCCTCTACTCCTCTTCATCTTCTTCAATACTGCTCTGGGGCTCCAAGGACTTGCTATATTGTTTCCAAGTTGCAACCTAGCATAGAATGGCCATCAAAAATCAACAAGTAGCAATACACCATTGACCAATTACCTCAAATAGTCAAACTCTGATGCCTTGCAACATCTGAGGAATGGGGATGTGGCGGCAAGAAAAAGGAGGAAGGATGCGGCGGTGTGTCACCGACGAGGGAGAGGACGATGGCCTAGGGATGCACACGGCCATGAGAGAGGGCAACGAGGTGGCGGCAACCAATGAGCCTGAGGATGCGCACAGGTGAGGACGACGGCCTGGAGGTGGCAGCGGCAGTGGCGATGGACCACAGCCCTCAGGCGGCGGCAAGGCGGAGAGGCGGCAGTCTTGGCGAGAGGGATGTGTCGGCGCAATTTATATGATGTCGATATCACGAGCGGTTACGATTCAGAACCGTCTATCTCTATCACTGAGCGGTTCTTATTGAGAACCGCTGCGCGATAATACGAGCATTTGTTCTAAATGAGAACCGCTGCGTGATTAAACTGAATTATCGCGGAACAATTTGTGAATAGAACCGTCTGTGATAATTCACAGACGGCTCTATTAATGAACCGTCTGTGATAGATGACTATCACAGACGGTTCTAAAAAATACCGCCTGTGATAGACTGACCGCACCACACGCAGGTCCGGACAGACCCAACACAGACGGTTCCAAAGGAACCATCTGTGATGGGGCGTCTACTATAGCCTGTTTTGTAGTAGTGACAGAGGGAGAAGAGAACACGGCCAGGGAGGAGGACAGGGGTGTGGATGGAGCAGTGGCGGTGTGTGAGGAGGCGGCGGATGGGCGGTGGCGGTGAGGAGGAGGCGGTGGATAGAGCAGCTGGCCGGTGAGGAGGAGGCGGCGGATGGACGGTGGCCGGTGAGGAGGACAAGGCTAGCTGGGCTGCGGGTGGAGATGGGGAGCGCCCGGCAAGTTGGAGATGGGGAGGGAGGAGGGGCGGCGGGTGGAGGAGTTTTGCGAGCTAAAAGTTGGGCTTGGCTCGGCTCGAAAATTCACGAGTCTGAGCTCGAGCCGTGACGAGCCCGAGCTGGCTCACGAATCTTGAGCTATTTTTTCAGCCCTAGTTGCGTGAGAGGTAAGACGACGTCGTCAAAGTAGATGCAGTTGCGTGACATGGCAGTTGCGTGAGAGGAAAGACGACATCGTCAAAGTAGATGCAGGAGCAAAGCGGTGGTAAAACCAGGCGTAGCAACAAATCGCCACTGACGTAACGTAAACCAGACAAATGTACTGAGTTCTGCTCATCTTGCAAAACCAGATCCACAAAACCAGGCGTAGCAACAAATCGCGACTGACGTAGACGATTGCTCCTATCAAACGGCCTGGTGCTTCCAAAGGATGAGTCGACGCATAAATAAATACTCAACTCCTCTTAAAGCGGGCTCTGATACCACTAATTAAGCAGCTCTAATACCACTTGTTATGGCAAAGGAGCTCTAATACCACTTATTACTATGGTAAAGAAGGAGAGAAGCACATAAATAAAATCAGTAATCCTACTGTGCATACATCCGACGGAGGGTAAAAAATTGGACTCACCGTATAGCCACTCCCACCAGGACCACCCCACGGACCTATAGTGTGCTTTTTCTCGCCAGCTTCACGGTAAGAAAATCGACGACAACAGCACTGCAAATTGTCACGCTTTCCAGCTGGTGGGGTGCCATCTTGATGTCAGGAACGCTCTCTCCATTTTCACTCATTTGTGACCAATGTAAGTGATGTTACAACATTGGACCGTGAATTGACAAATGGGCCAATTGGTCCAGAAACTTCCACTAGAAACTCTGAAGGGCCAAGCTGAATCTGCAAGAAAAGGTAAGCCATTGTAATGTTAGCTATTTGTAAAAAGAGATAATTATTAGGCAACATGGACTAACAAAAGAAATAGGAAAAAAAGTCCCATGCATACTTGTCTTTCATGAGTGAAAACTTTTGTTTTTAAGATTCATTCACTAACCGTGTAACTACCAGGACCATGCCACGGACCGCCCCATTGACCTATAGTGTGCTTTTGTCCATTCAATTCACTGTACAAAAATGAAAGTGCATCGACGAAATTTATAACATAATTAAGATTTAAGCACCACGTTCTTAAAGCAAATTAAGCCAGAATGGAAAGCAAATGCAAAGGCACTAACCTGGAGAAGGCCTGGGGTGCTTGGTAGGTGGTTGATCCTTACTACTGGAGATGCCGAGATGGAGCTCTGATATATATAAGATTGATTTGGATCACGTAAACAAATATAATTGCAGGCTTAGCTAGGAAGGACGTGGAATTTTGGGAATAATTGTGTCTCTCTTAAAACCCTTATATCATTTATTTATAGTTCTAAAGATTATAATCCGACTCACACATGACTTGGACTCTTAGACCCTCACACAACTTGGACTCTTATCTAAACTCTAATATCTCCAACACCCCGCTTCAAGATGGCTATGAGATACCAATCGTGGCCATCTTGTTACATATTGCGATACCATTACTAAAATCTAACACTTTATCAAACCTACCATTGATTCCATATTCAATATCACCACAAAGACCAAAAAGTTGCTCAATCACCAATACTATTAGGGACATCACCAAATCCATCTCCACCATCTACCAGCTGCCCTGACCTCAATCTCCTCTTCCTCTACCCTCATGCCCCCAACCACCACTGGCCTCCACCACCTCTACCTCTGCCACAGACCATTATGCTTGACTCCAGTCCCAATCCACTGTCATGGCTGCATTGGCTCAACAACCACTGGCCTCCACCACCTCTTCCTATACCTTCACCACTGGCCTCCACCACTTCTTCCTATACCTTCACCTTGACTTCTTTCAGCAGATATATTAATCCCACCACCACCTCCTTGCAAAGTTCAAGTTGTCGCGTCTCGCATCACGGCAAATCCAATCACCCTCACAACCTCCAGTTCATGACAGAGGACACGCTCAACTCAATTTGTCTTGTTTGTTTACAGTTGTAACACTCCCTGTCATCAGCTATGGCATACACTGACTTTATAGGGTTGCTATAGTTGATAATGCCACCTGATGACATATTGAAGCCCTCATTCTCTCAAACTCAGGGTTCAAACCTTTCAAGAAGTAAGTGACCCTCCTACGTTGTAGCCACGCCCTACCAAACTCAATATCACTAGCACACGTCAGCTGTAGTGGATCATATTGATCCAAATATGCCCACAACTGCTGTAACTCAGTGACATATTCTTGGACGGTCTTCTCCCACTGTTTTAGAGCATCTACCTTGCCCTGAACCTCCACTATCATCATCACATTGCTAGTCCCAGAGTATATGTTCCCCAACATCTTCCACATCACCGTTGCACTTGGGATCGCCCTCCACCATCCTAGCAATGGATGGGGACACCTAAGTCAACAACCATGCCACCACCATAGAGTTGATGGTGTTCCACACCCTCCAATCAGTACTCCCCCTGTTTGTAGGCTCGACGCAGGTCTCCTGCTAATAGTGTTCTACCCCCTTTGTCTTCAAAATTAACTCGAACCCTTCTAGACCAACTCGGGTAATTCTCGCTCCCTTCCAAATTTACATAGTTCGGCATCAGCTCCAGCTTTAATTCAGATGACCCAACACCAGCCCTCGAGACCTATCAAACCCATCGCGATGAGGTCCTACAATATACCTCTCATCTCACGTTTTGTGATCAAAGAGGATTCTCCACTTCCCCATCCATGGTCATAATACTCTTCTCTACATCTTTTTTGTGCAGCTTCTTCCTTAGCCTTTCTCGCAGTTTCGATTTCCTCATGAATTATCTTCTCAAACAACTGGAGCAATGTTAATCAACAAGCTATGCCGTGCGTATCTCCCACAATCAAGGCAATCCTTCATGCATCAACATTCATCGCTGCCTCGATTTCCTCTGATCGTCACAGTGTGCATCACAGTAATAAAAAAAATCTCCTTTTTTTGTTCATTCCCTTCTTTTCCCCTTCCTCTCCCTTCTCTCTCCCGCCGCACCAAAGGCCCCCCCCCCTTCCTATCCCTTCTCCCACCGCACCAAAGGACCAGCCGACACCAGATCATTACCGACACCTCGACCCCGAAATCTTGAAGGCCTCCCTTCCTCTCCCTTCTCCCGCCGCACCGAAGGACCAGCTGACACCGGATTAGCACCGACACCTCCACTTCTTCTCTTCCTCTATCTCCGGCCCAAGCGGCGTGGCGCGGTCGGCGACCGTCTTGCCTTAAGGTGCGGTGGCGGCGGCTTGCGCACCTGTGAGATGCAGTTAAGGCGCAACCCGAGTGGTGGGTAGCGATAGATCTAGATCTGAGGTGAGTACGGTTAGGGTTAGAGTTCGGTGGTGGGGGATGGTACCATGTAGAATTTTTGGAATAATTGTGTGTCTATCTTCGGAGAACTACACCCTTTATTTATAATGCTAAAGATTACAATCTGACTCGCACACGACTTAGACTCTTAGACTCGCACACAACTTGCACCCTTATCTAAACTTTAATATCTCCAACAAAATCAGTAGCACACAACTTGCACCCTTATCTAAAGATTACAATCCGACTCACACGACTTGGACTCTTAGATTCGCACACAACTTGGACTCTTATCTAAACTTTAATATCTCCAACAAAAGGTTAGACCAAGCTGGACATACCTTTGATTAAGACACTAAATTTTTTACTTCATTCCAACCAATTCATCGCCGAGCACCAATAAGCATCCAATTTATTTCTTAGTCGATAATGCTAATCAGCGTGGGACATTGACCACTTTTTGGTCAATGGCAAGGTTTCAGCTGGCGGCCAATGGAGTATTAAGTAACGATAGGTTAGGTTACCAATTGCATATTGTATAATCATGAAAAATAAAATTTCAAATGGTAGAAAAACAGTCGTCGGCTGGCCAGGAACGAAACACACGCACGGACACCGGCGAGTTCTCGGTGGTAGTCGCTACTCGAAGCCAACATATCGGCAGCAGGGCCAATGGAACCTGAATCCACGCAGGCAGTGTTGCTCCAAGTCCAACGACGTTTTGTCGGGCGCCGACCGTGTGCTGCAGGCCGGTCAAAGTCGATGCAGTTGCGTGACATGGCAGTTGCGTGAGAGGAAAGACGACGTCGTCAAAGTAGATGCAGGAGCAAAGCGGTGGTAAAACCAGGCGTAGCAACAAATCGCGACTGACGTAAACCAGACAAATGTACTGAGTTCTGCTCATCTTGCAAAACCAGATCCACAAAACCAGGCCACAAATCATCTCATCTTGCAAAACCAGATCCACAAAACCAGGCGTAGCAACAAATCGCGACTGACGTAGACGATTGCTCCTATCAAACGGCCTGGTGCTTCCAACGGATAAACCGACGCATAAACAAATACTCAACTCGTCTTAAAGCTGGCTCTGATACCACTAATTAAGCAGCTCTAATACCACTTGTTATGGTAAAGGAGCTCTAATACCACTTATTACTATGGTAAAGAAGGAGCGAAGCACATAAATAAAATCGGTAATCCTACCGTGCATACATGCGACGGAGGGTAAAAAATTGGACTCACCGTATAGCCACTCCCACCAGGACCACCCCACGGACGTATAGTGTGCTTTTTCTCGCCAGCTTCACGGTAAGAAAATGCAAGTGAATTGACGACAACAGCACAGCAAATTGTCACGCTTTCCAGCTGGTGGGATGCCACCTTGATGTCATGAATGCTCTCTCCATTTTCACTCATTTGTGACCAATGTAAGTGATGTTACAACATTGGACCGTGAATTGACAAATGGGCCAATTGTTCCAGAAACGTCCACTAGAAACTCTGAAGGGCCAAGCTGAATCTGCAAGAAAAGGTAAGCCATTGTAATGTTAGCTATTTGTAAAAAGAGATAATTATTAGGCAACATGGATTAACAAAAAGAAATAGAAAAAAGTGAAAACTTTTGTTTTTAAGATTTGTCGGACCCGGATTCTGAGAATCCAAATCCTCTTTGAAAATACTGTGCTATTCCCTAGATCAGTAGATAGCACTCACAGTTACATCACTGAATCAAATTATACAAGTCGTAGATTAAACCATACCATTCATTAATTAACACTTCAGAGTTTACATAGACCGCCGGGTCGGGTTTTTACAAAAGAGGCGCACAAGGCCAAAGATTACGTTACAATAGCGAAACGCGACAACGGAAGCAAAAGGGGTGGCGCATCTCTCCACGAAGCGATCGGGAAACCTGTGTCGCGTCCGATATTAACCAAGGACTTGGATAATATTGGATGCACATAACACCAACGAAGTCAACTAGGCTGAGGCGAGGCTAGAATAACTAAAGACTAGACTACGCTTCATTCATCTCCAAGGCCTCCAACCGGGATCCTCGTAGTAGTCGTAATCCTCTGGATTTCACGCTTGCGGGTTGTTGGGGAAAAGAGCGAGAATGAGCACAACTTCCGTGCTCGTGAGCCAACACACAATGCAATAATATACATGCAAGGCTTAACAAGGATGGCTCGGGTTCTTTTATTTGCTAAAGCAACATTTTCAATTATCATAATTATAAATTCCTATCACTTAGCATTTTAATAAAGAGAGTAATTGTGCAATATTTATTTCAGTAGAGGTTCCATCCGGCGGAACCTATACCACATGCTTCTTTTGATTGGAGCTACCTCCAATTACTACCATCGTTGAGCTCGAAGACTCAGGTAAAATCCAACACAGGGCTAGGTGAGCCCTTCCACATTTTTCATACCACCCACATGGTTTTTGAAATAGAACTAACTCAAGTTAAGTTCCCATGTCCGCCTTTGACCGTAGGCACAGCTGTTTAAACAGTTTAATACTCTGCAGAGATTGTACACTTTACCCACAAGAGATAATCGTCTTGATATATACACACGTTTCCTTAGACATGTGAATCAAGGGGAGATCACCACAAGGCCTTTACAATGCTTCCAGTAGTATTGGTTACACCCGCTAAGGTTTCGTCTTCGAAGGGTTACGTCTGTTTAGATCCGTTAACCCTTACCTAGACCCCCTCTTGCGCCCTCTTAACGACTTCGTCAGTGCGCCTCGACACCCTCGCCACAAAGGCTCACGGCGTGCAAAGACATCTACAGTGCAACTTCGCCCGATGGATACAAATTATTTAGCTAGGTTGTACTTTACAGGACTTATGGTTGCACTTGTTTTACACAAGGAGGTCATGACAAGATTAAGTCCTTAGGGTTATCTGGGCGGTTCATTCCATATACTAGTATTCCCTTGGGCTACCTTAGCACCCACCAACATACCAGTATCCCTTGGGCTGCATTAGCACCCACCATCACATCATCCAACATACCATCCGCCCGGATGGGAAAAGCGAGTTATTAGGGTTTTGAGAAGGGAAGCCAAATTATCACATTTACCTCGATCATTTCCCAATGATGGCCCAAAACCATTTTATGTTTGAAGAGATGATGATTGGGGTATTTAATACCCGGTACTTAAGCAAGACTAGCGTGTAAGCAAGTACAACCTATAACTAGTATTACCATATAGACTACTAGGGTGACAAGGATTAAGGGATTCAAATTATCAAGGATGGCATTATAATTAATTAATCATCAAATGGGTATTTAACTACCTTAAGCTTTAACATACATTTGATTATAGAATTAAAGCATGCAATTTTGGTAATTTAAATAAATATAATTTGCATAAAATTTAGGCTCAAAATGATCAAAGTATTGACTCACCTCGAGATATAGTAAGAGGAGCTTGACAATCCGGCGTCTTCAAATCCTAACTGGGCGAAAATACCGGAAAAAGGCACAACGACAAAGAGAGCAAATAAATACACAAGAATACACAAATGAAATCCAAATGCCATTAGCAAGATCTTGATTTTACAAAATTTTAGAAACTAATTTCATAATTTTTGGAGTTCTGACGAGGAGAACGGAACTTTCAAAGATTGAGCGAGAATTAAAAGAGAGAATGGTCCATGGCACGGTGCTTGAACCAGTCCCCACACTGGCGCCGCCATCCATGGAGTGAGAAAAGAGGGGCCCACATGGAAGAGAGAGGAAAGGGTGGGTTAAGCCAAATGACACCGCCATGGCCATTTATCCCCACCCACTCGATTTCACAGAGAAAGGGGAAGAGGCGGGCTCGGCGGCGGCATCGGGCGGTGGCGTGGCCGGCGGTTGTGCAACAGGAGGCCAGCCCATGGTGGAGCGGGGCCTCAGGCAGCGGATTCAGGGAGGTGGTGGTGGCTCGGAGAGGCGGAAGCGATGTGGCGAGCAAGGAGGCGGCAGCGGCTCCATGGCTTAGCGGCGACGCAAGAGGAGGCGGCGTCGCGGGGGGAGGAGGAGGATGGAATCCTCGTGTCACGGGCACGTGGTGACCAGGGTTCCCAGGCGAGGAGCTCACCAGGCGGTGAGGTCGGGGGCGGTCTTGGCAGCAACGAAATCGTAGGCTTTTGGTGTGGGCTTACGAGAACGACGGGGCGTGGGGAGCTCAAAGGCGGGGTAGAGAGAGCTTTATAGGGCCAAAGGCGCGGGAGCAAGGGGGGGTAGAGGGGCTTTATAGGAGGCCCAAGGCGCGGGAGCAAGGGGGGCAACAGGGAGGTCGAGGCTGCGCGGTCCCAAGGCGGCGGCGACACGCTGTCTTGCACGAGGGGGAGACAGGGTGAGGGAGCGGAGGAGGCGCTGCGTGGACAAGGGCAACTCGGGCGTCCTTGTTGTCGTGGGCGCGTCGTGCGCTTCAAAAGGCGTGGCACAACATGTGGGCGGGGCAGCGGCGACGGCGACGGGCGGAGTGGCGAAGGCGAGGCGAGGAAGACACGGCTTGGCTGCTGCGCGCGCGACACGGTTCTCGAGGCGGCGATGCGGCAACGACGTGGTAGCTCGGCGCGCGTGGGAGGCGAAGGGCGGCGGCGGCGGCGTCCACGGAGGGAGCAACCGGCGCTTGACCGAAGCGAAGAAGATGAAGATGACCCCAAGGCGGCTCGGGCCAAAAGAGAAGGGGTGGGCCGGATGGCCTGGGCTGCAGGCCGAAAAAGGAAGGGGGAGAAAAGCCGCAGGCTGGGCCGGGGAAAGGAGAAGGAGAAACAGGCCGGCCTAACAAGATCATGGGTTGAGCCCAAGAAAAGAACGGAGGTCCAACAAAATGGTCCGGGGATTCAACAGGAGGAGAAAACTCCAACTCGCGAATTTGAATTTCAAATGTTACGGACATTACATTTGAAACACAAACCGAAAAGGAAGGAAGGTTTTCGCAATTACAGGATAATTTGAATTACGGCGAAGAACGAAAACCGAAACAGTAAACACTATTTAACCGTTCGAAAAATGGGACGTTACAAGATTCATTCACTAACCGTGTAACTACCAAGACCATGCCACGGACCGCCCCATTGACCTATAGTGTGCTTTTGTCCATTCAATTTACTGTACAAAAATGCAAGTGCATCGACGATAAACAACACTGCAAATTGTAACGCTTTCCAAATGATAGGATGCCACCTTGATGTCATGAGCAGTCCAGCCCAGCCTCAGAGTGCAAACCAACCAAGCAAAACTTAGAAAGGCAAAAGCTATGATGAAGAGATAAATAAATAAAATGAGCTAGGAGTAAATTATTGGGACAATTGAGAATTTGTTACCCAATAGAGTGGTATTCTCAGATTTCCTATTATGTAGATTGCAATTTGTAATTTGCCATTTCTTACAATTTGCAATCATTCTTTTGCCATTTTGAAGTTTTATCCCCATTTCCATTTTTTAGCCACGCTTAAATGACCATACTACCCTCTTCGTCTCTTCTACTTTTCTTTCTTCCTCCAGGTCTCCTTCACCCGCCGCTCTCTTCCTCCTTCTTCATCCAGATGCTCCTCACTTCTTCTGTCTTCTCTCCAAGCCAAATCAGTGCTTGGCCTTGCCACCATGGCAAGAACCGGAGAGAAGCACCAACACTCCTTCGCCCCTCGCCTTCGCCATAGCAAGAACCGCCGCCTCCCTTGAGTCGCCGTGTCCGCGCTCGTCCTCCTCCTCCTCGCGCTAGCCCAGTGCGATGGCGGGAGGCGCAGTGGAGGTGCCACTGAGCTAGGAGGCTGGGGTGGCGGGCGTGGCGCTGGATCCGGCTAGGCCGCCGAATCTAGCCTCCACCACCGCCATCGGTGCTCGGCCTCGCCGCCCCCTCCACTTCATCGCCATACAGCAGAAACAGGCGGAAGCACCCACACTCCCATCCCCCTTCGGCCTTCACCATGGCAAGAGAGTCGCACTACTACAAAAGGTGTTCACTGAGCGGTTCAAAAACGTCATCTGAGAGCATTTGTTTCATGAGCCATCCGAGTTTATGGGTCGATGATGATATCAGGTCATCATAGAGCGGTTCCAAAACCGTCACATAATGCATGCTATCATAGATGGTTAGATGCTTAGAACCGTCATGATATATATATATATATATATATATATATATATATATATATATATATATATATATATATATATATATATATATGTGTGTGTGTGTGTGTGTGTGTGTGTGTGTGTGTGTGTGTGTGTGTGTGTGTGTGTGTGTGTGTAGGACCGGAAAGGCGATTAGAGGGGGTGAATAGGCGCTTTCTCTATTTTCACCTCGATCAAACTCAACACTACTTTCACTCCATAGCTATAAAGCTATGAAGATGCATATCTGAGCCTGATGGATAACCTGTGTTGAATCGATCAAACCCGAAGCACAAGACTAAAAACACCTCACAACTGCAAGCACAAAATCCAAAGCAAATAGTATCTCTTTGAATTGCACAATAATCAACAAGAAACAGCGTATATAAGGTGTGTGCACTAGTACTCAGTAAGTTGAAAGCTAGCGAAGCAATGGCACAATTATGGCAGAGGGTCACCTCACAAGAACAGCAGCTAGCAATAAAGCAATCACCAAGTTGCAGCCAAACTCCGGTTTCTGCGGCGGTCTCTCCAGTGCAGCCAAGAGAAAGATCTCAAAACAGAAAATCAACAACTTAATGCACCAGCTCATCGGCCAACCAAACTCATCATCTCACTCGCATCAAAGAAGATTGCTACAGCAATCAAGACCACCTAAGAGAAATTACAGCCGCCACAGCTCCTATTTTGTGCGCATCTTGAAGGCAGCACAGGATTTGCCGAACTATACCAAGTGAATAAAAAGGAACCGAACTCTGCTAGGAATTGGATCACAAATTGATGAAACGCTGCTCCTACAGCCGCACAATCCAAACAACAGCCCACACATCACTAATCAGCGATCAACACAGCCGCCGCCAAGTCCATTACCTGGTCCTAAACTTTTTATGTTGTGTCATCGGTCCATGACTTTCAAAGTGTGTCATCTCGGTCCCTAAACACTGTTTGGGTCTCAAATTAGTCCTTAAACTTTTTATCTTTGTGTCATCCGGTCATAGACTTTCAAAGTGTGCCATTCTCGTGCCTAAGCAAGAGGCTATGTTTGAGACCCAAACAGTGTTTAGGGACCGGGATGACACACTTTGAAAGTCTGGACCGGGATAACAACATAAAAGTTTAAGGCCCAGAATAACTTTACTCTTTTTTTTTTTCGGACAGAGCAGGCAGCAGACAAATCCGGTTGCAACAAAGAATAGCAGGCCAGGCAGCAAACCAAAGAAAACGCCGGCCGATTCAGCTGCAGCCGCACAAAAACTAAATTTTTGTCTACTCAACACGCTACAATCAGCTGCCGCCAGAGCATCCGGTTTTCTACGGGCACTGCTTATCTCCCGAGGAACCGGCCGCCGCTACAAGATTGGTTTTTGAGGGCGCCGCCAGGGACTCGAATCTGCACGCGGAGCAGACCGCTGCTATGGACTGATTTCTCCTTTCAATTAAAACATGGAACTCGGTCACCAGCTATCAAAACTTTCACGCATCAATGAACAGCCCAACTAGGTGACGTGCATCCAACTAACAGATCCTAGCGCATCATTGAAGACAAGCCAAATAAACAAATCTTAAGATAAAGAGCAAACAGGATCTACTCAGAACCATGAGAATCTTGATTAAGTAGCGGCAAAACCAAAAGTAAACCGCTGCCAAGAGGTTTTGTGCAGGAGCTCTCACGGCGCCGAACAGGCCGCCGCAATGCTTTTCTATGCCACCACCGGCCTTTTTCTTGGTATAAGGCCGCCGCCAGATCTGAATTTTGCAGTAGCAGAACAAGCGATCTGCTGCCAGGAGCAAACACTGCAGCCCAATGCAAGAGGCAAAACGTGAGAGAAAAAAAAATCTGAAGCAGCCGCTCCCAGATCCAGTTTTCTGCGGACCAAAAACGACGCCAGATTTTTCCGGGAGCTGAACACGCAACAAATTGCAGCCAAATAAAAAGCACTTAAAACAGCAACCACCAGCAACTAATCAATGCAACAAGAAGTCAATACAGAGCTGGTCCTCTTAACACATGATGCAAAAGCTGCCCCACTCTGATTTATCTGTCTGCTCATAACTTACAAGCGAACAGCCACTCAGATTTTTCTCCTGGAGAACATGCCGTCGCCCAGATCCCGTTTTTTCCGGGAGGACACCAACAGACGCGTCGCCCGTCTCCAATTTTCAACCGGTGCCGCCACACACGGCCCTAAAAACGCCAACCTAACAGATGTCCCATCTCCTCCTTTTATAGGGCAATCTCTAACCCTAAAAATCTTAATGGGCTTCCGTTAAAGCCCAACAACAACGGAACACACAAGCACGCAAATTAAAGCGTCGTCTTCTTCGTCGATTGATCTAAACCGCTTCACCATGCGCCGACCCGCGCCGCAGCTTAGTCAAAAGGTCACCAAGATGGTATTTGGTAAAATTACCAAAATACCCTTTCTCGATCTTTCTCCAAAAGACCGAGTCCACAGATCGTGAAGCAATCCCATGCTTCGCCACGTGTAGGTTGATCAACGGTTCCATGTCGTCAAGTCTCCCGTCCGGATCCCACCGCACCATCGAGCACTTGCGACTCGCACCGCTGATCCAACCAACGATCGCCTCGCCTGCGCGTTCGGTCATCCATGTCCATTCTACGCCATGCTTGAATTCATTGACCTCACGGCATCCTTGATCGTTTCGGATCTCAGCTCTCCAAGCTTAGTCCCGATCCTTCCGCCGTTGACCGTCGTTGACCTTCAAGCTACTGCACAACAATAGACAAGCAAACACGAACTGGGAACAAGTTCTTCACAACTTGACCCACGTTAGCCAAAACATGCAATATGCAACACATATGCATTAACAAATATAGATATGACCTATCCCAAAATCAAATCACCACTTAAATCAACAATTAGCACAAAAGCCGATCGGGCCTTGACACGATAGATCTGAAACTTTGTCGAAAACACTTGATACTTCAAACCAAAAGCACCATTGCCAATTGTTTCATCATCCTAAGATCATAAGTATATCCCCATGATATCCACAATATATATATATATATATATATATATATATATATACCTCAAGCAATGGTACTTGTGCCTTTAAAACTATCTTCATATATATATTATATATATCGTTAGTAGTCCTAGCCACTTTAGGAAATCGTGAGGGAGGATGACATAGCTACCATGGGTAACCTCTCATCGAGCCACCTGCAAATTCAAGAAGTGAGGCTGCAAGAAAGCGTGGACATACAATTACTGGATGTAAATCGATAGGTAATTGGACTTGACATCAAGAAATGGTGGTTCTTCGATACATGAAGCCAAGCAACCAACCATTGGCTTCATGTATCGACAACTACCATTTCTTGATGTCAAGTCTAATTACCTATCGACGATATCCGTGGTAATTGTAATGTCACACGCTTTCTCTTCTACTCTACTCAATCGCAAGGGCTCGATGAGAGGTTTCCGTGGCATGTCTCATCCTCCTCACGACCCACCAAAAGGGGGATTACAAACGATATAATATATATATATATATATATATATATATATATATATATATATATAAATGAAGACAGCTTTTAAAGGCACAAGTACCACCGCTATGGAGGTTTTATAGAAAGACATGAGGAATAGAATGGTAGGTTGGCGTATCGTGCACAGGGACGCAAGGAGGAGAACTTGACCTGGGACACAAATATGAAAAGTTAATTGCAGCCAAGCCCCATCCGAACCACATCGATCCCATGTAAGCTAACCAAGCACAAAGAACTGGCATCAATAACCCTCAGTACCCATCAGAGAGCATTAACCAAACCCACCATTTTGCCCCATTCATTTTTGTCAATCTGAACCCACAGCATGAACTAAGAAAGATGCACAAATGCACATAAACCAATAGCCCTCAGTTTACATCATAGAGCAATGGGACTATTAATATGAACTAATTATCAATTCAATTTCAGCATAAGACTATTAACATCATTACATCACAGAGCAAGGGGACTATTAATATGAACTAATTATCAATTCAATTTCGGCATAAGACTATTAACATCATTGAGCAGTTCAAACCCGACCACCACACCAGTAGTAGAGAGGGAGTAAGGTAGGGTGATACCTCAGTACAGTGCAACCACAACGGCGACCCCACAACCAGCACAACCCTCATCCATCTCCTTCACCTTGCATAAATCTCACAAACATCAGGACACAACTTAAGGCTCAAGCATAAAAATCAAACTCAACAAAAGACATTAAGCTAACAGATCTAGAGGAGAATAGAGGTTTTAAGCAAGATGGGGAAAGCAAAGCCCGGCCAGGGCCCGAGCATAGGAGGCCGAGCAGGAGAACCAAGCCATGGCGGCACAAGTGACACGCGGGGCCAAGCCCGATGGCAGGTGGCGGCGTCACCATAGCACATGACCCTGAAATTGCACAAGACACTACTATCGTACGAGTGTCTTGTCCAATGTAGAGTGGTGTCACAACCGGCGGCGACGGCGGCGGGGTCGGGCATGCGGTGTCGAAGTGGGAGGAGCAGACGAGAGTAAATCTTGCTGAGGAGTGACGAGTGTTAGGGCGGCGCAAACCCTAAGCGGGGGGAGTGACGAGAGTTAGAGGCGGCGCAAACCCTAGTGGCCAAGCTACTAATAAAAGACTTATCACGAGCGGTTCTATGATGGAACCGTCGGTGATAATTATCTAAATAGTTCCATAATGGAACCGTCGTGATATGTCCCATATCACCGACGGTTCTATTATGGAACAAATCATGATATGTCCCATATCACGCAGGTTCCATTATGGAACCGTTTGTGAAATAGTTTTTTCTCAAGTATATTTATCTTGTATATACACTTACATTACATGTTTATATGTTAATTTTGTCATTTAAATACTGCTAAAAATTTGCTTTAACTATATATATATATACATACATACATACATACATATATATATATATATATATATATATATATCATTAATTTGTTCCACTAAACCGTCTCGATATAATTAATATTGTAACTTCACCTCCAAACTAGATTTTTTTTTCCACAAAACCGTCTCTAATATAATTAATATTGTAACTTCACCTCCAAACTACTTTTTTTTCATTTTGGAATTTTCATATATATGGCCAAGCAAAGGTGGCTACCGCTACAAAAAAAGATTAAAAAAGTAGAAACCTATAAATAAACAAAGTTTTTCTAATGGCGGAGGTAGGCTGCTATCTCCGTCTTCAATACTTCGTAGGCGGCGGCGTCGGGGGCGGACGGTTCGTGATCGAACGATGCCTGAAATGCGTCCACCCGCTGATGTGCTCGTTCGAGTGTCTACCGAAGACCCTCGGACTGTTGAACCAAGAAGAATTGAGCCAATAGGCTCTCTTCCCTTGCTTGAGGGGTCTCGGCCTGGTCGACTCGGTCATCGCCGCCTCGGTCATGATCAAGTGACGGCAAGCCTCCTGGAGATATGCGACGTCGTCGTGGAGGACCACGTTGATGATGCGGTAAACTCACCAAAAGTGGGAGATCACTTGGAAGACGCGGTGGAGGAGGATGTCAAGACGGTGGAAGGTGGCCGTCACCTGCTTCGGCAAATCCTCGGACAGAGGAGTAGTGAAGACACTATTGAAACAGTGTTCTTCCACAGCACCCGCCAACGTATAGTGAGGGAGGTACTCGTACAGTATGGCTAGGTAGGTCATCAATGTCGGCGATAAGGAAACAGAGGCAGCCATTTCTGTTTTTTTATAAGTAGTAGACTTATATGTGGGGATGATGATCATCTTCGAGGGCGGATGATCCTTTTTATAAAAACATGGAATAAATTCGAAGCGTGAGACGAAGAGACACATCGGGGAGCTGAGGCAGCATTGATGCGATGAAGAACACATCGGCGACAAAGAAACTCATCGGGACCTGTAGCGATCATCACAGACGGTTATAACAAAAAACTGTCTCTGATATGTAGCAATATCACAAATGGTTATTGTTAAGAACCGTCTGTGAGGTTTCACAGACGGTTCATTTTTAGAACCGTCTGTGATATGTAGAATTAACATAGACGGTTCTAAAAACGAACCATCTGTGATACATCATAGACGGTTTTAGTTATGAACTGTCTGTGATATTACCTCTTCACAAATGGTTTTTAGTGCAGCCAGTAACACAGATGGTCTCTAAACCAAAACCGTCTGTGATTGCATGTACAGACGATTTTGGTCAACCGTCTGTGATGAGGCGTCCAGTATTAGCATTTTTGTAGTAGTGTCGGCTAGGTCGGATGAGGAGGCGCAGAGGTTAAGCGGCACGGCGGTGAATTGGGTGGTGGCACCGCCCTGGAGGAAGAGGACAGCGTGGGTGTCAGGCACGACGAGGAACACGTGGAGGTCGGCCTCAGCCTTCTTGATGGTGGCATCGAACTCCTTCCCGCTGTGGCTCATCTTCATGATGCTCATGCTGGAGCTACGGTAGTCGATGAGCTCCACCTGCGCCTTCTCGAGAATGGAGACCGGGAGCATGGCCGGGCCGGCCGCAAAGTTGTAGATGCAGCTCACGGCGCCATGATGGGGAGCAGGGAGGTGCGTGTGATCAGAGGAGATCTTGGCGGCGTGTGTGGGTACACGGAGGGAGGAGGAGAGAACCTTGGTGGGGCTGGGGCAATGGAGGAGGAGGGAGTTGGGGGTGGAGGCGGCGGCGACGGCCATCGTGGAAAGGAGAGGGTTTTGGCACCGAAGAGAGACTGGAGAGATTGGAGAAAGAAAAGAGGAAGAGAGACTAGAGGAAGAAGGGTAGTGTGGTCATTTCGCAAGGCCAAAAAAGAGGGGAAAGGAGAAAACAGGGAAAATAGCGAAAATGGCAAATAATTAATTGTATTTTCTACAAAATGGCAAATTACAAATTACAATCTACATAATGGCAAAGCTGAGAAGACCACTCTATTGGATGACAAATTCTCAATTGTCCCTAAATTATTGCCTTCTCCCTATCCTCTTTGTCATCCTCTTCTTTCCTCGATTATTTCCAGCCCAAGGCTAACTTCATTTTCCCGATTATGTACCATCTCTCTTTTAAAGTGGCTACTCTCACTTCCCGATTCCTGATAAAATGGCATCGGCACTTCATGGATCATAGTTTCTGTCTCTCTTAGCTTATGGATAACATCCTGTCATTATCTGTATGATGATAACACCTAAACTGAACACATCGTACTTTTTCGAGATTTTGCATACTCTAGTGGCATGTACTTGCTGCATGATATCATATATGTTTAAGGACATAGTCAGTGTGAAACAAACACTATTTAAATAGATCTCACATGAGGTATTCTACTTACTCTGTGCCTATACGATTTTTTGTGATATGAACAACGAGCCTTGACAAACCAAAATCTGCAATTTTCGGCACCATGTTTTATCTGTTAGAATAGGGTAGAGTGTTAGAATAGGAACTCTTTTGTATTTCCTTCTCTGTCTTTTATATTTCCTTATCTGTATATGACATACACTTCTTGTACTCCTTATATATATTGTCAATTAGGTCTCTTCAATACAACACAACATTCGTAACATGGTATCAGAACCAGGTTAGAATTAGAATTTACTGTAGCTACCATCTCCTCCTAACCTCTACTCGTCCTCCATTGCCGCTGCCCCGGGAGGAAGATCGAGAGGAGACATCTTCACTCCCGGAGGTGCCTCCTAGTTGTAGTTGTAGTTAGTTAGTTACTTCGCGCCCGATGCTCCCACCGACGCTCTAGATTGGGTCACCTCCACGTCGACCCGAGCTCCTTATGCACTGCCTCCAGATCGGGCCGCTTCCGTGACAGCTCGGGAGGTCCCGGCCGGAGAGCGTAGCGTAGGGGAGAAGAACCCGAGGAAGAGGGCCCCGGATCTTCCCCGTGCTGTCACTGTTCTTGGACTTGTCAAGGAGGCTCTCGAGGTAGAGGTTGAGGATGTATCTGCCCGTGGAGAGCACGTCGAGGCGCTTCTCGCTGGGCTCGTACCGCCCCTTGCGCAGCTGGTACCGACACCGTGTATGCCTGTCCTTCGATCGTCACGCTCTCCCCGCAGTGGATGTTCGTGGGGAAGCAGCGGATCTCGACGACCTCGAATGGGTACTTGTGCTCCTTCTCCCGCTCCCGGTCCTTGTCCCCGCGATCCTTCTTCCTGCACACCACAGCGAAGTGTGGCTTGTGGTATGCGAAGGAGGTGGAAGTAACCATGGCCATGGCGGATTGCTCGCTGCTGCTGTAGAATTGATCCGCACAGTTCTTGCAAGGAGAAAGGTTTGGATGGCTAGTCCAGGTTAGAGTGTGGGGAGATTGGTGGGGAGATATTTTCATTCTATGCTGGTGGATGGTGATTGAGAAAATAGAGAGAAAGAGAGGAGTCGGTGGGTATTGAGAAGAAAAAAAACTGGTGTTGCTAATCTACTGCTCATTTTGAGTCTTTTTTTTCTTTCGTTGCGTCTATCAAGTCCGTGCACTTTATCTTGGGAATTGATAGCATCCACACACTCTCATCTACTTCCCACCACATGCTACCCCATGTCTCCCAGAGTCCCAGTGGCATATCCCACTCCACCCCATCCCCACCTCTTAAAAAATCAAACCAAACATCCTCAGCTAATCCTCCGAAACACTACTAATCCCATGCCCAAATCATCCCCGAGATGGACACAGCCATGCATTCCAAGAAGGCCGCGGTGTTGGCGTCCAGTGCCACAACGCCATAGAAGCTGAAGAAGTCGTTGTCGGCGGCAGTGGCTACCGTGTTGGACGACCAGATCTTGACGTCTAAGAAGCCCAAGCAGAAGGTGGTGATAGCGGCAGTGGTGGCCGAGCAGTTTAGGATGCCAGAGAAGCCAGAGCAACCGCCGCTACCATAGAGGGCTCGAGCTCCACGAACTCGACACGGTAGATGGCCAGGGAGGTTACAAATTTGTTGCAGCCTAGATGAAATTTTATGGTTTGATTGAAAATTTTGTAGATCCTAAATGTGTTTCGGTTCGTCCATTGAAAAAAATGTTGCGACCGTTGAAAAAAATATTGCATACTGTTCATGGTGATGTTGCAAGATTTTTTTCTTAGGTTTGAACTATACTTCCTGTTCTTCCCTAATCTCTCTTTCTCCTATACTTCCTATTCTTCCATAATCTCTCTTTCCCCACGAAGAGGAGATAATGTTGCATATGATTTTTTTGACATGTTGCAACAAGCGAAAAATATGTTGTGACACGAGTGTACAGAGCTAGCGCTCGGACCATACATCCGAACGCTAGTCGCGCCCTTTTATCTTTGAGTTCATCTAAGCCATGCGAGTCCATAAATTTATTGTCAGTCATAAAAGTATAGGAATTCCCTTTTGCATGGCAGCAGCCGCTCCCGCTCTTTTCTCTGAGCCGTGTGCAGATCGTAGAAGTTGTTATGATGCCACATTTTCTCTCTTAGCCGCCGCCCCGAGCTTCTAAGGCCGCTGCGTTTTTTCTGCACCGCCGTCGTCTTGGGATTCGATCTGCGCCGCCATGCTTCTATCTATTCCTCTTCTGCTTGATTTTACAACTTTCTCTATTTTTGTCAGTTTCATCATCCTCTTCGTCGTGTTGCTGCGGCCCGCGGTCGACTTTGCTCCCGCTTTCCTCTACTTTCTCAGCCCCTGCACCTTGTGCTTTATCTTGTTGTCGACGATCCGGATGAGAGGAGATTTTTTGATACTCGACATATTTTCCAAGAGCTGCATGCTATGATGATATTATCAGTACTCGAACTTTGGATTTTCCATATTTCAGTTTCTACCCTTTTCCAAATGCAATGCTATTACATACGCCTTGCATTTGAGAGAGGGTGTTACAATATGAACTCTTTTGTATTTTCTTATATGTCTTTTATATTTCTTTATCTGTATATGGCATACATCCCTTGTACTCCCTATATATTGCCCATTAGGCCTCTTCAATACAACACAATATTCATAACATTATCTAGCAATATATTGGCAGGTTTTAGGTTCCGATGGAGAATAGATTGAGTTCAATCCATGAAGGTAATTTAAATCCTCACAAATACCATTAATTATCTTGTAATGTGTGCACCAATCAAATCCACAATGCTCTTCTGCAGAAGTAGGCAAAGACAATTTTTTAGATTGTAATTTAAGGAATCATTTTCTTTACATGCTAATAATATGATGAAACTGAAATAGAGTATCATTGTACCATAAAGTTGCTTGTCAAGGCTTCCACCCTGCAAATATTCCAAGCAGAGAATTCTACATTCCTTTGAGCAAAAACAGTTTTTTCCCTCGTGTTCAACAAATTCATGCTGTATTTCATAACAATAGCCAACTGTACAATATTTTGATGACGGACCCTCATAAGGTTTTCAAGTTCAATCTTAAATTGCACATGGTCAAGTCCTGGCTGTTGATAAAGCTTCTTCACAGCTATCTCTTCCCCGTTATCGAGTTTTCCCTTTTAAAGTCTCTTGTTACTACTTCAGAAAAGGTATTCACAGACGGTTCAAAAATGTCATCATAGACGGTTGAAAGCATCTAGGCCCCTAAAAACTGTTTTAGTAATTAATAATAATATGTGAATATGGGATTAACGTGTTTATTGAGTATTTACAAGGTTTAGTCCCATTGGTGAACTTGATGACGTAAAGATGCATGCTAAAGGACAACATGAAGATCTACATGGCTTAAAGACAAGGTACAAGTCGTCTAGGATCCTTTTATATTTTAGCGGTCTTAGGAGAATTGGTTGGAAGACCGGATTATAGGTTAAATACCGTACTATTAAAAGGGATCGTGACTAGTAGCTTGATAGCATGTTCTTGCGCTATATGGATCAATTTAGGATCATGCATGCAATTGAATTTCAATTTGGATTTGAATTTGAAAGCTTTAAGTGCATTTGTCAGAAATCGGTCGTACCGGGGTTATACTGGCGGTTGTACCGATTTAAGCGGTATGACCGCGCTTCACTTGGTGGTATTACCGTATTTTGACTGGTTCAGCCAACTGAGCACTAATGCGGTACGATCGGCTCTTTGAGCGGTACTACCGCATTGCGGTCGTTCCGATTTTTAGTTGGCGGTTCAATAAAACCAGAATCGATGCATTTTGGCTCGGAGCTCTCCTTGATAATCGGTCGTACCGCTTTTGAGAATCGGTCATACCGATCTGCGGTTGTACCGATTTTTGTATGGCGGTATGAATTTTCCAGAGAGCATGTCATTTCGGTGAAATCGGAAACCCTACAATCGGTTGTACCGCTCGTCCATGTGGTATGACCGGTTGATGCGGTTGTACCGCACTTTGGTTGGAGGTCGTACCGCTAGGAAATTTCCAACGGCTATGTCGGACTATTAAATGCTATTGTTCTAGCCGTTACTGTGCTCTGACACGGGAGCGGTCGTACCGCACATTAGATGGCGGTTGTACCGATTTTCGCTTAAGGTTTGGGGATTCCTCCCCAATGGTCATAATTGTTGGTGGGGGTTATAAATACCCCCCAACTGCTCAAGGACAGTCTGCTAGTGTCTATTTAACATCTATAGAGCCTTGAGAGCCTTTAGCATTCACTCAACACCAAAATTCCCTTGTGCATTCATTGTGAGGTGGTTGAGTTCATTCAAGTGCATCCATTCATCCTAGTTGATCCTATTGTACTTGAGCACTGTCAAGCGAAGTTCATCGATTTGTCACCCTTGGAGTTTTGCCAAACTCCTAGATGGCCTTGGCGGTGGAGCACGGTGATCTCTTTAAAAAGATTGTGAAGAGGCCCGGTGCAAGCTTGTGAGTGGTTTGGTGTTCGTCATCTCCGGAGCGGGGGAAGAACAACCATAGTTGTAATATCCTGCTTCTTTTTTAATAAAAAAAACAAGAATTAGGAATTTAAAAATTTAGAATTAAATTTAGAATTTAGATGTGGGCGTTGGGCCCTAGGCCCAAGAGAAAGGTGGGCCGGCCACCCCACATAATAAGAGAGGGAGGATGGCCGGTTGCCCCAAACCCTATTCCCATGCATGCCTAGCAACCCCTGCCCTCTCCAGCCGCCCTGCCCCTGTGTTGCGTCCCTAAGCAGCCACCAGCCCCTTGCCTCGCTGCCGCCTGCTGACCTACTCGCCTAGCACTAGCCACTCGGTTGCCTGGTGGCCGACTCTACTGCTTCTTGCTCTATCTCTGCATGCGTGTGCTGCTAGCGATCTGCATGCAGGCTGCATGCCGATCTATTGTGTTGCCTTTTTGCATGCGCGTGTGTGCTGTCTGCATGCACATTGCTTTGCTACTAGCTACTCTGCATGGCAGCTGAATCAATGCATGCATGTTGTGCTGCTGCCCTTGCATGTTGCGGAGAGAGAAAGAATGAAAAAGGTGGACTTCTTGTTCATGTATTGCTGCTACCATGAGGAAGGTGCTGCTTGATTTTTGTATGTGAGCATGTGGTCTGATACAAGAGAGATAAAGAAAGACTGAGAGGAAAAGAAGGGCAGCGCAAGAGAAAAGAAAAGAGAAGCGGAAAATTATGAGGAAGAAGTCGGGATCTGGGTTTTCGTCATGTGAGTAACGATCAACTTTTTCCCTATGTTGTCTTGTTTTGTCTAGATATTAAATATGAGATTACAATAAATAATTAGCATGCTTCTAGTCGGGGAAATTTCGAACAGTAAATTGGTTTAGTCTGTTGTTTTGTTGTACGGAATGTCATCTACTAGTTAATTGTAGATAATTTTGTTAACTTTCCATAGAATATTTAATCATATCGATCGGACGATTAAATTTCGAGTTACGAATTTTATAAACCTGTTATCTAGGGAGTTGTCGTCTTTTGGCATCATCTTGGTAGACTTTAGATTAAAATTAGTAAATGAGCTAATTAGGGTTTTTGATCTACATGAAAAGTGTAGATAAATATCTAAGGATTCTAGGGAGTCCAAGAACACAAATTTTGGTTGGGTAGAACGGAAGTTATGAAATTAGTAAACCTGCTGTCCAAAAGATAATAGAACTGTCTTCGGGTAAAGAAACAGGGTTGAAAACGTTGGAATCAGAGTTTCATTATAACTAGGAAAATATAGGTGGTTTCATGAGGATTACAGAAAGTCTTGGATAACCGAATTTGGAGTTCATATGAATAAGTTAGAGACGTTTTACTACTGGGACAGCGAGTAGTGTGTCCGGTACATTTGGATTAAATCGGTTGGTTTGGCGTAATTATGCGAGATCGATTAGTGTGACGGGTTGGTGCCGTGATGATGTGATTTTGATGATGTTTTTGAGTGTGTGCTATTACTTGCTTGTTCAGGGACTGTGGCCTCATGCGTTGTGCCACAATTTCGTCATCCGGCTTCGAAGGGTTAAGAGGTAAGTACATGATAGAGTGGTGAACAACAGGTTGTTCGCCATTATCATTGATATTACTTATCATGCTATTTATTATGCTTTCGTTAAGCCTATTCTTATGCATGATATTGATGACGTTGAGTGAATGATATTATGATACTAAGTTAATGAGAATGAGATACATTATGTTGACGAATAATTAAAGATGTTGCATCATTTATATTCATCATGATAGGAGTTGCATGAGTTAGTTCGGTGAGAAAGTCATGTAACTATTCCGGGAAGACAGTGAGAAAGATACATGACTAGTCCGGAGTGCTCTAGATAAAATCCTACTTCGGTGGGGACTTCACGGGAGTGAAGGATTGAGTGGTTCATCAACGGGTGAACACTCCGCTATACCGGTATCAGCTGATGAGATGCATATGAATATGAACATGATGGTGCATTCGCATATATGAGTAAATTGTTAAATTGTGCAACTTTACCTATATGGAATATGACTTGTTTATTTGAGTATGGGAATGACATTAAATAGATAGATGGTGATGATAACATTGATTATGGTTGATAAACTGTTGTTTATGGCTTTATTATGTATTTGCTGAGTCTTGGACTCATTCTTGCTCTATTGTTGTTTTTAGGTGACCGTTGATGATGCTTCGCTTGGGAAGGGCTAGCACACTTGAATCCACATCATATACATGTTTACTTGGTCCATTGGATATGATAACTCCCCTTATCGATCATTGATTTATAGCTAAGACATGATAGAATTGGCTAGTCTTAGAAGATAGGTTGGAATTTATTATTTTTTTAGTAGACTTGCTTGGATAAGTTTTTACATCGATCTGTGTTTATTACCTTGCCTTGTTCTTATGAGTTAACTAAATATGATTTCTTTATAGTTATACTTGCGTTATTGTGACCCGTGTATGGGTTATATGTTTGATATGCTTGCTGTAATTTAGTGATAATTGTTGTTAAAATTGACAGTTAGGTTAGTTTGGTGGCATTCTGGGCTCCGTGTTGGGCCGGGGTGTTACAATAGTGATCGAGGGAAGGCTTAATTCGTGGAGCCGGCTTGAGTTGTCAAGCTTCCTCAACGTGGACTAGTGAAGACTGGCAAGTCTTCGATACCACGGGAAAAACTTCATTGTCTCATTGTGGTTATTTCTAGTTTTTACCATTTCCGCATTTATACTTCTAGCTTATTTCTTGTGTTGAATTGCTTAGCTAGAAGTGTAACTTGTTTAGGCTAAGTTATTAATTGGCTTAAATTGTTAAATTGTTAAAAAGTTTAAAAACCTCCTATTCACCCCCCCTCTAGTCGGTTATCCTTGATCCTACAAGTGGTATCAGAGCTTGGTCTCTCATTGATTTAGACTTAACCGTCTAAGAGAGAAAAGGATGGCTAGTGAGGGAATTGCTATAGGAAAGGCTCCTTGGTTCGATGGCTCAAATTATGCTTATTGGAAAGTTAGAATGTCAATTTATTTAAAGGCCATGAGTCCAAGCATTTGAAGAATCGTAAATGAGGGTTACACTATGCCTCTTAATCCACTAGAACCCACGGATCAAGATACGCGTAATGCTCATTTAGATGCTCAAGCTATGAATGCTCTCTTTGGCGCTTTGAACGCGGATGAGTTCAATAGAGTGAGCAACTTGGAAAATGCTCATGCTATTTGGATCACTCTCTCGAAAATCCATGAGGGTACATCCACGGTCAAAGAAGCCAAATTGCATAGGCTTCGGATTAAATATGAGACATTCATAATGTTGCCTCATGAAAACATCAATGAGATGTATTTAAGACTCAACAACATTGTGAATGAGCTCAAAGGTCTTGGTACTAATCTTCTTGATGTTGACATTGTGCGCAAGATTCTTAGGGCTCTTTCGGACAAATATGAAACGTTGGTGACACTATTTCTCAACTGTCCCGAGTTGCCAAAAATGACACCAACGGGGCTTTTGGGCAACCTCATCACAAATGAGTTGTTCAAGAAGGACAAAGAAGAGCTCTTGGAGACATCCTCCTCAAAGAAGAAAATTACCGATTTCAAGGCCAAAGCGGAATCAAATGATGATGAGGATGAAGAAGAAGACTCCGACGAGGAGTATGCACTTATTGTAATAAGAATGAAGAGAGTTATGAAGAGACGCCCTAATAGAAGCTACAACTTTGACAAGTACAAAAAGGGGCAATCCTCAAGTGACAAGAAGCGTTATAGCAACATTCGATGCTATAATTGTGAAGAGAAGGGGCACAATGCTTCTCGTTGCCCCGAAAAGAAGGATGACAAGGACAAGTCATTCAAGAAGAAGGAGTATAATGGCAAGAAGAAGCTCTTCAAGAAGCTTCACAAAGATGGCAAGCATGAAGCCCATATTGGAGAGTGGGATTCAAATGATGAGTCAAGCGACTCCGATTCCGATGAGGATGAGTCCCAAAAAAGAAGGGACTAGTCGGCATCGCCATCAAGGAAGCTCCTTCACTATTCTCCACTCCTACTTGTCTCATGGCAAAAGGAGATAAGGTAAAATCCATTGATATTAATGAATCAACTTATGATGAATTAATGGATATGCTTATGACTTAAATGAATATCTTGGAAAAGAAAAGTCAAAATATAAGGTCTTAAGTAGAGAGCATATTTCTCTAAAAGATTCTTATGAGAGGCTAAAGGAAGCTCATGACTTGCTCATCCAAGAATATTCAAGCAAGTCTCATTCTAGTGTAGGAATTACATGTGATATTATTGATGATATGCCTAATATAGAAATTGCTAAAACTAGTGCATCTATTTCATGTAATGATCCTATTGCTTTGCCATGTTACTCTAGTAATAATGCTAATCATGATAATGTTGAGCATAATGATGCAAAGCTTATTGTTGAGAACAATGAGTTAAAGGAACAAGTGACCAAACTAAGCAAAAGCTTGGAAAGGTGCTTCAAGGGTAAGGCCACCCTTAACAAGCTTTTGAGTGAGCAAAGGTGCTCATTCAATAAGGAAGAACTTAGGTATGTGCCCAAGAAAGGTAAGAAGCCGGCAAACAAGCCCACAAGGTTTGTGAGGCAAAATGGCAATTATTGCCATAAGTGTCGGAAAATAGGACATGTGCAACAAAATTGTCCTAAGAGTAAGACTCCATCTCTTAGTATATATGATTCATGCTACATGCTTAGAAAGACTAAGGATGGTAAAGTAATTGCTCGTTTTGTTGGCACTTCAATTTTAGGCGCTAAAAAGAATGCTATTTTGGTGCCTAAATCCTTGGTTACTAACCTCCAAGGACCCAAACAAATTTGGGTACCTAAAAGGACTTAACTCTTGTTTTATAGGTGAACTATAAAACCGGTGAAAAACATTGGGTGCTTGATAGTGGGTGTACTCAACACATGACCGATGATAGAAAAATGTTCACCACATTCGAGAATGGTCAATAAATTGAGAAGATCACGTTTGGCGATAATAGCAAAGGAAAGTTATTAGGATTGGGTAAAATTGCTATCTCAAATGACCTTTCCATTTCTAATGTTTCTTTAGTAGAATCATTAAATTTTAATTTGCTATCCGTTGCTCAAATATGTGATCTTGGCTTAATTTGTACATTCTCTAATGAAGGTGTTACAATTTCAAATGCAAAAGATAGCTCTTTGGTTTTCAAAGGTTTTAGATTTGGAAATCTTTATTTGGTTGATTTTAGTTCAAATGAATCGTGTTTAAAAACTTGTTTAATTGCAAAAACCTCATTGGGTTGGCTTTGGCATAGAAGGCTAGCTCATGTTGGAATGATTCAACTCAAAAAACTTTTCAAACATGATTTAGTTGTTGGCTTAAAAGATATGAAGTTTGAGAAAAATCGACTTTGTAGTGCTTGTCAAGCCGGTAAACAAAGCGCTAACTCTCATCCTTCCAAGAGTATCATGTCAACTTCTAGACCATTGGAACTCTTACATATGGACTTATTTGGCCCAACAACCTATAAGAGTATCGGGGGTAATAGCTATTGTTTAGTCATTGTGGATGATTACTCTAGATATACATGGGTATTCTTCCTAGATGACAAAGGTGAAACCTCTGGCATTTTCAAAAAGTTTGCAAAAAGGGCACAAAATGAATTTGATTTCAAAATTAAGAAAATCCGTAGTGATAATGGTTCCGAGTTCAAGAATACTAAAGTTGAAGACTTTTGTGATGAACTTGGAATAAAGCACGAACTTTCCACAACCTACACTCCGGAGCAAATAGAGTTGTAGAAAGGAAAAATCGTACATTAATTGAAATGGCTAGGACAATACTTTTTGAGTATAATACTTCCGATAGTTTTTGGGCGGAAGCTATTAACACCGCTTGTCATGTCATAAATCGTCTTTATTTGCATCGTCTTCTGAAAAAGACTTCCTATGAGCTTATTGTAGGAAGAAAACCGAACATCTCTTATTTCCGTGTATTTGGTTGCAAGTGTTATATTTTAAAGAAGGGTGTTCGTCTTTTAAAATTTGATAGTCATTGCGATGTTGGTTTCTTGCTTGGTTATTCTTCAAATAACAAGGCTTACCGTGTCTTTAACAAAAACTCTGGTTTAGTTGAAGAAAGGCACGATGTGCAATTTGATGAAACTAACGGCTCTCAAGAAGAGCATGAAAATTTGGATGATGTAGGTAATGAAGCCTTAAGAAAAGCAATGGAATATATGCAAATAGACGACATCAAGCCCGAATACAATCCATCATCTTCCACTCAAGTTGAACCACCTACCTCTTCCACAAATTAAGTACAAATTAGTGAAGAGGACAATAAGAAAATGATCAACCATCTAACCTACCAACAAGAATTCACAATGTAATTGCAAAGGATCATCCAATATACCAAATATTGGGTGATGTAAGTAAAGGTGTCCAAACTCGCTCCCGTGTTGCTTTTTTTGTGAGCATTACTCTTTTGTCTCTTCTATTGAGCCAAAGCATATAGAAGAAGCACTTGAAGATCCGGATTGGGTGAATGCTATGCATGAAGAACTCAATAACTTCACCCAGAATGAAGTTTGGATATTGGTAGATCGACCCAAAGAACACAACGTTATTAGCACAGAATGGGTCTTTAGGAACAAGCAAGATGAGAATGGTTTGGTTGTTCGAAACAAAGCAAGATTGGTTGCTCAAGGGTATTCACAAGTTGAAGGTTTGGATTTTGGTGAAACCTTTGCTCCCGTAGCTAGGCTTGAGTCAATTCGGATATTACTCGCTTTTGCATCATGCTTTGATATTAAATTATTTCAAATGGATGTTAAAAGTGCTTTCTTAAATGGTAAAATATCCGAACTTGTCTTTGTTGAACAACCTCCCGGTTTTAAAGATCCTAAAAATCCTAATCATGTCTATAAACTCTCCAAGGCGCTCTACGGTCTTAAACAAGCTCCTAGAGCATGGTATGAACGCCTTAGAGATTTTCTAGTCTCAAAAGGATTCAAAATTGAGAAAATTGATTCAACTTTATTTACTAAAGTCTTAAATGATGATTTCTTTGTTTGTCAAATTTATGCTGATGATATCATTTTTGGGTCTACTAATCAAGATTTTTGCGAAGAGTTTGGTGATATGATGTCTAGGAAATTTGAAATGTCAATGATTGGAGAATTGAGCTATTTCCTTAGACTTGAATCAAGCAATTCAAAGATTGAACCTTCATGAGCCAAACCATGTACGCAAAAGATTTGATCAAGAAGTTTGGCATGGAGGATGCAAAACCCATCAAGACTCCTATGGCAACCAACGGTCATCTTGACTTAAATGAGGGAGGTAAATCGGTAGATTTAAAGCTTTATAGGTCTATGATTGGCAGCTTGCTTTATCTTACCGCATCTAGACCCGATATCATGTTTAGCGTTTGCATGTGTGCATGTTTTCAAGCAACTCCAAAAGAGTGCCATTTAATGGCCGTTAAAAGAATACTAAGATATTTAAAGCATTCCTCTAGCATTGGCCTATGGTATCCCAAAGATGCTAAATTTGATTTAATTGGATACTTGGATTCCGATTATGCGGGTTGCAAAGTGAATAGAAAAAGCTCCTCGGGTAGTTGTTAATTCTTAGGAAGATATTTAGTTTCATGGTCATCCAAGAAACAAAACTCCATAGCATTATCCACCACCGAAGCCAAATATGTTTCCGCGGGAAGTTGTTGTGCTCAATTGTTATGGATGAGGCAAACATTGATGGATTATGGAATTAAATTTGATAAAATGCCTATTTTGTGTAACAATGATAGTGCGGTGAAAATTGTCAATAACCCTGTTCAACACTCAAGAACCAAGCATATAGATATTCACCACCATTTCTTAAGAGATCATGTGAGCAAGGTAGATATTGAGATTAGCCACATAAGAACCGAAGACCAATTAGCGGATATTTTCACCAAGCCATTAGATGAAGGCCACTTTTGCAAGTTGAGGAATGAATTAAATGTCATAGACTATTCTAATGTTGGTGAACACTTGCCTCATGCATATTGTCTTCTTGGTGTTATTTGAGATATTTTATGAAAGTATTTTTCAAATCTTTTATTAGAAATAAGTATGATCATAAAAACTATGTTCTTATATAGACAATAGTCTATTCTATACATAGTGATCCTTAATGATATTTATTTGAGTGCAAAAATAAAGATCATTTGCAAATATTCTCAATTCCAAAGAAAATCCAGAGCTGTTTCTTGAAGCTCCAGGATAATCAGAACAACCGGCGTTATAAGCGCGGTACGACCACAGTGCGGTACGATCGGCGTTATAACTGCGGTACTACCGCTTGCGTGGTACTACCGACGTTCTATTAGCGGTTCAACCGTGTCGGTTTCGAAAGGGTCGAGAACTCCTGGTTACTGTTCACCCGAGCCTTAACCCACGTGTCGGTTCAACCGAAGGCCGCACCGCATCAGTTTGTCTCAAGCGCTCTCTCTCTCCAAACCCGAAAGACCTCCAAAACTGCTTCTCAAATCCTCTCAGATCTTCGGCATTTCTTCGCTCCTCGTTGATTCTCGCATCTCTAGGGTTCTCCTCCTTCAATCCATAAGATAAAACTTCCTTTGATTCAAGTTTTACCGAATTTGGAACCCTAGGTGTCATTTTAGGGTTTATTGAAAATGTAGATGATTTACGGAGTTTTAGTAGGGAAAAAGTTCAAATTTGATGTCTAGTGATGTTTGCACATCCGATCCATGGATTCACTGCATGAAAAACCATCAAAAATTCAATCCTTCGCTTGCCCTAGAACTCGGTCGGGACAATCGAACGACCGGTTCTTGGCGCTGATATGATCATGATCTACCATACCGCCATAGAACAGCAGATGAATGATTATCCTGACAGAAAACAAAAATTTCATCTCTTTTTCGCTGAATTCTATTTTGATTAATCCTTTGAACTCCTTGTAATCTATACTGTCTCTGTGAAGATGCCTAGGACAAGAATTTTGACAAGAAAATCGCATGGACCACTAAGAGGAGGACAATCATCATCTCAATCTCTTGCAGCTCCATCTCAACCTATTCAAATAACTCGACCTGCATCACCAAAGACACCTTTCGCTTCGCTTAGACAAAAAGTGGTGCATGGCAAGGGAAAAAGGCCAGCACCTGAACCTGAAACTAAAGAAAGCAAAGAAGAGGATTCTGATGATGAGACTGAGTTAGAACAAGAAACTTCAGCTGGCACAGATGATGATTTGGGAGAGCCTCTAGAGCCTCCAATTGATTTGCGACTCCTTTCATCTGATGAATATGCCATCAAGCGGCATGTAAATCAATATCTTTTCAAATCAGACTCAGTTAATCCAAGATTCCATACTGCTTTTCAAGAACAAGTTTATGAGCAGCTATATGGATATCACAGGAAGTTTGCAGACCACAAGTGGATTAAATGGGCTCACATAAACACCTTGGATAATTACAGTGGCGTTTATCGCCTTTTTCATCGAGTGGGTCTTCATGACCTTGTATCATTGAGGCAGAGTTATGATGATGAGCTGATCAGACAGTTTTATGCCACAGTGCATATCTCTCCAGATTTGACCTCAATAAGATGGATATCAGTTATCAGACATGTGGAGTGCACTAAGGAAGAATTTGAGCGTGTTATGAGGATACAGTTTGGCACTTGGGAGAAAATCTTTGACAGGCCTGCTTTACTGCCTCCCGCTTGGGCTGACCATTATGATTCCATTGTCAGGTATAAGCTAGGAACAATTACTGGACTTAAACCTATTCCAAGCATGATTAACAGAATTATTAATCATACATTTTACCCTAAGAGTGGTAATTTTGATGCGGTCAGAGGACATGCTTGGAATATCATTGATAATATTATGAAGGGGACAAAATTTGATGTTATGGATGTGATTCTCCAGGGCATAGTTTCTTCCAAGAATGATAGGATTAAGAGGATTTACTATGCTCCATACATCATGGCGTTGATTATGAAGAAAATTGAGTATCATGGTGGATTGGGATCTATTCATAAATCTTACAAGCCTCGAGATGGTGTTCCTCCTAGTCGTAGTGGTATTGAAGATGTTGCTGATGATGATGCTGCTGCTGCTGCTCCTGCTGAAGGTATTCTTGCACAGGTTCTTCAAAATCAACAGCTGATTCTTAGCATATTGCAAGAAGTGAAGGCAGAACAAACTGAATTTCAAAATGAGACTCGCAACAGGCTAGTTGACATGGAGTTAACTCAGAATGACTTTTTTAATGAGACTCATAACAGGCCATCTGCCATGATAGAGAGTATTAATGACTTGGAGCAGATTTTGAGGACTCCTCAGCGATACACTCGTCGTCCTCCTCCACCTTCTAGGGCCTCTACTTTGTTAGCTGTTCCTCCCTTGGCCCCAGCTATAGCGACAGAGTCTCAAGCTCCAGCCCCTGTTTCTCCAGTTACAGTCCTAGCTCCGGCCTCAGCTCCTCCAGCATCGGCTACAGATCCAGTTGCATAGGATCTAGCACCTGTTGCTTCAGCTCCTTAGGATTCAGCTTTAGAGCCTCAGGATTCAGCTCCAGCCTTAGTTCCTGCTTCAACTCCAGCTCAGGACCCGGCTATTCAGGATCCCGCTTCTCAGGACCCAGTTACTTCTCCTCAGGACCCAGCTGTCTAAGATGTTTTTGGTACCTTGCTGCCAAAGGGGGAGAAGTGAGAAGAAGTGAGAAGGCATAGCTTTAGGGGGAGCAAGTCTTTTGCTACTATTATCATATATAGGCTTATATGTGTTTTGTAATTATATGTTGGACTTATGTGCTTGTAATAGCTTAAATCTATGTTTATTATCATGTTGAACTTGTTGGATGATGTTTTGTTATCTTAAAATGCAATCTCAATTATAGTCATATCTAAATATTGCATTTCCCTCAAGCATAAACATGTTAAAGAAACTTCGCCAAAATTTCACAAAATCTCTACATGTGCTTGCAAATTTTCTATCATTTATATGCACATGTTTAGGGGGAGCTTTCTTTACTTTGGCTTTAACAAGAAAATAATTCTCAAAACTTCTTCGAGCTCATTACAAGAATTATTTTATTGTTTAAGTCATCAAAAGAATATACACTCATAGTATATTCAAAACAATCTTTCTCACATATTAGTTGTGTTGTCATCAATTACCAAAAAGGGGGAGATTGAAAGCATCTAGGCCCCTAAAAATTGTTTTGGTAATTAATGATAATATGTGAATATGGGATTAACGTGTTTATTGAGTATTTACAAGGTTTAGTCCCATTGGTGAACTTGATGACGTAAAGATGCATGCTAAAGGACAACATGAAGATCTACATGGCTTAAAAACAAGGTACAAGTAGTCTAGGATCATTTTATATTTTATCGGTCTTAGGAGAATTGGATGGAAGACCGGATTATAGGTTAAATGCTATACTATTAAGAGGGATCATGACTAGTAGCTTGATAGCATGTTCTTGTGCCATATGGATCAATTTAGGATCATGCATGCAATTGAATTTGAATTTGGATTTGAAAGCTTTAAGTGCATTTGTCAGAAATCGGTCATACCGGGGTTATACTGGCGGTTGTACCGATTTAAGCGGTATGACCGCACTTCACTTGGCGGTATTACCGTATTTTGACTGGTTCAACCAACTGAGCGCTAATGCGGTACGACCGTCTCTTTGAGCGGTACTACCGCATTGCAGTCGTTCCGATTTTTAGTTGGCGGTTCAATAAAACCAGAACCGATGCATTTTGGCTCGGAGCTCTCCTTGATAATCGGTCGTACCGCTTTTGAGAATCGGTCGTACCGATCTGCAGTTGTACCAATTTTTGTAGGGCGGTATGCATTTTCAAGAGAGCATGTCATTTCGGCGAAATCAGAAACCTTACAATCGGTTGTACCGCTCGTCCGTGCGGTATGACCGGTTGATGCGGTTGTACCGCACTTTGGTTGGCGGTCATACCGCTAGGAAATTTCCAACGGCTATGTCAGACTATTAAATGCTACTGTTCTAGCCGTTACTTTGCTCTGACACGGGAGCGGTCGTACCGCACATTAGATGGCGGTTGTACCGATTTTCGCTGAAGGTTTGGGGATTCCTCCCCAACGGTCATAATTGTTGGTGGGGGTTATAAATACCCCCCCCCCAATTGCTCAAGGACAGGCTGCTAGTGTCCATTTAACATCTATAGAGCCTTGAGAGCCTTTAGCATTCACTCAACACCAAAATTCCGTTGTGCATTCATTGTGAGGTGGTTGAGTTCATTCAAGTGCATCTAGTCATCCTAGTTGATCCTATTGCACTTGAGCACCGTCAAGCGAAGTTCATCGATTTGTTACTCTTGGAGTTTTGCCAAACTCCTAGACGGCCTTGGCGGTGGAGCACGGTGATCTCTTCAAGAAGATTGTGAAGAGGCCAGGTGCAATCTTGTGAGTGGTTTAGTGTTCGCCATCTCCGGTGCGGAGAAAGAACAACCATAGTGATCGAGGGAAGGCTTAATTTGTGGAGCCGGCTTGAGTTGTCAAGTTTCCTCAACGTGGACTAGTGAAGACCGGCAAGTCTTCGATACCACGGGAAAAACTTCATTGTCTCATTGTGGTTATTTCTAGTCTTTACCATTTCCGCATTTATATTTCTAGCTTATTTCTTGTGTTGAATTGCTTAGCTAGAAGTGTAACTTGTTTAGACTAAGTTATTAATTGGCTTAAATTGTTAAATTGTTAAAAAGTTTAAAAACCTCCTATTCACCCATCTCTAGTCGGTTATCCTTGATCCTACAACGGTTTCGTGAGCCGTCTGAGTTTATGGGTCAGTGATGACATGAGGTCATCATAGACGGTTTTCAAACCGTCTGCGATGCATACTTTCACAGACGGTTATTAACTGAGAACCGTCTGTGATAGGAACCTATCACAGACGGTTTGTGGCTGAAACCGTATGTGATAAGTATATATCATAGACAGCTTTGTGGTGAAGCAAACCGTCTGTAATGACTTTTCTTGCCTTGTGCCATTAACACACACACACACACACACACACACACATATATATATATATATATATATATATCTTAACTACTATAATTAGGAGTTTACCTGCTTTGTCCCACACCCACATCCTACTGTTTTCTGCGCTCGCCTCGTCCCCCTCGCATAAGCCTCCACCGCCTCCTCCTCCAACCGCGCAATCCACGTCCTCCCTTCCAACTGCCGCCTCCCCATGTGCCCACTGCAGTCGGCCCCCCTCCATTCCCCAAATCCCTAGCCTCCCGACCACATGATGTCTTGGCACACCTCCAGCTCCTCTCTCGACGCCGCCCAATGCCTTTGACCGATGCTACCTCCCTTCGTCCCCACCTCCGATCGGCTCCGCCCGCTCTGCACCGTCTTCCTCTGCGCTTCCACCACTCGCTTCCCTCACCGCCACCTCTTCCCCGCCCCTCTCCACCTCCCCACCGCCGTCGCGGCTGCCCACCCCTGCAGCCTCCGTCCATCGGGCGGGCCCCGGAGCGGAACGAGAATGGCGGCGGCGGTGGCGGTGGCGGAGGCGGAGGAGAAGCCGAGCCAGGAGGGGGGTACTACGACGCGATTGTGATCGGGTGCGTGATTGGGGGATGGTTTCGCGATGCACCGGCGAAGGGGTTGGTCTGCCGTGCTCGAAGTACGTCATCCGCGCCGGGGGTAGCTCGGCACCACTTCGCGACGGCTTCACCTTCGACGCCGACTCCTCCATCATGTTCGGCTTCCGACAAGGTGAGCGGGCGAGCATCGGCGTTCCACTTCCACCGACCGTGTATTGGAGCTAGGGGCTTTTGATTTTGGGCAATTTTTAGACATTTTTTTCTTTTGGGAGGCAATTGGGTGGATCGTGGTTAGAGTTCGGTTTCGTCTGGTGAATTTGTAGATCTCGTGTGCTGTCGCGTTTGATTGTGTCGTGCCCACGATTGCGAAGAGAAATGTTTGGGAGTGAATTGGAAGTGCGTTATCTTTGAAACCCGTGTTCGGTGTGGTAAGGCTGCGATGCCGTCCAAAACGGTGTGATTTGGGGATGGAAAGTAGTGATCGGTGTGGTTTTCGGTTAGTTGATGGCAAAGTTATTTTTGTGGGCATCCAGGTGCTGACGATGCCCCGATAGGTTGTTTGCACGGGGCTGTTTTGCTTCAAGAGAGAAACCTGATTTGGTGAAGGCCATGTTAATGGAGGGCATTACAGGCGGTGGTATTCTTGCAGCTTATCGACCATGGGCATGCCAACGTGGGCATGTTCGTGGTGTGCACTACATGGTGCATGCTTGTGTGCGGTGTGGGTTAGTGGGTGTATGTCTCTCATGAGCACTTTCGCATATTGGGTTGTGCTTGGGTGGGCATGGTGGACATGGATTTGTGCATGTGTGATTACTTTCAGATGTTAGTTGTTAGGCAATAATAATTTTTTTGAAGGAAGGCATTAATAATATTGATTTTATCACATTTCACTGAAAGGCATTAATAATATTGATTTTATCACATTTCACTGAACCATTCTTTGCATTTTTCAAGATATTTGGTAAGAAGTATGACATATGTTGTCATCCATTCCAGGGAAACCTGAATTTGATTACTCAAGCATTAGAAGCAGTTGGGCTTAAGATGGAAGTCATACCAGATCCTTCTACGGTTCATTTCCATCTACCCAGTGATCTCTCTATTCTTGTGCATAGGGAGTATGATGACTTCATCAGAGAGCTGGTTAGCAAATTCCCTCATGAAAAGGAAGGAATCCTAAAATTCTATGGCACATGTTGGAAGGTACTGTCTTCATTTTCTCTACTTGTATCTGATACTTTTGTCTTGCTGTTGTATTGTGCAAACCTTACAACTTACAACTATTGTCTCACATATGAACAGATCTTCAATTCAAGGCTATTAAGTCGGTAAGTCGATACTACTCTGCTAGTGACCGACTTACCGACTAGTCGACTAGTCGGCCGACTAGTCGATAGGCACTGTTCATATGTTCTACACAACAAACACACACACAACTAGCACACACACGGCGGCAGGAGATCCGCGCGAGAAGATCCACCTGCTGCAGTGCCATTGCTTGTTGCCACGCCCCCGGCTGCACTTTGCCCAGGCTCTTTAACCCAGCCAGCGGCCTTTCAGCGCCGCCGCCTCCACGCCCCTCGCGCCCGCGCGCCTCCTCGGCCTCCCCTCGGCGCGCCGCGCACCTCCTCCTCCTCCTCCTCCTCCTCCGGTCCTCCCCTCGGCGTCCACGCAGGCCCGCGTCCTCCGCCTCCTCCCCTCTCTCTCCGGCTCTCCTGCCCCTCCGCGCCCCTCGGGCCGCCTCCTCCCTCGGCCGGGGGGAGGCGTCGAGGCAGCGACGGCGACGGGAGCCGGGAGGAGCCAGCACGACGGGAGGCGGGAGGAGGAAGCATGCCGCCAAGGGAGAGGAAGGGCGGCGCCGGTTGGGAGCTACGGCCGAGGGCGACGATGGGCGGCGGCGGCGGCGAGATGGGGACCTGGCAAGTCGAGTCGCCGAACCCAGTCGCCCATGCTCGACCGACTTGTCGACTAGTCGACGACTTAATAAGCATGCTTCAATTCATTAAATTCTTTGGAATGAAGTCCTGGAGGAACCTCTGTGCCTTTTTGGGCAATGTTTTCGGCTTCTAGAATGCTTGACTCTCGTGTCTGAACTGCATCCCTATATTCCTCTTCAAAGAATTTGTACCCTTATATTCCCTACGGAGAAATTATTTAGAAAATTAGCTAACTTCAATTGAAGCAAATGTAATGTCACAAAACAATGGAGGAATGATTTGCGTGCGTGAGGAAAACCTTGAACATTACATCATATTTACTACTTAATCGATTGGTTGATACAATAAAAGTCATGATTTTGTCTCTTTTGCAGCTTATTATCCGCCATGAATCTTTGGGGATATTGCTCATAAGTTCATAAAAGATCGTGATTACTCTCCTCCATGGATCTTTGAGGTGTGAGATATTTGTGAGTTTACTCGTTCAATTTTTCTTTCATGCACTACGTGATTTTCATTTAATTCTAGGTTAGTTGAAGACTCAAAATAATTTATGGTGTTTGTAGTGTTTTATTGTGAGGACAGTCAATGCCTTGCAAACACCCATGATCCATGCAAGCATGGTAAGTTCAATGTTAATATGTGAGACCTTTGTTTCCAGTTCATTCAAAAATCTGTTATCTCAAGGTCAACATAACAAATCTTGTGCGATAGGCACTTTGGGGGAATTAATTATCCAGTTGGCAGTGTTGGTGGTGTTGCTATGTCTTTGGCAAATGGCCTTGTTAACAAGGGCAGCGAAATCCATTACAAGGCGAATGTGAACAATGTTATTCTTGAAAATGGGAAAGTTGTGAGTTCGTCTTACTGACTCCAAAGTCTAAATACCTAGAGTTATTGGATTTTGTTTGTTAGCTGAGCACTTCATTACTACAGGTTGGAGTGAGTTTATCAGATGGGAAGGAGTTCTTTGCTAGAACAGTGATATCAAATGCCACTAGATGGGACACATTTGGTAATTCTGCACATATATTTTTGGGTGAATTCCTTATATGCCACTAAAAGTTTTGCCTCATCCCTTATATGCCATTCATTGTTTCATTGACATGTGGGCTCCGACCCCACATGTCAATGAGACAATCAGGGATTTCGCAAAATTTCAGTGGCATATAAGGAACTAATCCTATATTCTTCATTGAAACTTTCAAGCTAGGAAAAGTAGCTCTTTCAATTTCCCTTGTTACAATGTTCTTCATCTGCTACAACCTTGATATTTTTCCATTTCTTATGTTAAAGACACTCAAAAGTGTAACCTTGGGTTCTTAACTTGCTACTATTATTCTGCTGATGTGAGCAGCTTTATGTGCATTGCACTTGACTCTTGTGTCTCTCGCGCCAAGAGATCAACCTCCTTTTATTGCACAGCTCTTGTCGACAATCATGTGGCCATGTGGGGTTTTGCCTGTGTGATCAAGTGAGGGTCTGGAAGTGCTTGGTTCCTACTTTATCCCTTTGGTATTGAAAAACTGAATAACTGATTACATTTTGTACACCATCTATCAGGTTTCTAAGCTGCATTTGGATGCATACATCTATTTTCTACCAGGCTGCATCACTGGCGTAAGAAATTCTTGAAACCATGTGAATTCCCTGTTTCTATCAATGAAATCCAGTCCTACATTTTATCAAAGAAATGGCTTGTGTCACTGTGGTGTTAGTCTTTGATTTCATTATGTGATCTTTGCATAGATTTGAGCAAAATTAACATCAAAGATCTTTATGTAAACTAATAAATTTCTGGATGTTAACTATTTATGGTGCACGGAATGAAAAGAGATTGAGCAGTAAAAGTGGAGATATTTTTTTGTCCTTTTGATAGGGCTAGAGCGAAGAGCGGTAAAGGTACGTTGAGAACCAAAGATTGGGAGCAGCCTGGCATATTTTCAAATTCCAGTGGTGTGCCATTTGGTCTAAACATAAGCTGGTTAAATATTGACACAATCTAGCACTTGTGGTATTATTTATTTAAGATCCGTTACAGCATACGAGCAACCTACTATATATATATATATATATATATATATATATATATATATATATATATATATATATATATATATATATATATATATATATATAGGGCCTGCTTGCACTCACAGGAGTATGTACTCCTACTTCAATATACCATAAACGCATATATTATACTTCTTTATCATTTTCAAGTATACTTAAATACCAATTATAAGATACTTCAATGCAATTTGATTGAAAAATATTTATTGGAGCCCTTTGTTTTTTGCTATATACCCTTTTTCATATATAAACTAAGTATATACACAAATTTTTCTATAAAAAGTAGAATTTAATGAAATTTTCATGGAACTCACTTTGGGGTATCTTATAATCATTATTGGAGTATGCACAAATAGATAAAGAAGTATCATCATACGATATAAGTGGTATATGAGAGGTGGGGATACGTACTCCCAGTGAGTACCATACCATTTTCCTATATATATATATATATATATATATATTATATTATATTGTTCGTAGTCTCTCAGCCACTTTGGGGGATCGTCCACACAACATGAGAAGGATAAGACAGTAGCCACGGGCAACCTCATTGAGCCCCTGCAAGTTTAAGAAGTATGGATGCAAGGAGATCGTCAGGACATCCAATTACCTGGATGTTGTCGATAGGTAATTGGACATCGCTATGTTCAGAAAGTGGCGTGGGCCTTGTATTATTCAGGGGGGATGTGGCATCATGTATCAACAATATATATATATATATATATATATATATATATATATAGAGTAATAATTCAACATATAATTAATATAGTAACTTTACCTCCAAACTTTTTTTTAGTTTGGAATTTTCATATATATGGCCAAATAGCATGGCCAGTCACTTACAAAAAGATTAAAAAAAAAGTAGAAACCTATAAATAAACAAAGTTTTTCTAGTGGCGGAGGTAGGCTGCTATCTCCATCTTCAATACTTTGTAGGCGGCGTCGGGGGTGGACGGTTCGTGGTCGAACGAAGCTTGAAATCGTCCCACCACGGCCATTGCTCGAAATGTCTCCGAAGACGCTCGGACTGTTGAACCAAGAAGAATTGAGCCCATAGGCTCTCTTCCCTTGCTTGAGGGGTCTCGGCCTAGTCGACTCGGTCGCCTGCCGCCTCGATTAAGTAGTCCAAGTGACGACAAGCCTCCTGGAGACGTGCAACATCGTTTTGGAGGACCACGTCGATGACGCGGTAAACTTGCCAAAAGTGGGAGATCACCCAGAAGACACGGCGGAGGAGGATGTCAAGACGGTGGAAGGTGGTTGTCACCCGCTCCAGCAAATTCTCGGACAGAGGAGTGGAGACACTGTTGAAACAGTGTTCTTCACAACAACACGGTTCCACATCTGTGAGAGAGGTGCTCAGACAAAGTGCAGCAGTAGGCTATCAATGCGGCGACAAGGAAATAGAAGAGGCAGCCATTTCTGTTTTTTTGTATAAGTGGGGATGATCATCTTCGATGGCAGATGATCCTTTTTATAAAACAAGGAATAAATTTGTAGCGTGAGACGAAGAGACGCATCGGGGAGCTGAAGCGGCATTGATGCGACGAAGAGATGCATCGGCGACGAAGAAACTCATCGGGCTTCAACTGGGAGCTGTAGCGATATTATCACAGACGGTTATAACAAAAAATCGTCTATGATATGTAGTAATATCACAGACGGTTATTGTTAAGAACCGTCTGTGATGTTTCACAGATGGTTCTTTGTTGAAAGCCGTCTGTGATATGTAGAATTATCACACACGGTTATTAACAATAGCCGTCTGTGATATTACCTCTTCACAGACGGTTTTTAGCGTAGCCAATAACACAAACGGTCTCTAAACCAAAACTGTCTGTGTTTGCATGTAATACAGACGGTTTTGGTCAACCGTTTGTGATAAGGCGTCCAGTATTAACCTTTTTGTAGTAGTATAATATGGTGTGTAATGGGTTATTGGAGTTAATGGCGGTATCATTTGAAAAATTGAAAATATAAGTATAATAATACCTTGTAAACTTCTCCATACCCACCATTACCAACCTTTTGCTTCTCAGAAAATCCATCTCCAATTTTTTTTTGTAGTAATGCAACTGTAGAACCCTAGGTGTCGTACTTGTATTCTTCAGCATCTCCATGTTATTATCTATCTGCTAGCTTCACCTTTCTATATACACAAAAGATATTTTTAATAAGAAAATATGTCTATGTATACAAAATAAATAAAGAGTGGAATTTTCCAAGGAAAGTTAAGCATAAATTTTTATAGTAGGTTTAGGTCTTGTTTGGAACATGAGAAATTTTTGGATTTCCGGTGGAATTGAATCGTTTCATTGAGATGAATGAAAAATGAAAATTTTATATAATTTCATTTCAGAAAATTGTGGCTGGCATTGATAGATTTGCATAGATGAACCGACTGTGTTAAAATATGGAATTATCCTAGTTAGCCAGAGTAGTAGACTAGTAGTACTCACTTGATGTGCATGTGTGGCGTTGAACTTAATTTGAACATATGAATTTATCGGTCATGACTCATCCCACGCTTCCATTCATCCTGTTCATTATACCTATATAAATATAATTGTGTGGTACAAAGCGATGTGCAAAGCCTGTAGCAAGACGGCTTATGGAAGTGGGGCGAAGATCGTCTCCGTGGACTCGCGCTTGGTTTCTTTTGTTTCTTTTCTATATTTTTTAATGTCTTCGTTGGTTTCTTTTCTTTTTATTTTTCTACGTTACTTTTTTACGTGACAGGGATTTGGAGAATTTTAGATTTCCTTTTTTTTTTGCCATGTAGCTTCCTTTTATTTCCTTTTTTATCCGTAACAAGTATTTGGGACGAGATAGATAAAGATGTCCTTTATACTAGGCCCACCTTATTAAGGGCTAGATGTTTTTATTTTCTTTGTGAGAATTTCTAGTATATTTCTGTTTTTCTTAGTGACTGCAAAATGCCTATAATCAACTTCTATTATGTGATAGATTACTATAGATATGAGTTGGTCCAACTTTATTATTATTTAATGTTTCACCAAAACTAGATATTTCAAACATAAAACAAAATGTAAAAATGTATATCACTCATTCATTAGTGTTTTACATAGGGTATGACATAGGATTTACAATAATCTTATCAAGCCACTATCTTATTTTGTAACATCCTTAATTGCTAAGACCGATTTTAATATGTTTACTACCAATAGATCGATGGCAAAGCTCTCCTGTAAGAATGCTTTAATTATCTTACGTGGCCAAGTAATTTATAAAATTGATTAAAGCATTAATAGGTTCACAATAATGGTTACTAGAAACTGAAAGTATTAGGATCAAGGGTGTAAAACAATACCTTCTTATATCAGTTGTACAACCAGCAAATTAGCATCAAAATTGCACGCTGTGTTTTAAATTTTTTTTTTGACATTTATATTTCCCACAATTATACAATTGCATTTAAAAAATTGATCTTATGAGACTATATCGATCATTATAATTTGGACTTACTAAAGACTAATGAAATTATGCACACTTGCACTGCTACTCTGTTTCTTCTTTTGATCAGAGCATGTGGGACTTATTTGATTTTTTTTTCAAAGCTTATTGGATTAAGTGTAACACACCAAAATTGGTTTTTAGTTCAAATGACTAAAAATATGGTAGTTTTAAAACTTCTTAATGTGTCCGGTTGAGATTCACATTATGTCTGTATCGTACTAGCTAGTCTCATGATAAGTGGCTAGTACATACATTCATAACATTGGGATTCACATCCATACATTCATACATACTAAATAAAACAAGTTATGGTACAAAACTTAAGCGGTTACATTTTGGGAGACCCCGACATTTATTAAGCTCATAATACTTAGTCATCCAATTGACCCTAGTATTATCAACCAAATAAACCCAGTCTCGAGAGATGTATACTCCCCAGAATGCAGTATACATACCTCACAACAAAAGAATGTATCAATTCCATACAACACATAGAACATAAGCAACAAACTAGAAGTTAATATTAATAAGGAATAGGTTATTACAAAAGAGGGGCCTTCAGGCCAAATAACAACAAGTACTACAAGATAACAGCGGAAGCAAAAGTGCCATAAAGATGGCTATAACACAACGCCAATCAGTGTGCCTTAACCCCTAGGCATCTGACCGGACCGCCAAGCTAGTCGTCGAAGAAACTACAACATGTAGCACAAAAGAGAGGCTCTTGGAGCTCTCCTTCTTCCTCTGCAACAAAAGCCACAAAAATGCCACAACCACGGGCAGATGAGTACATAAAGTACTCCGCAAGACTTACGTGTGAGATAACAGAACTATAAATAGCTACATGCAAGCTTTATTTAAGTGGATGAGGCTTTGGACTCATTTTAGCATAAAGCAAGTTTCATTTGCAATAACATAGTAGATTGAAAGCAATTTGGCAAAGCATTTTAATTGTTGAAATAACAACGAGATAATAACATAGTAACAACAACAAGAACAACTTGGAAGTGACTAACCCAATAGTCACCACAACAATAGCATGAACTCCCGCTCATACCAACCATGTCAAGTTTTAATTAAAGGTTGTAGTCTAATTCTTACGGAAATAACCAAGCGTGTTCATAACCTAGGGCGAGGCTATTCAATAGTTTTATCCTCGCAGGGTGTACCAATGTACCCACGTCGACCGCCTTTCCTTTAAGCACACTACCTTAGGTGTGCTTAAAGCACGCTAAGTCCTACGAGACATTTCCAATGGACAATGCTAATTCGAGTCGCACAACCCACGGGAGAAGGAGACATTACACAACCTACCCGAAGCTAATGCTCCCTCCCACATCACACACACATTTTATCTTTAAAACACACCAACCGAGCGACCCCAATTAACACCGCCCAAAGTACTTAGTCAAGAGGGTTCCATATGCCCCTCGTGTGGTTAGCACGCAAAATTGCTTGGATCAATGGCGCAAGAATTCGGTCCTTGTTGACTCAGGCATACTACCACATCCAAAACCACACCATCCATCCAATATGCCAAGTCTAAATCAACATTTTATTTTCAGTTTTGATTTTACAAATTAATCAAAGCACAAGTGCCGGACATATAGGAGTAATAATCAGTTTTGAGTGATCAAGACCATCGACTAAGTCGATGATCGCCCATTCTACCGATAACTAAGCATGTCTAAGCCATTTAAATCGAAACTACTAAGTGATAAGAGCTCATCCAACGAGCTCAAACCACAGCAAATAACCTAGGCTCATGGTAGTAGAGGATGAACAATTCCTACAGATTATGCAACTATAGGATTGCTAGCGACATTTAACACAAAGTAGCATGCATACATAGAAGTAAAACAATATATTAAGCTTTAAAGTAATGGGACAATGATGGAAATGATCAAACTGCTTGCCTTGATGTTGCTGGCCAAGTTGTGGCAGAGGGTCACTCTCGGGATCGCCACAAATGTCGGCCTTCAACGGAAAAGCGAGAAAGAACCGATAAAACGACGAAAAAACAACAAGACAGCACAACAAACGAACTCCAAATTCTCTGAATTTTCTACAGCAGCAAGAGGGTGATTTTTAGGGAATTTTGCAACAAGAACCAATTGATTTGGATTCTTAATGCAAAAGTTACGAGCAAAACAATTCTGCTCAGCCCCTAAAATACCAAACTGCACTATTCACTAATTTAATTATGAGGCAACATTTTCTAGAACAGTAGTGACACTGAGATTTTTACTGTAAAACCAGCACCTCATGAGATGAATAACACAATTGAGTTCATCTCATTTGGAGCTATATTGCACTTTCTATAATCTTTCAAAAACAAGAACTTGAACAAAATTATAATGCACAAGTCCTCATTTTTACAACAGCAACATGCTCAAAACTAATGTTCACAGTAAGATCATTAATGGAGGAAACCAACAAAGTTGGTCTCACTCAAAAATAATCTACAGAGCATTTGTTATGTATTTTACAAGTTAAGCATTAATTTGAGTGTATATTTAAAGTGAGTTTTAAAATCTAATGGTAAACTGTGCTCTGGGGCTGAACTCAACTTACAATCATTTTTGGATTAAAGTCAAGTTCAATATAGAGCTAACCCAATTTGAATGACCTCATTTGGGTTTAGAATGAAAAAGATATGCAATTCTAAAGTTCATACCATTTTTAGTTTATAACTAGAGCTCACTGGAATTTCTAAAACTCACAAGGACATGGGAGGGCGTGAGCCACAGATCATAGATCTAACGGCTCGAGCCTCCCAGAGAACAACGCACACGCTCACGAGGTCCAGAGGTCTGGACCTCCTAGCAACGCACATGCGCGAGGTGAGGGAGGTCGTGGCCGTAGATGGAGAATCCAACGGACCACAACGATGAGGGAGGTCCGGACGGACCAGATCTAAAGGGGAGGTCCTCAGCGGTTGAGATCTTCCAAAGGAAGATCTAAACTATCAAGATCTCCCTAAGGAAGATCTACATCGTCAAGACCTCACAGGGGAGGTCTGGGACAGTCCAGATGTTCCAAGGAGGTCCTCGATGGTTCGAGATCGTCCCGAGGGAGGACCTTGGCGGTCAAGATCTACAGGGGAGGTCATGAGCAGTGAGATAACCTAGGGAGGTCCTAAGGGAGGTCCTAACGTCCACAGACCTCCAGGAGGTCAGGCGGCCACGATCGCGCAAGGGAGGTCTTGGGCGCTCCCAGATCTCCTCGGAGGAGGTCTCAAGACGTCCCAGCACCCAGCGCCTTAGCTCTCAGCAGGCCAAGCACGGACAAGCAGACATGGAGTTATTGCGCGGGACACAAGGAGGTCCACGCGGGAGGTCTTAAATGCGCAAAAAGACAGGGTTAATGGCATTTAACGCTAACCCCATGATTGCAATGATTGAGGCATTTAAAACGGTGAATCTCTGTCCTAAAACGACAACGGCACGCTCGGGACGTCCGACAAAGATCCCGAGCTCAAGGATTTGGTTCTCGCCGGCGATGTAGACCTGCATGGCGACATCAATCGGTACCGTTGGGTCCGCAATAACCATGCGCACTAACGGACCTCCTCTCAACGGCGGCGACGTTTTGAGCGCCGCATGGCCGAGAGGGCAAAATGAAGGCAACCGCGGCCAAAACCGAAATGCATAATCATGCTCCGCGCGACATTCAAGCGGGTGCCAGCAGCTAAGGGACTAACAGGAGGTACCTGGAGGTCCTAAGGTGCTGGGGAAGTGGAGGAAGGTGAAGACCGGAGCTGAGGAAGATGAGGTTGCTCCACGACTCTGACTCGGCTCCAAGATCCCCTTGGCCACTGAAGGACCGGAAAGGCGACTAGAGGGGGTGAATAGGAGCACCGAATCTTTTTCGCAAAGAATGGATTCAACTTATAAATCACTCCAATAGCTATGAGAGCTATGAAGATCAATGATTAAGCCTGAGAGGAAGTCTTATGTTGAATCCACTCTCACCCCCAAAGCTCGGCAAACAAAAAGCGAGGAAGAGCCGAACAAATCGGGACAATCGGTACAACCACGAGGCAAATGGTCGGTTGTACGCTGATCCCAGCACAAATCCATGAGCAAGCGGCGGTTGTACATGATCCGCATAAACCGCGATGTTAAGCCTTGTTCATCCGATTGTCTGGAACAGCAAAATCCGCTTCGGGTTTCAAAACGAAAATCAACGTAACTTTTGATCTCGCGGCCAAACATGACCAAATTTGGAACACACATTCCTAAGGATGTTAGGAACCTATTCAAGAAGCGATTGAGTAGATCCATCCACAAAATCTCAGGAATCAACCAAAAATGGAAGAGCGAAGAACGAGACAACCCAAAACTGAAATCTTAGATTTAAACCAAGTTTGCTCTTCGGGAAATCGATCAAATGATCTTGTGGCACTAACCCATCATAGAACAACTCGTTTTGAGGCTTCCCAACAAGAAACAACAAGAGACTCACAAAATCAAGAAATCATCAAATGGGAGTCACGAAGAACAGAACAAGAGTTCGAGAGACAAACTTCAGATTTCATTCATTGAATCAAAAGCGAAAAACACATAGATACATCCCCATACGCATGGACATTAGAACCAGAGGGATGATTACATGTAAGCTCAATCCATCTCCTCACTCTCACAACTCAAAAACAAACACTCATCCATTCTTGAGGAGAGATGAACACAAAGCCAAGAAGGGGACAAGCAGGGAGCACTTCTCTGCCTACACCTCCACTCTCAACAACTAAAGAGCAAAAGAGAAACAACCTCACAAAGCCTCTTTTGACTCTAAAACCCTAATTCCACCCAAGTGCTCCAGGAGGGCATGCAGCCCCTCCTCTCCTTTTATAGCGCCTGGCTAACGGGTCTCCGCCCCGTTACGCCCGCTATGTCCAACGGAGCCCGCCCCCGCTTGTGCAGCCTTGCGAATTTCGATTCGCCTTACAGACCTTCCGAAGCTTCAGCGCTCCTTGTCTCAAGCCTGCCAAACCACCTCGAGTCCACGTCGTCTTGACACATCGACCGTTCGACCTCGGCGCCACTGCGCCTAGTCCGATCCACGTGTCTCGCCACGACTCCACTCGGCGTCCTGCAGCCACACGAGACAAGAAACACGAAACCGGAACAAGTTCTTCACAACTTGACCTAACGTTAGCTCAAACATGCAATATGCAACACATATGCATGAACACACTGGATATGACCTATCCCAAAACTCAAATCACCAAAATGGCGAAACTCACAAAACAATCGGTACAACCGCCATGTTACCAATGGATCAACCGCACTCGGTCGTCTGCTCTCAATACTGCGATCGTTCCGATTTCCAATGAAGACCGAACTCGAAAAAACAACTTCTCTGGAATTCTTCAACGCCATTTACCAATCGGTACAACCGCCTGTGATCGTACCATCCCATAACACGCCGGTTGTTCCGATTATCCTGACAACCCTGATTGACTTCACGAAAACGCGTGAACCTTGCAACGACATGGTCCGACCACACAAACCAAACTCGACTGACCTAAAACCTTTGTCAATTACTCATCACTTTCATGGAACCACGACCACATGGTCTCTCAATCTCCCCTTGATGAGAATATTGACAAACTCGAAAAAAGCTTTTAAGAAGAGTTTGAGTTTGAAGAAACCAACATGGTCCAAGAAATGAAATGAAGCTAATGACCATGTCGACGGAAGAACGCTAGAGCAACAAGCTGAAAGAGCAAATTGATCTCCAAAGCTCTAAAGCTGTTCCCAACAGACTTTTCTTCTCTATTCTCCCCTTTTGGCAATAAACGCATCAAGATGCAATAGAGAGAATATGACATGTTAATGGATGAAAAATGGTGAAGTTTGTTTATTTAAGCATTTTGAGCCATGAGAATTATCCATAATGACCAACATGTAATACATCAAGCCATAACTTAATAAAAAGGCTATCTAGATCATGACAAGATATGTATAAGCTAGCTAGAACACATAGATGACAATCTGAAAATGAGGTACATTATGTGAGCAAGTCAAGTCATCAATGAGCAAAGTCTCGCTAGAGATATCCAAGGATGATGCAGAGCCATGTCAATAAGCTAAGCGGAACTAAGAAGCTTAAATTGAGACCAAATAGAGTGCTATGCTCAAGATTGAAACATTGGTTAAAGTACATGATACTTTTTGTGGCTTTAAGCACATTGAACACATGAAACATATTTTCTTTTGAAATTCATGGTGGTTTCCAACCAGATTTTTGTTTTATCATGTGCTAGGTCTCAAGCCTTATCGACTACTCCAAGCGAGAAGCTTAAGAAGATAGTCTAGGTCACCCAAAACTCCCCTAAGTTCATGCCAAGTGCAATGGCAAGCCGTCTCATAGGAGAGAATTGGTGAGATCGGTTTTTTCGCACAAAAGAGATCTTTTGCCTTTTAACAAGTTGTACTAACTCATGCATCACCAAGAGACTAAAACAGCTCTTTCTAAGGCTCAATATAGATTCATCACTCTACCCACCTATTTGACATGGCATGAATCATAAAAGGATAGCTCAAGAAAGACTAATCTCGAGTGCTAACATGACAAGTTTTAGTTTAAGTTGAGCAATTTTAATTAACTTATCATGGCAAAAGCTAGGCTACACATATGAAGTCATGATAAATCTAGCAAATAAGCACAAGTCATGGCAAGGTGTAAAGCATTGTAAACATGTCATAGCGGGATAATAATCAAGGCTCAATGTAGTTATATTACAATGCGAGAATGCTAGAAATGCGAAGATCCACCCCTCAACATTAGATGCAACTTTTAGTTCAAGTTGAGTTAACTCAAAATTAAGCTCGAAGCTCCCAAATGAACTCCCTTGAACCAAAACAATAAATCGAGAAGGCGGCAAAGAAAACATAAAACAATGATCCTTAAAGCATAGATAAGATATAGAGAATACTATGGCTCGATCGACTCTCATCTACCCCATATGACTCTAGGACTATCAACCGCCCACTTAACACACCTAGGAGCAAACACGTTACCTGTCTGCAGGGGTGGCCCAACCCTCGCTAGAACCTACAAGAAGTGAGTGAGCTCAACCTAGTGAGATAAGTAACGACTAATAAGCGACATCCTAGAATCACAAGATAAGAGCAAAATCTAAACAACTAGACAAAAGAAGCACTCTAATCTATGCTAGGAGGACTAATCCCAAATGCACCCAAAATGCAATGCAACAAAGACAGGAGCAAGAGCATAAATAATATAGTAGAGCAAGAAAACCCAAAGCTCCCCTCACTACAGTCCATAAGGACAAACCACCCCAAGCTCTCCCATGAGTGAAAACCTCGAACTATCCAATGGCTTGGTGAAAATGTCGATAGCTGGTGGTCACTCTCCTGGCTGGAGCACTATATCGCCCTTCTCTACATGGTCTCTAAGGAAGTGGAAGCGAATATCGATGTGCTTGGTCCGGAATCTTTGCTTTGGGTTCTTGGCAATGTTAATCGCAAGTGTTATCACAAAAGAGTGGAACACATCGATAACTAACCCAAAGTCCCGCAGGGTCGAAGCCATCCAGAGCACTTGACTACAGCAACTGGCTGCAGCAACGTACTCGGCCTCTGCGGTGGACTGTGCAACACCAGACTGCTTCCTTGAAGACCAGGAAACAAGAGAAGTGCCAAGAAATTGGCAGGTGCCAGAAGTGCTCTTCCTATCTATCCTCTGACCAAATAAGTCGCATCCGAGAAGGCTCTCAAGGAAAGACAGGATGAGGAAGAGTACGGATACCATAGTCAATGGTAGCTCGCAGTATGCAAGATCGCTTCACTTGCTTTGGCGGTGAAAGCGCGAGGAGAAGCTCGAAAACGAGCGCACAAACACACGAAAAATGTATATCCGGTCTCGAGCGTTGAGGTACAAGAGGAGCCAATCATCTTGCGAAACTCCTTTTGATCAAGCGGCTCGCCATCCTCATCTGGTCAAGATAGGTTTGTAGAAGCCATGGGAGTCGACACAAAGCTTACCATCACTCATGTCGAGCGCTTGAGAGGTCACGAGTGTACTTTCCTTGATGAAGAAATGTACCCTCCGAGTGCTTGATTTGGAAGCCAAGGAAGAAGGTCAACTCACCCATCATACTCATCTCAAACTCGGTGCTCATGACATCCGAGAACTGGGAAACAGAGTATGGGAAGAGCCGCCAAAGATAATGTCATCGACATAGATCTGACGAAAGGAAGGTCGATGCCATGCCGGCGGATGAACAAGGTCTTGTCAACTTTACCCATCTCAAAACCATGACTTATCAAGTAGGACTTAAGCCTCTCATACCAAGCTCGGGAGCCTGCTTAAGTCCATCTGTTTTTTGAAAGCTTGAAGACATGGTTAGGGTATTTGGGGTTCTCGAAACACAGGAGGCTTGACGTAGACTTCCTCCTCAATAAGGCCATTGAGGAAGGCACTCTTCACGTCCATCTGGTAAAGCTTGAAACCCTTAGAAGCTGCAAAGGCAAGCGTGATTCTAATGGCTTCAAGTCGAGCTCTGAGGGCAAAGGTCTCCTCAAAGTCTAGACCCTCAACACAGGAAAACCCTCGAGCTACCAATCTCGCCTTGTTTGGATGATTACCCCATCCTCACTCTGCTTGTTCTTGAACACCCACTTGGTTCCAATGATATTGTGGCCTCGTGGGGGCTCAACAAGCGACAGCACCTTGTTCCTCTCGAAATTTTCTAGCTCCTCATGCATGGCATTGACCCATGACTCATCGGATAAAGCATGAGAAACATCTTTGGGCTCAAAAGAGGCAATGAAGGCGAGAATGGAGACAGAATTGAGATAAGCCCGATTTTGAGCGGGTAACACGCTCGAAAAGATCTCAATGATCTGCTCTGAAGGATGAACTTTCTGGATGTGTCTAGGAGGTCTGGGAGAGATGAAGAAGTGGCCTCTACCTCATGAGCCGACGAGGTAGGAACAGAGCCACTAGCTCCAGAGGAAGCGAAGGCAGTGGTGATCACCTCGAGGTGCGGTGGAAGACGGCACCTCAAGGAGTGGATGAGGGCAGGATCGTAGACAACCGTCATCTCCATCGTCCTCATCATCCACAAAGATGGTCTCGGACGCTCTAAAGAACACGAGATATCTGGCCTAGTCCCGGGTGGCCTCGTCGAAGGTCACCTCACGAGTCTCTACCATTTTGCTAGACTCAGCCTGCACCCTATAAGCCCGCCAAGAAGTCGAGTAGCCTAGAAAGATACCGCCACAGAACGTGACTCGAACTTGTCTAGGTTCCCGGACTTCAAGATAAAGCACTTGCAACCAAACACACGAAAATGAGAGACGCTGGGCTTTGCCAGTATCTCGACTCATAAGAAGTGCGGTGTAGGAGTGCAGAAGAAAACTCGATTGAAACATGGCCGCGATCGCAATGGCCTCACCCAAAACTTCCTCGGTGTAGAGTACTCATCAAGCATCGTCACCGCCATCTCGACCAAGGTGCGGTTCTTCCTCTCCTAGCGCCATTTCTTTGAGGGGCGTATGGAGAAGAGAACGGTGCTCTACACTGTCTCACCGCAAACTCTCAAAGTAGGAATTCTTGAACTCCGTGCCATTGTCCTTCATGGATCGCTCGTAAGGCACCCGGAGCTCAGCAGACGACCTACTAAAAGACCTCGGAAATGTGTAAATGTCTCGTCCTTGAGGCTAAGAAAAACACCAAGAGTACCTCGAGAAGTCATCGACCACAACAAGAACATACCACTTCCCTCCTGATCAAGACTCGAGCCGGTCCAAGCTGTGTCCATGTGGAGCGGTTGTTCGTCTGCATCGGTCATAATGCTTGTGTGGGAGGATGAGAAGCGGCAACCATCTTGCCGTGTCTTGGCATGGAGTGCAAACAAGATCTTTGACCATCTTGAGTTTGGCGGACCACGAATGAGATCATGGTCGCTAACTTTCGGGTCAAATGGTCAAATCAATATGACCAAGTCTCCTATGCGAAAGAGAGATCGCGGGACTCGAAACAACCAAACACCGAGAGGATCACGGAAGAATCGAGAAAAATCAGCACGAAAGATCCTCCCATAACGAGAAATCCATAAACCGGACTACTTCAAGAGTCAAGAATTTTGCAAGCGTTTTTCTTGAAGCTCACCTCGAAACCGTCATCGGTAAGGTGAAAGCGGAAAGCAAATTGTCTTTGACTTACTAACCAAGGCAACATCCTTAAGAATAAAAGAAGCATTAATCGCACAATACCTTTGGCGATGGCGCCGCCAGCACGAAGCGTCTCGAAGGTGATCGTCTCATCACCGAGCGCGGCTAGGAGGAGAACCAGCGGAGTCTCCGGTCATATGACGAGAACAACCGGAGTCTACAAGCCAAACCTTCTCCTTCCCTACCCGCGAACTGAGTCAAGCAGAGAGTAAAGTCTCGATCTTGGGATAAATCAACAATGATTTTGGCACCCAATCTTGAATAACACGTCGGCGGATGAAGTAGTCAAGCCCGACCGACCTCTATCTACCCTCGCTCTCTGTCACTCAAAGCGAAGGTCTAAGAGTAGACCGAAGTCATTCTTTGGGTCCGATCGCCCTCTGAAGGAGCGAGTCGAACACACGCAACATGTTGAACACGCCATGGTAGCTATCTCGATGGGGAAGCGAGATCTACCCTCGGGGCGGCGGAAGTCACGATCGAAAGCGACATGAGGACGAAAACCGAAAACTCGAAAAACCAAGTCCTCGATCTTTGCACAAACCCATCGGAAGAAACAAGCCTAGACCTCGTGTTGGTCTTAGGTGCACTCAAGGTGCAGGGCCGACTGAATCGCCTAAGAGACTCAACATAGTCTCTGTGCGATCTTGGCGCTGAAGCATCGATCGATGTGTGTCCATCCTTCCGAAGGTGCGGTGATACTTCACCTTACGAGAGGTAGAAGCAGCATGTGAAATTACCTTCTTGTCGAAATCCCACGGACATAGCCCGCCGACTTGAAATGGACTTTCTCGGTCACAGGCTCGATCTCGATCACACACAGTGCTATGGGTGCGAGCACGGCGGTGGATGCTTCCTCATGTCCTCAAAGAAGTCATATCCTAGACCACGATTAAATCTGCGAGATCTTAGATTGGTCTAGAATAAGATTGAGCTTCTTCTTGCCTCCTACAAATCTCTCGAGAGTGTTCATAAAGTCTTGACACTCCCGAAGAGAGAGGTGCAAGAAGAGCAGGGGAAGAAGAGATGAAGAAGGTAAGGAGCAAAAGAAGAACCAAAGCGAGAGGGAAGAATGGCTTGTGCACGCACAACCGACTCAAAGGACATTCCTCTTGCTAGCCGGTTGGTTCACGTTGCTAAGCGTCTCATCCTTACCACAGGGCTTCTCCCCTTCTCCACAATCATATTGCAAGCACAATGTGGCTTCTCTAGAAGGTCCTTAGTTAGCTTCACACATTTCTCATCCAAAGCAATCAAATCAGATTTTAGTTTGTTACACTTAATGCATGGTGAGCTAACGGGGTCCTTAGAAGCAAAGCGAGCCAACTTCCTTTCATGATCAATCATATCTTGAAACTGTTTGGAGACGACTTCAAGTTCAAGATGATTAACTTAGGGCAGTTCAAGCATGAATCAATCGGCTCAAGTAAAAAAGCTTGTAGTTCACAATTTTATGATCTGCCTGTTTTAAGTTCATCTTCAAGTTATTGCAATTTTCACAAGACTCGAGGCGGATCAAAGAGCATGGCATAAGATCCTCTAGCGACAATGTCCTTACCCTCACATGAGGTGGGAGAAGTAGTCTCATCGGTAATAAGTAGGGTAATGACCATCCTACTCAACTCTAACTCAACAAGCGGACTAACATTCTCCACCTTAACACTATCAAGTTTGGAGGACACACTATCATGTGAGGTCCTTAACTTCTCCATATCAACCAAACAAAGCGAGCATGTATCACAATCATCACTAGAAGGAGCGGATGTAAGAGCAATAATCTCTAGTGACATCTATCTATTTCCTTCTCTAACTCAAAGCACACCTAGCCTTAGCTTTAGCATGAAAACCTCCTAGCTTAAGAAAAGCATGATTTAGCTGTTCAGTGGGTGGGATCTACCTCGTCCGAGTCGGAGTCTGTTCATTTGTCGTTTGAGTTCGCCCTCGAGACCATGAAGCACATCTTGGGAGAAGTCGTCGCCGCCATCCTTGGGCTCTTGGTCACCCGTCCGTCATCGTCGCTCCATCCCTCCACCTCGCTGAGGTCGAGGTCGTCAAAAGCGGTGAGGGCGCGTGGAAGAGCTTCTTAGCTTTGAAGTTGCGGAACTTCTTCTTCTGGGCGTCTGAGCCGGAGGCTTCTTGTTGCAGTTCTTGTCGGTGTAGTCGTTCTTGCCCGAACCGCCGTAGTCGTTCTTGCCCTTCTCGGCTTAGGGCGGTTGCCCGAATGTGGTTGGGGCCACCACACTCGAAGCAAATCACGGGTCCTCCTCTCTTTCTGTCCCTCCTCCTTTGTAAGCGTGGGAGAATCTTGAGTAAGGAGGGCAAGCTTGCTCATCATAAGTTGCTCTAGCGATCATCGGTTATGTCACGAGAAGCGACAAGGAGAAACCGCAAGAAGAATCGAGAAAGTACCGAAGAAGAAAGCGGGATTGGTGACTAAGGCCATCGGCTGTGACCGACCGACGAGAGACAACGTCAATCTCGTGAGTCTTGAGGCGTGAATCTGTAGCGTCAAGAGTCGAGGTCGAGAGGTCTGTCGTGTCTTTGATGGTGGTCACTTTCATCTCCCAAACCACGCAGACGAGTCCGTGAGCATCGGCGAGCATTGTCGAGTCGGGTATGTGAGACCGACCGCTCGGAGGTTGCTCAAGATCTTGTGAAAGCGTCTGAAGCACTCATCTAGGGACTCACCGACAAGCATCTCAAATTTGTTGTATTCTCGTTTGAGCCGGTCTGTCGAACCGTCTTGATCTGGGTGGTGCCCTCATGGTATCGTCGAGGTCACCCGGATATCGTGGGGCGGACGGCAATTGAGATATCTTGATCAAACTCACTCGACTCAAACCACGGATGATGATGTTCCTTGCCTTTGCATTCGCCTCAACATCAACCATGTTCCGGCATTGATGTTCTCATCGGCGAACAATGAATCGAACCTTGACCTTCGCGGATGGCATACCCACAGGCTGGATGTATGTCTCCATTCGGCTCTTCGGAAGAGTGTCGATGCCATCAAAACAGTGACTTGGTTGAGTACTTGTCCATCGCCACGGCTCTTGAGACGGTTAAGATCTATTGAAAAAGAGCTAACTGCTCGATACCAATTGAAGGACCGGAAAAGCGACTAGAGGGGGTGAATAGGAGCACGAATCTTTTTCGCAAAGAATGGATTCAACTTATAAATCACTCCAATAGCTATGAGAGCTATGAAGATCAATGATTAAGCCTGAGAGGAAGTCTTATGTTGAATCCTCCTCACCCCAAAGCTCGACAAACAAAAAGCGAGGAAGAGCCGAACAAATCGGGACAATCGGTACAACCACGGGCAAATGGTCGGTTGTACATGATCCCGGACAACCGCGAGCAAGCGGCGGTTGTACCGCGATCGATACAACCGCGATGTTAAGCCAGTTCATCCGATTGTCTGGAGCGAGGCAAAATCCGCTTCGGGTTTCAAAAGCGAAAATCAACGTAACTTTTGATCTCTGGCGGCCAAACTTGACCAAATTTGGAACACACCTTCCTAAGGATGTTAGGAACCTATTCAAGAAGCGATTGAGTAGATCCATCCACAAAATCTCAGGAATCAACCAAAAACGGAAGAGCGAAGAAGCAGAGACAACCCAAAACTGAAATCTTAGATTTAAACCAAGTTTGCTCTTGGAAATCGATCAAATGATCTTGTGGCACTAACCCATCATAGAACAACTCGTTTTGAGGCTTCCCAACAAGAAACAACAAGAGACTCACAAAATCAAGAAATCATCAAATGGGAGTCACGAAGAAACGAACAAGAGTTAGAGACAAACTTGATTTCATTCATTGAATCAAAAGCGAAAAACACATAGATACATCCCCATACGCATGGACATTAGAACCAGAGGGATGATTACATGTAAGCTCAATCCATCTCCTCACTCTCACAACTCAAAACAAACACTCATCCATTCTTGAGGAGATGAACACAAAGCCAAGAAGGGGACAAGCGGGGAGCACTTCTCCGCCTACACCTCCACTCTCAACAACTAAAGAGCAAAAGAAAACAACCTCACAAAGCCTCTTTTGACTCTAAAACCCTAATTCCACCCAAGTGCTCCAGGAGGGCATGCAGCCCCTCCTCTCCTTTATAAGCGCTGGCTAACGGGTCTCCGCCCGTTCGCCCGCTATATCCAACAAAGCCCGCTTGCGCGACCTTGCAATTTCCGATTCGCCTACGCAGACCTTCCGAAGCTTCAAGCTCCTTGTCTCGCCGCCTGCAACCACCTCGAGTCCACGTCGTCTTGACACATCGACCATTCGACCTTAGCGCCACTGCGCCTAGTCCGATCCACCGTGTCTCGCCACGACTCCACTCGGCGTCCTGCAGACCACACGAGACAAGAAACACGAAGCAGGAACAAGTTCTTCACAACTTGACCCAACGTTAGCTCAAACATGCAATATGCAACACATATGCATGAACACACTGGATATGACCTATCCCAAAACTCAAATCACCAAAATGGCGAAACTCACAAAACAATCGGTACAACCGCCATGTTACCAGCGGATCAACCGCGCTCCGGTCGTCTGCTCCAATACTGCGGTGGTTCGATTTCAATGAAGACCGAACTTCGAAAAAACAACTTCTCTGGAATTCTTCAACCGCCATTTACCAATCGGTTTTACAACCGCCTGCATCGTCACATCACCCATAACACGCCGGATCGTTCGATTATCTGACAATACGATTGACTTCACGAAACGCATGAACCTTGCAGCGACATGGTCCGACCACACAAACCAAACTCGTGACCTAAAACCTTTGTCAATTACTCATCACTTTCATGGAACCACGACCACATGGTCTCTCGACCATACAGTAAATGCCCAAACCAAAACAAGTTAGGTCTTGGTCCCAAAGGAAGGCACAAATGGAAGCAAGGAGAGGAGAAGAAATCTCCAATGACCCTTGCCCACCGAGGGGCTTCAAGCTCCAGCAATGGCGGCCAAAGAAACTTTGGTGGTTTAGAGCTCACAACCGACAGTGCGAGCAAGGAACAATGGCGTGTAAAGGAAGCCGAAAACCGTGGGGGGTGGTTTTATCCTAAGGGCAAGGAGGTCATGGACCACGGCTAAGCTCATGGTGAGCTTGGCCCATAGCACGTCTAGGGCATTGGACAAGATGTAAAGTTGACCACGATGGCAGTCTGTCTTGACGAGAGAGGCGGAAGGTGACTGCATTAAATGCGGGTCGACAAAGAGTTGTTAAAAGTACACAGTGGACAAAGGCAGCATTAACTCCACTTGCTTTCGAGCTCATGAGCATGACCAAGGAAGGAGAAGAACAGGGGAGGTCTTTATGACCGTTGGATAGGACCATGGGGAGGTCCTAACCATCGGATGACAATTTCGAACCGTTACGCTCAATTAACTAGGAGGAGGTCCCAGCCATACGATCAAGGATGGGGAGGTCGTGGCCCTCCGATTTCCTTAATGTGTAAGCACCGTGGGGAAAATGGGACAGAGGTCCAAAGCGTTGGATTTCAATCCAGCAGTGCGGACCTCTGTGAGGTCTTAACCGCACATGCACTTAAGAACACGAGGGAGGTCATGGCCTTTGGATTTAAATCCAGGGCACACAACCAAAGGAGTGCGAGAGGCTTTGCGTGAAGCGCGAGGGAGGTCAAGACCTTTGGATTTTGATCAACGGTGATGATCAAGGCAGGGAGGTCTGAGCCTGCATGCGTGGCGCAAAAGTAGGTCTTGAGCTTGCACAACACACAAGGGAGGTCATGGCCATTAGATTTAGATCTAAGAACAACGACCTCACATCTTGTGAGGAGATCGATGCGCATAAGACAAGGAGGAGGTCGTGGCCAGTGGATTTTTAATCAGCGGTGCACAACACGAGATAGGGAGGTCTTGTCTTGTTGGATATTTTGAGGAGGTCGTGGGCTTTTGGATTTGATCCAGCGACTCACGACCTCACTTAAGTGGGAGGTTTGCTTAGTTTAACAGTGAGGGGAGGTCATGGCCATGGATCTTGGATCCAAGGGCTACAACCTCAACAAGGTGGGATGTCAAGTGGTTTAACAGCCCGTGGAGGTTTGAGATTTAACACATAGGGGTGGTCATGACCGTGGATCTTTGATCCAACGGTTATGACCTGGTGAGGTGAGGAGGTCTTTGCGGTGTTGACGCGGAGGAGGTCGTGGCGGTTGGATGTAAATCCAGCAGTGCGACCTGATCAAGTGGAGGAGGTCTCGCCGAGGTCTTGAGACAGTCCGGGCCGACCAGCTTTGGGAAAGTGGCTAGCCCAAGGAACAGTGCCAAGTTTTAAGTTTAATTTTCTAACAGCTGAGACTTTGCAAAATTGTTTGGGATAGCCATTCAATTCCAAAATTCATGAAATTTTTATAGGAGCTTGTTGACAATGAGATTAACCTGACATAAAATTTCCAGAGGTTATTATGCAATGCATTTTTCTCAGGAAATTCATTAAGGTTGTTTAAAGGATTGTTTTACCACCAAAATTTATCAAACTAGTTTTACAACTTGTGATATTTTCGGAGGGTCCCACACAGTTTTGGGGACCAAGAAAATATATTCAAATGTTTGGCACAAGATTTAGACAATTGGAAAAATGAGTTTGACTTTTGGGTCAACAAGAGCTTTGTGTTTTGGATTACACAACTCTTGGACAAGAATTACATAAGAGATTAGGGGTTTTCAAGATGTGAGAAAAAGTTTTAATTTCTACACATATAATTATACTTGAATAACCCTAATTATACATTTGGGATGTTACAAAATCTCCCCCTTACAAAAATCTCGTCCAGAGATTTGGCTCACTCGATAAAAAAAGATGGATAGTCCGCCTTGAGACGATCTTCTCTTTCCCAAGTAGCCTCATCCTCGAGAATGGTTCGACCACTTGAACTTTAAGGAACTTGAAGGTCTTATTCCTTGTCCTTCGTTCAGACTCATCGAGTCTGTGAGCAGGTGCTCGCGATAGGTCAAATCTTCACGGACATCGAGGGTTTCCAGCAGAGCTTCCTCGGTTGGAATACGGAGGCACTTCTTAGCTGGGACACATGGAAAACATCATGTACCCCTCAAGTGCAGGTGGCAACTCCAACTTATAGGCAACGGCTCCCTTCTTCTCGATAGCAGCGGTAGGGACCGACATATCGAGGCCAACTGCCCTTGGCCTTGAAGCGTTGATGGCCCTTCAAAGGAGAGATTTTGAGATACACAAAGTCATTAGGCTCAAAACGCAACTCACGTCGACGGCGATCCGCGCAGCTCTTTTACAGGTCGGTACGTGCATAGCAGCTCCTGAATAAAATTTGGACTTGGCGCTCGGCCTTATTGATTGAGTCCGGCCAAAGAGGTCTTTCACGGTCTCTGACCAGTTCAACGGGGTTCTACACTTTCTCCCGTACAAGGCCTCAAATGGTGCCATCTTAGAGGCCTGAAAAGCTGTTGTTATAAGAAAACTTCGACGAATGGCAAGCATTTCTCCCAATACTTCCCATATGAAAGGACACAAGCCGAAGCATGTCTTCCAAAACTTGGTTGACCTCTCGGTCGACCATCGGTTTGGGGGTGAAATGCCGTGCTAAAGGTAAACGGGTTCCCATAGCCTTTTGCGGGCTATGCGAAAGCGGAAGTGAAGATGGAGCCACGATCGAAATGATCGTCTTAGATACGCCATGTAAGCTCACAATCCTAGAGACATAGAGCTCGGCTAAGGCGATCAGTCACGAATCTTGGTCTTATTTGGAAGAAAATGAGCCACTTTAGTCAATCGATCGATGATGACCCAAATGGCATCATTTCCCTTGAGGGCGATGGGTAGACCGGTGATGAAATCCATTAGATCAAATCCACTTCCACTCCGAATAAGCGGGTCAAGCGATCTGCTGGGCCAGCCGATGCTTTCGGCCTTGACCGCGACGACATCGTCGCTTTCGACAACGAACCGCGATCTCCCTCTTCATTCGGGTCCACAAAATCTCTGGCGGAGATCTTGATACATCTTTGTGGCCGGGATGAATGGATAAAAAGCGAATCATGGGCTTCATGGAGGATCAAATTCCGCAACTCCATGTCCTTTGGAACCACCGGGCATTGCGAACCTCACAACACCATGCTCATCCTCGAAAAGCACTTGGTTGTTCCGTTCTTGACATTTGCCTTAATGTGGCTCACTCCAACATCCATTGCTGAGTGGACTCGATCCGATCTACCAAGGTTGGTTGCACAACCAATGCGATGAGGAACCATGCTCAACTAAACTTAAGTTGAGGCAGCTGAAATTCGTCGAGGAAGAATGGTGAAGCTCCACTGGACAACAAGGCATTGCAATGCGCTTTTACGACTAAGCGCGCCGGCAGCGACATTAGCCTTGCCGGATGGTAGTGAATACCCATATCATAGTCCTTGATCAACTCCAACCATCTCCTTTGCACGAGGTTGGTCAGGCTGTGTGAACAAGTACTTTAAGCTTTTGTGATCCGAATACACTTCTAGCGATTCTGGATTAGGTAATGTCGCTAGATCTTAAGTGCATGAATCACAGCAGACCAACTCCAAATCATGGGTAGGATAGTTGAGTTCATGAGGTCTCAATTGCCTTGATGCATAGGCCACTACCTTGCCTTCTTGCATAAGGACACAACCGAGGCCTCGACGAGAAGCATCGCAAAAGATATCGAAGCCGATGGATGTCGGGAAGAACAAGAACGGGAGGCGGTGGTCAAGCGCTTCTTGAGTATTGGAAACTTTCCTCACACTCAGCGGACCACACGAACTTCTTGTCCTTCTTGAGCAACTCCGTCATCGGCCAGCGATTTTGGAGAAGTTCTCGATAAGCGGCGATAATATCCCGCTAAACCGAGAAAACTCCGTACATCGATAACGAAGCGGTGACTCCATGAAAGAACATCGCTGACCTTGCTAGGGTCAGCGGCTCGCCTCTGCTGAAAGAACGTGGCCTAAGAAAGACACTTCCTTCAACGGAATGCACACTTGCTTGAACTTGGCGTCTGGTGGTGCTCATGTGACTTGCTCAACACAAGCTTCGGATGCTCGGCATGTTCCTCATCGTTCTTGGAGTAGATAAGAATATAGTCAATGAAGACCACAACAAACTTATCCAAATACTCCATGAATACCGAATTCATGAGGTTCATGAACAAAGCGAGAGCATTGGTTAAGCGAATGACATGACGGTGTACTCATTACAAGCCGTAGCAGTAGAAAACGCCGTCTTTGGAATATCCTCGGTCGAATCCGAACCTGATGATATCCCACTCTCAAATCAATCTTGGAGAAAACTCGAGCTCCGAAGCATTGATCGAAGAGATCGTCAATGCGGGGCAATGGATACTTGTTCTTTCACCGTCACTTCATTAAGCGAGGCGGTAATCAACGCACATCGCGTAAAGTACCGTCCTTCTTCTTTACGAAGATTGCGGACAACCCCAAGGAGATGAGCTAGAAGCGGATGAAACCCTTCTCTTGCAGCTCACTTAGCGCTTCTTCAACTCCACCAACTCGTTCGGTGGCATCCGATAAGGCCTCTTTGAGATAGGGGCGGTGCAGGAGCCAACTCAATGACAAACTCGAGGTCTCGAGCGGGTGGCATCCTGGAAGATCTGCGGAAAGACATCAACAAAGTCACAAACTGTTGGGACTTCGCTAATATCTAGGCGGGCTTCGCTTCAAGCGCGAAGAGATCTTGGATCTAGCGACCGGCGGCGAACACCTGCTCGCCGGAGAGGACTAGATAGAGATGAGCTTCTGGCGCAATCGATTTGCCCCATGTCTTTGGGACAACCAATCCATTTCAATGGTTTGCACAGGTTTAGATGTAATTCTTGGCATGGATTCCACTTTCTCGATTTCAACAGGGACATTCCGACACTCGGATCCAGCTCTCAACTCCGAACCGGGAGAGTGAATGAGCAACGGGACAAGCAAAGGAGCCAAAACTTAGATACAAGAGAATGAAAGCTCTGATTTGAATAAAGTAGAAGTAGGGCGAGAGTTGACAAGAAGTTTACCCAACCTTGACGTTAGGCACCTCCAAAGCTGAAGGGATGGGTTAGCATCATAACCGAAAAAACAAAGCCTTAAAGAAAGCAAAAAGCTAACGACTAGGGAATGGAATATCGCCCAAATCGAAAGCCAAAACAGCGAGTAAATCAACTTTAGAAGCTTCTAAAAGACTCTAAAAACAGCCAAGAAACACCAAGAGCAAGGCTCAACTTCTCAACTCAACTAACCCGTATTGAATGAACGAGTAATTGGTTGAGAAGATTAAAAATCAGATTGTAAGATGAGATCTAAAACTATTAGAGAGCAAGGTTAATGCAGCGAAATAAGTGTTAGATACTTAGCCAACTAGTATCACATCTTACCCTTTTATTCCCACAAATTTTAGTTGATTTAACCTCTCATTTTCTACCCTATTTAGAACCTTTGAGCTTGCTGTCCGGAAATTGGCGCTTGCTGTCGATTTTGCATCAAGCTTCGATCGAAATTGGCCATTCGAAGCTTCAAAACCTTGTAGATGGGCAGCTAACACTTCAATTTGCCAAACTCATTGATTCCCCAAAACCCCATTAATCGATAACAACTATTTTGTAGAAGGAAGAGAGGAAAACAACTTTTAAAACTTAAATTAGAGGAGATGAGAAGAAAGCTAAGATAGATAAGGAGTAAAACCTGAGAATTTCCTTAAGCTTTCAAAACTCATTTGATACTTTGAAATTAGGTTTTCAAAATATCCTAAAAGACGACCAAGCTTGCGTTACTACGGTCGATATAGCTCGATACCAACTTTTGTGAGACCAGGCATTTATTAAGCTCATAATACTTAGTCATCCAATTGACCCAAGTATTATCAACCAAATAAACCAGTCTCGAGATGTATACTCCCGAATCACGTATACATACCTCACAACAAAAGAATGTATCAATTCCATACAACACATAGAACATAAGCAACAAACCAGAAGTTAATATTAATAAGGAATAGGTTATTACAAAAGAGGGGCCTTCAGGCCAAATAACAACAAGTACTACAAGATAACAGCGGAAGCAAAAGTGCCATAAAGATGGCTATAACACAAAGCCAATCAGTGTGCCTTAACCCCTAGGCATCTGACCGGACCGCCAAGCTAGTCGTCGAAGAAACTGCAACACGTAGCACAAAAGAGAGGCTCTTGGAGCTCTCCTTCTTCCTCTGCAACAAAAGCCACAAAAATGCCACAACCACGGGCAGATGAGTACATAAAGTACTCCGCAAGACTTACGTGTGAGATAACAGAACTATAAATAGCTACATGCAAGCTTTATTTAAGTGGATGAGGCTTTGGACTCATTTTAGCATAAAGCAAGTTTCATTTGCAATAACATAATAGATTGAAAGCAATTTGGCAAAGCATTTTAATTGTTGAAATAACAACGAGATAATAACATAGTAACAACAACAAGAACAACCTGGAAGTGACTAACCCAATAGTCACCACAACAATAGCATGAACTCCCCGTTCATACCAACCATGTCAAGTTTTAATTAAAGGTTGTAGTCTAATTCTTACGGGAAATAACCAAGCGTGTCCATAACCTAGGACGAGGCTATTCGAATAGTTTTATCCTGCGGGGTGTACCAATGTACCCACACGTCGACCGCCTTTCCTTTAAGCACACTACCTTGGGTGTGCTTGCACAGCTAAGTCCTCTGAGACATTTCCAATGGACAATGCTAATTACGAGTCGCACAACCCACGGGAGAAGGAGACATCACACAACCTACCCGGAAGCTAATGCTCCCTCCCACATCACACACACATTTTATCTTTAAAAACACACCAACCGGCGACCCCAATTAACACCGCCCAAAGTACTTAGTCAAGAGGGTTCCATATGCCCCTCGTGTGGTTATACATAAAATTGCTTGGATCAATGGCGCAAGAATTCGGTCCTTGTTGACTCAGGCATACTACCACATCCAAAAACCACACCATCCATCCAATATGCCCAAGTCTAAATCAACATTTTATTTTCAGTTTTGATTTTACAAATTAATCAAAGCACAAGTGCTGGACATATAGGAGTAATAATCAGTTTTGAGTGATCAAGACCATCGACTAAGTCGATGATCGCCCATTCTACCGATAACTAAGCATGTCTAAGCCATTTAAATCGAAACTACTAAGTGATAAGAGCTCATCCAACGAGCTCAAACCACAGCAAATAACCTAGGCTCATGGTAGTAGAGGATGAACAATTCCTCAGATTATGCAACTATAGGATTGCTAGCGACATTTAACACAAAGTAGCATGCATACATAGAAGTAAAACAATATATTAAGCTTTAAAGTAATGGGACAATGATGGAAATGATCAAACTGCTTGCCTTGATGTTGCTGGCCAAGTTGTGACAGAGGGTCACTCTCGGGATCATACAAATGTCGAAGCCTAACGGAAGCGAGAAAGAACCGATAAAACGACGAAAAATAACAAGACAGCACAACAAACGAACTCCAAATTCTCTGAATTTTCTACAGCAACAAGAGGGTGATTTTTAGGAATTTTGCAACAAGAACCAATTGATTTGGATTCTTAATGCAAAAGTTATGAGCAAAACAATTCTGCTCAGCCCTAAAATACCAAACTGCACTATTCACTAATTTAATTATGAGGCAACATTTTCTAGAACAGTAGTGACACTGAGATTTTTACTGTAAAACCAGCACCTCATGAGATGAATAACACAATTGAGTTCATCTCATTTGGAGCTATATTGCACTTTCTATAATCTTTCAAAAACAAGAACTTGAACAAAATTATAATGCACAAGTCCTCATTTTTACAACAGCAACATGCTCAAAACTAATGTTCACAGTAAGATCATTAATGGAGGAAACCAACAAAGTTGGTCTCACTCAAAAATAATCTCTGAGCATTTGTTATGTATTTTACAAGTTAAGCATTAATTTGAGTGTATATTTAAAGTGAGTTTTAAAATCTAATGGTAAACTGTGCTCTGGGGCTGAACTCAACTTACAATCATTTTTGGATTAAAGTCAAGTTCAATACAGAGCTAACACAATTTGAATGACCTCATTTGGGTTTAGAATGAAAAAGATATGCAATTCTAAAGTTCATACCATTTTTAGTTTATAACTAGAGCTCCTTGGAATTTCTAAAACTCACAAGGACATGGGAGGGCGTGAGCCACAGATCATAGATCTAACGGCTCAGGCCTCCCGAGAGAACGCCTGCCCAGCGCTCACGAGGTCAGAGGTCTGGACCTCCTAGCAACTGCACATGCGAGGTGAGGGAGGTCGTGGCCGTAGATGGAGAATCAGCGGACCACAGCGATGAGGGAGGTCGGGGCGGACCAGATCTAAAGGGAGGTCCTCAGCGGTTGAGATCTTCCAAGGAAGATCTAAACTATCAAGATCTCCCTAAGGAAGATCTACATCGTCAAGACCTCACGGGGAGGTCTGGGCCAGTCGAGATGTTCAAGGGAGGTCCTCGATGGTTGGATCGTCGAGGAGGACCTTGGCGGTCAAGATCTACAGGGAGGTCATGAGCAGGCTGAGATAACCTAGGGAGGTCTAAGGGAGGTCCTAACGTCCACAGACCTCCGGGGAGGTCAGGCGGCCACGATCGCGCAAGGGAGGTCTTGGGCGCTCGGATCTCCTCGGAGGAGATCTGCGTCCCAGACCAGCGCCTTAGCTCTCGGCAGCGCAGCGACAAGCAGACATGGAGTTATTTGCGGGACACAAGGAGGTCCAGCGGGAGGTCTTAAATGCGCAAAAAAGACAGGTTAATGGCATTGCGCTAACCCCATGATTGCAATGATTGAGGCATTTAAAGCGGTGAATCTCGTCCTAAAAGCGACAACGGCACGCTCGGGGCGTCAGAGCAAAGATCGAGCTCAAGGATTTGGTTCTCGCCGGCGATGTAGACCTCGCGGCGACATCAATAATGCCGTTGGGTCATAATAACCATGCGCACCGCGGACCTCCTCTCAACGGCGGCGGCGGCCTTTGAGCGCCGTGGCCGAGAGGGCAAAATGAAGGCCAACCGGCCAAAACCGAAATGCATAATCATGCTCATGCGACATTCAAGCGGGTGCAGCAGCTAAGGGACTAACAGGAGGTACCTAGAGGTCCTAAGGTCTTTGGGGAAGTGGAGGAAGGTGAAGACCGGAGCCGAGGAAGATGAGGTTGCTCCACGGCTCTGCTCAACTCCAAGATCCCCTTGGCCATACGTAAATGCCCAAACCAAAACAAGTTAGGTCTTGGTCCCAAAGGAAGGCACAAATGGAAGCAAGGAGAGGAGAAAGAAATCTCCAGCGACCCTTGCCCAGAGGGGCTTCAAGCTCCGGCAATGGCGGCCAAGGAAACTTTGGTGGTTTAGAGCTCACGACACAGGGGTGCGAGCAAGGAACAATGGCGTGTAAAGGAAGCCAGGAAGCCGTGGGGGTGGTTTTATCCTAAGAACACGGAGGTCATGGACCAGCTAAGCTCATGGTGAGCTTGGCCCATAGCACGGTCTAGGGCATTGGACAAGATGTAAAGTTGACACGATGGCGGTGCTGTCTTGACGAGAGAAAGCGGAAGGTGACACGCATTAAATCTTGGTCGACAAAGAGTTGTTAAAAGTACACAGTGGGCGGCGCATTAACTCCTTTGCTTTCGAGCTCATGAGCATGACCAAGGAAGGAGAAAAACGGGGAGGTCTTTATGACCGTTGGATAGGACCATGGGAGGTCCTAACCATCGGATGACAATTCGAACCGTTCGCTCAATTGGTAGGGAGGAGGTCCGACCATACGATCAAGGATGGAGAGGTCGTGGCCCTCCGATTTCCTTAATGTGTAAGGCCTTGCGTGCGAAAATGGGGCGGGGAGGTCCAAAGCGTTGGATTTCAATCAGCAGTGCGGACCTCTGTGAGTCTTAACCGCACATGCACTTAAGAACACGAGGGGAGGTCATGGCCTTTGGATTTAAATCCAGGGCACACAACCAAAGGGAGGTGCGAGGCTTTGCGTGAAGCGCGAGGGAGGTCAAGACCTTTGGATTTTGATCAACGGTGATGATCAAGGCAGAGGAGGTCTGAGCCTCGCGTGGCGCAAAGGAGGTCTTGAGCTTGCACAACACACAAGGGAGGTCATGGCCATTAGATTTAGATCTAAGAACAGCGACCTCACGTCTTGTGAGTAGATCGATCGCATAAGACAAGGAGGAGGTCGTGGCCAGTGGATTTTTAATCAGCGGTGCACAACACGAGATAGGGGAGGTCTTGTCTTGTTGGATATTTTGAGGGAGGTCGTGGGCTTTTGGATCGATCCAGCGGCTATGACCTCAGCAAAATGGGAGGTTTGCTTAGTTTAACGGTGAGGGAGGTCATGGCCATGGATCTTGGATCCAAGGGCTACAACCTCAACAAGGTGGGATGTCAAGTGGTTTAACGGCCGTGGAGGTTTGAGATTTAACACATAGGGAGGTCATGGCCGTGGATCTTTGATCAGCGGTTATGACACAGTGAGTGAGAGGTCTTTGCGGTGTTGACCACGGAGGAGGTCGTGGCGGTTGGATGTAAATCCAGCAATTTGCGACCTGATCAAGTGGAGGGAGGTCTGTGAGGTCTTGAACCGAGTCGAGCTGGACCGACTTTGGGAAAGTGGCTAGCCAAGGAGCAGTGCCAAGTTTTAAGTTTAATTTTCTAGCAGTGAGACTTTGCAAAATTGTTTGGGATAGCCATTCAATTCCAAAATTCATGAAATTATTACAGGAGCTTGTTGACAATGAGATTAACGACATAAAATTTCGAGAGGTTATTATGCAATGCATTTTCTCGGGAAATTCATTAAGGTTGTTTAAAGGATTGTTTTACCTCCAAAATTTATCAAACTAGTTTTACAACTTGTGATATTTTCAGAGGGTCCCACAGTTTTGGGGACCAAGAAAAATATATTCAAATGTTTGGCACAAGATTTAGACAATTGGAAAATGAGTTTGACTTTTGGGTCAACAAGAGCTTTGTGTTTTTGGATTACACAACTCTTGGACAAGAATTACATAAGAGATTAGGGGTTTTCAAGATGTGAGAAAAAGTTTTAATTTCTACACATATAATTATACTTGAATAACCCTAATTATACATTTGGGATGTTACACATTATTTATAACACATGAGCCGACCGGTCAAATAAAAGCTTAAGTAGCAAAAGAAACAAAGTGCAACGGAAAGTATGGTAAATAAACCAAAATGGTCTAGCGGTATGCCCCATCCAATCCAACCGACAAGGACTAAGCTCTAGTAAGACCCGTCGTCGTCCGGAACTGGCTCATTCTTAAACTTTGAACAACAAATTAAGCAAGATTGAGTAAGTTGCGTACTCAGTAAGACTTGTAATGTATTACAAAATTTATATAAATGCAAGGCTAATCAAAAGATGAGGCTCTATACTGCAAGTTATTTTTGCATTAAGCAGATTTTATTTGCAATATCAAAATACGTAGTATTTTGCAACGAAAATTTATCTATTCAAATGTGTTTAGCTGATCCAATTTATTTGGATGCTTGTCTGGTTTATATATTCTTTAATTTATACAAAATTATTAATTGTAGAGTTTTTATAAATTTGGTTTTTGGAACCAAGGGAATTTCTTTTAAGGACTTAATTTGAAGCAAAGGTTCGGATAACACTAATTATGCAACAAAAGTTTTTTTTTGGAAAATCTTCAAAATCACAGGGTTTTAAAAAGGAGTGAAATTGGGATGTTACAGCATGGGGCCAGGCCGGCTATTGGGCCGAAAGCAATAACAGTGGTAGGCCGAGGCTGACATTCGTCCCGGAAAGACTTAGTGAATTTAAGTTGATTTCGGAATACAATAATTCTGGAAATAGTTTTTCATTTATTAAAATTATAAAAGTACCTCCAAAAATACCAGGAAAATGTAAATATGCATTTTGGATTATTCGGAACCAAAATAAAATATTTTTATACTTTGAAAATCTTTTATTAACTCTGCAAAAATGTTTTTATTCTCGGGAAAAGTTAAAAGGCATTTATAAATTCTGGAAAATTCAGAAAGTGGCTTAAAAATTCAGTAAGGAGCAAAATAATTGTTTTTATCCAGAAAATGAAAGTTGAGGCTGTTACAGCTGAGCACTTGGGTGATTGATCCAACGATGAATGTCTTTGCACTAAAGAGCAGGCCACTAGAATTCTTTGTGCGATATATTGGTTATTAACGGGAGTGTAAAAGCTGGTTATTGTACATCGATCAGGACCCTCGCTACATAGTTCACATTTGTGTTAATATTGAGCACAGTGGAAAGTGAGAATGGGCGAACATAGGCACCAATTGCATCAAGAAAACACCCTGCACGCGCAAAGAAGCCAACGATGCTGACTTTGCTCCCAAAAGGTCCATAGCTGCCAGCATTGGTGACCAACGTAAGCGACGTTATGACATTGTCTGGTGCATGTGTATATAGACCCATTGTGCTAGAAACTTCAAGTTGCTAATTTTATTTTATGTTTATTCTAAATTTCAGTTATTTTTTGGTTGGATTTCATATACAATTATAATTGTCAATTATTGTTTAATGTTTATACCAAATTATAATTATTGGAATCCGTATCGAAATCAATTGACAATTTTATATTATTTTAATTCGAATTTCATTTTTTGTTGAATTTAGTACACAAATCTTATTTCCAATTTAGTTTATTTTTTATTACGAATTATAATTATGTAGATATTTTACTTATAAATTTTATGGAAATTAAATTACTGATTTTATTTTATTTTTATTCTGAATTTTAGTTTTATTGTACTTGATAGGGATTCTTTTACTTAGGAATTAGTATACAAATCAAATTACTTGATTTTATTTTATTTTTTATTTTGACTTTCGGTTTTATTGTAATTGACATAGACTCTTTCTTTTAATCTAGACCGTTATAATGTGGATCCATCACGATCAGCGATTGTAGATCTTTATTTTCCATTGATTAACATGAGAATTTCTAGCCCTTGAGAGTGAACGTGGCTTCTTTTGACTCTACTCTAATAAGATAATAGATAAATTTTCCACTGATTAACGTGAGAATTTCTAGCTATTGAGAGCGAACATGGTGGCTTCTTTTGACTATGCTTTAATAACGTAATAGATTTTTAGTCCTTGAGAGCGAATATGATAGTTACTTTTGACTCTGCTTTAATAAGATAATAGATAAATTTGATCTATAAGCTAACTAGAAAATGGAAAACGCTACATGACAAGGATTAAAACCTCTATGTATTAATTTAAATACATAAAAGACCATACGTCTTCATGGTGCGTAACCCTAAGGCTAACGACCTCCTTGGTCGTAAGGATTCGAAGGTTACGATGGGTACCCTAGTCGGACTAGGTTTTGACCGGTAGTTGCTTTCGGAAATGCTATGAGCAGGCACCATCAACAGTATGATGAATGGAACACGTGCGAAAGCGTTCCATACCTTACGATGATATACAAGACAACGACGATAAACCACTTTACGGTTAAGAGTCTAACAAACACTTAACATGGCGATTAGCACATTGTTAAGCGCCTTAAAACCTCCAGGCCGGTTGTAACATTTCATCGGGGCGTCTTCTCCAAAGTAGCGCCACCTCTTGAGAGTTATTTAATGATGGAGCGAAGGCGAGGAGACACACACAACGAACAACGAAGGTAACCACGAAGCCAAAGCGGTAGTATTCAATACATTCGATTGTAATTGGAGATAGTCCCTAGTCAAGTCTTGTAATCGAGTTCATCTTAATAAAGAAGCGACCCCATTCTCTCGGGATACTCTACATCATTTTTCTCCTTTTATTTTCATAAGATCGGCGATTCGATAAATCGACGATCGGCGCCGTCCGTGGGGAAGAAGGCGTAAGTTTCTGAAGAAACTTTTAGCTCAAACAAATCCTCACCCAAGTTCCTACAATAAGCTAATCTTGAATATGCGGGGTTTGGGATGAGGAGAATTGGTTCGACTTGGCGGACTCGTCAACCTCGATATGGAAGGATGCATTAGTGCCATGGAAGAAAATGCGAGATCATCCTCCTCTTTATCCTCCGTCGGCTCGCCGTCGCCGAAGCGATAGCGAGATGACCGGATGGGCGAGGATGCTCCACGATTCTGGGTGGCGCAATCGAAGAACCGACCATTCGATCGGCTTCGAGAATGTCGAGGATCTCTTCAAGCACGGCCTTCCGGCCAAGCAAAAGCGGTGAAGAAATTTCAGCACCACCACTCGAAAATCTCTATACCCTCGTTGAAATCATGGTGAAAGATATTCTCGTGCGACCGGCAATTCGAGGAGTCAACCGACATCTGGTAACGGTGTCGATGAAGCCTCCACTGGTCATAGGCCGCGTGGGGATGATCACGCTTCGACCTCTGATCGGCGATCGCGAATCGGTGAGAGACTGAGAGGTGCTCATTTCGGCCGCTCTCCGTCGTGGAAACTTCGGCAAAAGCGATAAGCTCTCCATTAGTTATGATGGAAGCTCATCAAAAGATCGATCTTTGGAGCCGCGAAGTCAGCGCGATCGGATATGAAAATCAAGATGCCTGCGGTCCTACATTCTCTACGCCATCACGTGTTGTTAGAGATGATCAGAGCCGTCGAGCACCAACTTCCGGTACAGGCGATCGGCGTCCATCAACTAATTCTGGCGTTGCCCACCTAGAGTAGTTGATAGGGCGGATCAAATCAGAAGTCGGGGAGGTTGGTCTGCGTACACCTACAACGAGTCTGAACCTCCCAAGATCTTCGGTAACTGTACAAAACTTGTGATGTGTTCAAGATATGTTAAATAATTCTGATCTGCTTTAAGCGGGAACACGAGTTTTATACAGCTTATAGGTCAAGTATCCGAAATTCTCCAGCAGACCATGCGGTATGCGAGGCGTATCGGGAACAAAGGTTTTCAGGGAGTCAAACTATGACTTCATCCCAATGTTCCTCCCTCAGCAGGGGACAGTATGGTCATGCTCGGGAAGAGTCGATACCAAGGCCTCCTCGACGATTCCGACCAAGGAGTCACGAGGGGAGGAGGTTATTTCATGAAGCTACTCCCCCATCACGTCGAGAAGAACCATCACTTGGACCTGACGATCTTTGGCATTATGCGAATCAAGTAGGCGATCGAAGGCATCGTACCAATGTCCACGGGATCGGCACACGGAGTTCGGCGTTCCAATCTTAGGAACCGATCTCCGACCGATTACAATCAACACCCTCGGAGAAGGCACCATGAATCAATCACGGGTTGTCGAGCCTTCTCTGTAGGGCTCAAAATTTGTCGTTAGCCTAAGCGGTTCGACCAGGTCAATTTGGACAAGTTTAGTGGAACTCAAAATCCATTGGAATTTCTCCAAATCTATACCACCGCCATCGAGGCTGCTGGAGGCGATGAAAATGTGATGGCCAACTATCTACCCACCATGCTCGAAGATGCACTTGGTCGTGGTTGTTGAACCAAGCTGGTGGGATCAATCTATACTTAGGAGCAACTCTGTGACCTTCTAATCGCAAATTTTGAGAGTGCGTCGACCATACAGGAAGGAGGATGATCTCCACTAAATCCGCGAGGGCTCGATGAGACTCTCGTCAATACATCAAGAGATTGACTAGGTTAGCAATTCTATACCGAGTCGCAGAGTCATCTGTTATTAGGGCTTTCAAAAGCAGTGCGAGAAATCGGCGGTTCACGGAGGACATAGCAATGAACCCTCCAAGAACAACCGTTGAGCTTTTGACATGGCGACAAGTATGCCATCGCTAAGCGAAGCAATCGAGTGGTCTTGAAGCCAGCGATCGGAAAGACAAGATTCTTTAGCCGGCCTAGCCAAACCGAGAAAAGAATAAGAAGTCTCTCAAGAAGAAGAAGAACCACATGCAGAAGCGACAAGGAGGTCCTAGCCATTCTTGATAAATTCATGAAGGGTAAGAAGGACTACACCGGTCGGGGCAAAGTAACTCCGACCGAGGTATTCGAGAAAAAGAAGAAGTGGTGTCCACTTCACGTGACGAGGGCATGATCTCGCTTTGCGAGTCGCAAAAAAAAGCTGGAGGATTATTATGCGGTGAAGGACCATTTCCCACAATACAAGAACCGGGAGGCGAGCTCCAAAAGGACAAGGATGGCGATTAAGAGATGGAATATCGGGATCCCCAACATCTGATCAACATGATTTTGGAGGATCTTCTTCATCTGAATCAAGCGTCATCTGAAAGCCATGGGCGGGAGGTCAACCTCGTCGAATCTCCAAACATTATCAAGCAATCGAAGTGGTGGGACATCGCAATTTCCTTGACAAAGACAAGCGCCCATTCCTTCGACTCGACCGGTGGGTTCCCTATTGTTGTTGAACCAACCATTAATAATTGTAGGGTTAATCGAGTCTAGTAGATGGAGGTAGTTCTTTGAATATATTATTTCGTGAGCTTTAGAAGAAATCACGGTCCCCATCTCAAAGGTGAAACCGGTGAAATATGCTTTTCATGGCATAGTTCCTGGCTCTACCGCTAAGCCGATAGGGCAAGTTTCCTTACCGGTTACGTTCGGAAGGCCCGATAACTTTCGAACGGAAAAAATTTCGTTTGATGTGGTAAACTTTGAATCTGCATACAACGGAATTCTTGGTCGACCGGCATTAGCAAAATTCCTGATAGCCACGCATTACGGTTATCAAAATTTGAAAATGCCAGGGCCAAAGGGAGTCATCACTATTTGGGGAGATCGAAAAATGGCTTATGCATGTGACCGAAAATCCTTTGAACTGGTCGATGAACTCCCGACCAGAGAGGCTAATCCATCTGCCATGCAGGCTAAGCACTCAAGACCGAAGGTGACACCCAAACCCTCAGGCCGGTCAAAAGAGGTATCCTCGACAAAGGCACTTCTCGAGACGGCGCCAAGTCACTACAGGCTAGAAGATCTTGGCCCACCTTTCCGCAAGGTTACGGTGAAGCAAGACTCAATCCTAAATAGGAAGAGTTGCTCGTCACCTTCCTCCAGAAAAATCGGGGCGTGTTACTTTGGCGGCGTCCGATATGCCGAGTCCCGGGAGGTGATCGAGCAGAGCTAGCTCTCGGCGATAAGAAACCGATCAAGCGAAGCTGCGGCGTTTTGCTTTGATCGGAAGGAGGCAATCGGTCGAGATTGACAAGCTTCTCAAAATGGATTCATCCATGAAGTCAACCACCCTCGGTGGCTCGCCAACCTGTAATGGTTAGGAAGAATAATGGGAAATGGCGAATGTGTATCGACTTTATAGATCTTAATAAAGCTTGTCAGAAGGATGATTTTCCCCTTCCACGCATTGATCAAGCTGGTAGATTCTACCTCTGGGTGCGAATTACTAAGTTTTTTAAATCGTATTGAGGGTACCACAGTTAGGATGAGGAAAACTTCCTTCATCACTCCATATGGCACTTATTGTTATGTTAAGATGCTATTTGGTCTCAAAACGCTGGTGCAACTTTTGAAAGGTTGATGCAAAAACCTTTAGTCCATAAATAGGTCGGAATCTAGAAGCTTCGTTGATGATCTGGTCATAAAACCACCAACGCTAGCAATCACATCTCGACTTACAAGAAACTTTCAACAACTTGAGAAGGCATAACCTCAAGTTGAATCCGGAAAAAAGTGTGTGTTCGAGTTTCTCTGGAAAATTGCTTGGTTTCCTAGTCTCGGCTAGAGTATTGAAGCAAATCCGGTAAAGATAGCATCCATCGACGGATCGACCTCCGACCACAAAGAAGGAAGTCCAAAACTAACAGGAATGTATGGCGGTAGCTAAGTCATTTCATAGCAAAGTTAGGGAAAAAGGATTACCTTTCTTTAAACTTCTTGGAAACATGGGAGTTTCGGTGGACTAGAGAGGCAAGCGATGCCTTTGAAGAACTTAAAAATACCTTACAAGTGCCCGGTTTTAGTCTCTCAGAGACCGGGAGAAACTCTTGCTAATGTGCGTGGCGACAACATCACAAGCGATGGCGATGTCTCTGGTCGTGAAAGGAATAACATCCAATGACTAGTTTATTACGTGGCGAAGTCTTACATGGACCAAAGGAAATATACCCACGGTACAAAAGTTGCTCTATGGTCTCCTCATGTCTTCAAGGAAGCTAAGGCACTACTTTCGGGGCCTACAAAGTGGTCGTACCAGCCCAGGTATACCCTTGGTCAAGTCCTTGAAGCAGGGAATCATCGGGGCGAATAGCAAAATAGGCGGTTGAGCTAGGGCGTTCGACCTCCATTTCATTTCACGAACAGCAATAAAGTCGAGCGATGGCAGAATTCATTGCGAATGGACAAACCTGAACCCACCCAAGGGCCGTCTACGAACACCACGAGGAGTGGACAATGTACTTTGACAGTTCTTTGATGTTAAAAGGGTCGGGGGCTGGAGTGATCCTTGTCGACGATTGAATCGCCGATCTTATGAAAATAAAAGGAGGAAAATGACGTAGAGTATCCTGGAAGAGAATGGGGGCTGCTCTTTATTTATATGAACTGGGTTTACAAGACTTGACTAGGGACTATCTCCAATTACACTGAATGTATTGAACACTACTGTTTTGGCTTCTGTGTTGCCTTACATTGTTATTTGTTGTGTGTGCGTCTGTCTCCTTGTCTTCTGCGTTTCACCATTAAATAACTCGAAGAAGCGTGATTACTCCTAGGAAAGACGCCCCTGATGAAACGTTACAACTGGTCGGAGGTTTAAGGTAGTTAACAATGTGCTAACTGCCTTGCGGTTGAGTATTTGTGAAACACTTAACCGTAAGGTGGTTTATTGTCAGAGTCTTGTATATCATCGTAAGGTATGGAGCGTTTACACGCGTTCCATTCATCATCTGATTAAGGATGCTGTTCATAGCATTTCGGCGACTACGGGTGAACCTAGTCGACCGAGTACCCATCGTGTAACCTCTGGAATCCTTCGACCGGTGGTCGTTAGCCTTATGAGTTCGACCATGAAGACATATGGTCTTTTATGTATTAAAATAATATATAGAGGTTTTAATCCTCGTCGGCTAGCCCCGAACTTTAAATGAGCAGTCGTGTGAGCGCCTTCTCCCGATGAATTAATGTCGGACGGACCACCATTTAATGTCGTGATATCCGAGGTGATGCATGTTCATTTTAAAGTTGAGAACTTGCCTTGGGAACCGAAGAGTTCCTCTGTCCGTTAGGCGAAAAAAGCTTTTTGCGTTCGGACTTTTATGGATAACCTCCGTCGTAATTGAAAGACCAGGGCTATAAAATCCCCATCGCTAGACCTTTTGGATTCTTTATGCTTCGGATCCCCTTTCTAATCTCTTTTACCCGGACAAAAATCTTAGTCCTTCTTTTCTTGTTCTTGAGCCACAAAAATCTCTTGCGAGTTCTGCTCATCCTCAAGGATTTTCATCATGTCGAACAAATGCATAAAGTGGTTGCCGTCGGAGTTGAGCAAGAAAAAGCTTGAAGCTTTAGAAAGATCGAGATGCTTCGGACAAGAATTTGATCAGATGGAGATCGGCATTTGGAGAGCATTTCCCAAATCGCGAAGATGAAAATTCTGTTTTCCTCGCCTACATCGAATGTGAAATTTGAGATTGCCGATACACAAATTCCTTCTCCGTGTTCTTGAATTCTCTGGTGGAATTAGTGAATTTAGCTCAAATTCCATCGCCAACATCGGTATCTTCACATATTTGTGTGAAGCATACAGGATTGCCTCAGAGTTTGAGGCTTTTGGTATTTCTCTGGGATGGTGATGGGGAGAACCACGGATACTCGAGAGAATGTACATTGCGCCTTCACGGCGGAAGGCCGATGAGTATATTCATATGTACTCAAAATCTTCGTGGTGCGTCATGGAAGAAGAACTGGTTCTATATGACATTCTGAGGATGGCGGCCTCTATTTAGCAGGGATGAGAGCAATGAAAATCCCAAATGGAGAAAAGCGTGGAGAAGGCGAGTGGTCGGGCTATGGGTGGATGCCATCTCGACCCTCTGAGTCAAGGGCTTGACCTCTTGGCATGTGGTGAGGATTTCACTAAGCGCCAAATTAGCCCATTAAAGCCGGACTCACTCCACGATCGGTCTATTAGTGCGTGATGAAGCTATCTCGAGAAGGTGGTAAGTCTTTGAGATAACTCCGACCAGCATTTTCATTTGATTAACGTACTACCTTAAAACATGTTCATGTCTTATTTCTCTCTTCTTTTGAAGCTCTTTCCCTGAGGAAGTTAGAAAAGGATTAAGTGATCTGTGCGGGAGAACTGGAGAAAAATTTGGTTTCCCTAAGATTTTGGCCATAACCTGTTGAAGAGAGAACTACAAGGCTTAAGGTAAAAAAATCTCTTTTATCATGCATATATATATACTCTCCGATCAGGTTTTTGATCATGCTCTTGTTTTTGTAGTAGGTGGGTTGCGAATCACACACCTTGGTGAGGCTAAACATCCACCGTTGTTCCAACGATTAGTGTCGAGATGCCTTTGGAAGAGGATGAATCTCCAGAATATGAGAACATTTCATAATATATATATATATATATATATATATATATATAGTTTAGATAAAAGATTTCATCACCTAACCAAATTCATTTGTTGGTTTAGGTGGAAAAATTTGAAGGCCACCGGCACCACGACTACGGAGGTTGCCACCAACCCAGATCGGTCGTTGTGACGAGACGATTATTCTTGGAACAAGCGGTATGGAGGTGGTGAAACCACTCCGTCAAACCAGATCATCAAGGGCGTAACTTTTGATGAGTGATCGAGAACATCGCATCGATATTACATTGGATAATGTAGCAGACTTGGCCAATCTGCCGATTCGAGCAGGAAGGCGGAAAGAAAAGAAAAGGAAGGGTGGCGGTGCAGATTTTACTCTTTCGTGTTTCAACGTCAAATCCCGGAAATTAACTAGGTACGCTCAAATGAAAGTGGTCGTATAAGCGCATACCCTTAATAATTTCTTGATGATTTGATATCCCTCTTTTTTTTAAACTTCCCTTCTTTGCTTGGTATAGATCCTCTGGCGTTCCGGTCGTTTCCGACTAGATTTTTTCTAAGGACCCGATGCTTGAAGAGGTCCATGAGCAGACCACTTCCTAGGATAAAGTTCCTGAGGAAAGGGTGGTTGGAGAAGCCCCCGAGCAGGCGTCAAGACCAACAGTTGTGTTGAAACCATTGGTGGTTCTAACTCCTTCTGCGGAGGTAGATGCCCCTAAAGGCCCTCAACGAGTTTCGACCATTGTTGGTAATACTCCTCAACGACAAGTTCCTTTTAGCCCCGATTCGCCGAGGATAAGGAGCTTGACGAGGCATGGGGAAAGATATCGGATCATCAAATCAAAATGCATCTGATTCCATTTTTGTGGATACAACGATTTGGCAATCCGGGTAAGTATCTCGACCGGTTTCATAATCTCTCCTAAAAGTCTCTTAAAGAAATTTTTTTAAAAGAGAAAATGCTATTTGAGCGACATATGGTCGAGAACTTTCTTTGTGGTGGAAAAATGACCCGGTGGATTAAAGACTTGGAGCGAAACACTACGAATTAGAAAGTAAGAACTTTCCCTTAGCCTTTTCTTTCTTCAATGCTTAGCCCTTCAATAATTATTCTCCTTATAAGTATTTGATAGATTTGGAGAAAATGAAAGAAAGATCCTAGTGAAAAACCAAGGCACTTTGCTTGAAGAAGAAATTAAAGCTAAGGGTAGATCGATTCTTGAGGCTATGACCGACAAGGAAAATCTTAATAAGAAAATTGAAGGTAATAGGTCGTAAGCTTGACTCATTATCTTCCTCCAATTAATTTTGTGCTTATCAAGCTGTTTTTCTCCTCTGAGCAAAGACAAGTTTTGGACAGAGTACAAAAGACTCTGAAATTTGAGCAAGACAAGGAGGCGGCTCTCATTCAAAGTTTAGATGAAAAGGCTATATTTTTGAACAAGATGATCTTTGATATGAGATCAGGATCAAGCCTGCCTACCTTAAGAGATCCAGTAGAGAAAATGAACTACTTTGGTCAACTTCTAGAGGATCTTAACAATCTGCTCAAGACTACTCGGAAGAACTATGCCGAGCCATGAAAGCAGGCGTTGCTAGTGGAGTTAGTTTTGCTTTGGCAAAACTGAAAGCTCAAACCCTCTATTGATTTCCATGTTGTTGAAGATGACTTCAGCGCCCACTGAGGAGCAACCAAGTTCATGGAAGAACTCAAGCCACTTGGAGATAAAGTAGTAGAGAAATGGAGATCGGATCCCCATCAAGTAGTAATTAGTGCAGGAATATTTCTAGAGTAGACTCCTGCAAAAAAGTGTAAAAATATTGAATATGTGTAAGACTTACCTTTTATGTCATTTAACAATGCATTTGTTTTATCCTGTTTGACTATTTTTAAAAAAATTCTCACACACCTCCTAGCCCCCGACTGCTTTATAGTAGAAGAACTTTACTATACAAGCAGGTAGCCAAGAAAGAGAATAATAAAAAAGTCGAAACCATAATTTTGAAAGTATGTGCCGATATGAAGTCAAAAATGATCGTAGCAATACTAGGAAATCATTGTGGTCGGAACCAGCTTATGACTTAAGCAGTTATAGATCCCTTTTTGCCATGATCGAAATACCAATCAAAAGTTATATATGGTTGGATAAGAGACCTTGTTATTTGACATAAGGAAAAATGCAAAAATGAATGCAACAAATTATAAGTGAACTTTGTTTATATCTATTATCCTAAAATGCAGTCGGAAGGAATGCTTTAGATCTGAATTCACATATCATATTTATGAAACATGTTCAAAACTCTCTATCCATTAGTAGCGAGGATCGTAAGAAAAAAGAACCGTCGCTAGGAAGCTCCTTCGATTAGGCGGGACCACATGCGAAAAGGAGAGACTTGACTAGGAGGCTTTCAGTGTCTGAGCCGATGGCAGGACAAAAGCGAGCGAGAATCTTGAAATAATGAAATATAACCTTCATAATCTTAGGCATATCGTTCATTATGGAAAATTATTTATCTGATGCTCTAATTACGGATACTCCCTTAAGAAAAGAGTTTTTGTCGCAGCGTGGAAAAAATGCTCACGACTAGGACAAATCGGTATGACTTAGAAGTCGTTGCCAGAGAGTAATAGAGATCCTTAGAAAGGATATTGGAGAGAGAATTGTCTTCTCCAACTAGTTGAAATTAACAACCATGAACGACCAGCCTATAGGTATATATATATAAGCAATGTTACTTATTATTATTTTTAGAAAGTAAATGAATTTATTGAAATTGAAAGAAATGAAAGAAAGTAAACAATAATTAAGCATAAAACTTACGCAATTGATCAATGTTCCAAGAATTTGACAAAATTTGCCCGTCGAGACATAGCGATCGTCACGGAACACAGTCGGATAACCGACCCGCAGTGTAAGAGACCTTCCAGCAGGGGAAAGTTTATTGCGATTTGCGACTCTGAATTTTACGAGAACGGATCACCTCTGACAAAGTGCGAGGTTGCACCTTCGACTATGGTACCTTCGCATGGCTTGTTGGTAGGCTAGCGATCGTACAAGGGCTTGATTCGTTGTTCTTCAAGAAATCGGCGTCGTCGAGTCTTCGTTCATTTTGATCGTTTTCGTTAAGCGATCAATTGACGACCAATTTTGAGTTACGGAGGAAGCATGGCTTGACCAGTAAACCAAAAGAATGGTGTTTCACCGGTCGCCTGCGGTGAGTGCGTGGTTGACGGCCCATATCTGAGCGAGTTCTTGAACCCAAGCTCGACCGTTTGATTAGGTGGTGAATACTCGGTGTTTGATCCTTGCATAATGATACCATTAGCCGCTCAAGCTGCTCCGTTTCTCTGCGGATGGCGGCGAAGCAAAATGAACTTTTACGCTAAGTTCATCGCGAAATTCTTGAAATTATTGCTAGTGAGCTGGCGCCATTATCTGTGATTATCGACTAGGTACACGAATCGTGTGATCACATTTTCGTAAGGAATCTCTTAGCGGCCTCGGTTGTTATTTTAACAACCGGCTCGACCTCGATCCATTTTGTAAATGTGTCAATCATGACAAAAAGAATTGAAGCCCGGTGCTCTTAGGAAAGGTCCCGAATATCCGGTCCCAGGTTGCAAAAGGCCAAGAAAGAGAATTGTTTGTAAGGCTTGTCTTGGTGATGTACTTATACGCTATAAGCCGACATTATGCGCGCCGTCTAAAGTTCTTTTGCATCATGAAGGCGATTGGCGATAGTATCCTTGCCTAAAGGCTTTACCAACGAGTTACATAGGAATGATGTGCTCCTGAGACTCCTTCATGGATTTGGTTAGCAACTTAATGCCATCCGTTTGAGATATGCATCTCATCAACACTCCATGAGATCCTCATTTGTACAAAGATGCGTTCGATTAGAGTGTATGACTTGGCTTTTTCGTGCTATCGATCAGCCTTTACATCATCTTAGGAATTATGTCATCTTTGAAGATAATTGTAGATCGATGTCATCAATCTCTACCTTGATCGTGGCAGGCGTAACCGTCAGCGACACATGGAGCATCCATGTTCCCTTGATTGGTTTGTTTGACTGTAAAGAATCATGTATGTTCTCGGAAGGCTCGACTACCGAGGGTGAATCGAGTTGCTCGAGAAAAACTCCGGCGGGACGGTTGACCTCGTGGAGACCATCAGTGCCAAGCTGATGCGCGAAAGTTTTCCTTTCTAGGAATATGTTGCATCGAAAACCGAAGAACTACTTTTCGAGTTTTCATACTTCCGCCGAATAAGATGACATCTTGGTACTTGAGCATTGATACTCTTTCCCTACTTGATTTGCTACTAGTTGAGAATCGCCTTTCACTAATGTCTGCGAATCCGGCGAGCAGTTGCTCGAGTCTGCCGATAAACCTTCATATTACGCCATATTATTTGTGGCGGGAAAATTCTTGGATGGCGTACTTGATGTGTTAAGCTAGTAGGGGATATCGGGATCTCTCCGGCCCGACCCTTTTAACATCAAAAGAACCGTCAAAGTACATTGTCTACTCCTCGTGGTGTTAAATGCATGAGCCCTTGGGTGGGTTAGGGGTTTGTCCATTGACAATGAATTACGCTCTTGCTTGGGACTTTATCGCTGTTAAGTGAAATGAAATGGAGGTCGAGCGCCCTAAGCTCAAGCCCCATTTGCTATTAGTCCTAATGATTCCTGTTTCCAAGGACTTGACCAAGGGATATCCGTCGATCGACCACTTTATGGGCCTAAAAGTAATGCCTTAGCTTCCTTGAAGACATAAGGAGACCATAGAGCAACTTTTGTACTGTGGGTATCTTTCCTTTGGTCCATGTAAGACCTAAACTACGTAATAAAGCTGGTGGTTGGATGTTATCCATTTCCACGACTAGTACACGCTTCTTGTTTGTGGAGTTCTTTGCCACGTATATTAGCGGTGTTTCTCCGGTCTCGGAGAGACTAAAAGCTGAGGGCACTTGTAAGGTACTTTTAAGTTCTTCTAAGGCATCGTTTGCCTCTCTAGTCCATTCAAAACTCCCATGTTTAGAAGAAGTTTAAGAAAGGTAACCCTTTTCCCTAACCTTGCTATGAAAGCGACTTAAGCGCGCCATCTGACCGGTTAGTTTTGGACTTCCTTCTTCATGGTGGGAGGTGCATCGGTCGATGGCTGCTATCTTTCTTGGATTTGCTTGATACCTCTAGCAGAGACTAGCAAACCAAGCAATTTTCTAGCGAAACTCCGAACACACACTTTTAGGATTCAACTTGAGGTTATGCCTTCTCGGGTTCTTTGAAAGTTTCTTGTAAGTCGGAGATGTGATTGCTAGCGTTGGTGGTCTTCTGACCGGGTCATCAACGTAAGCTTCTAAATTCCGACCTATTTGTGAACTAAAGGTTTTTGCATCAACCTTTGAAAAGTTGCACCAGCGTTTTTGAGACCAAATGGCATCTTAATATAACAATAAGTGCCATATGGAGTGATGAAGGAAGTTTTCTTCTCATCTTCTTTACACATACTAATATGGTGGTACCACGAATCGCATCTAAAAACTTAGTAATTACGCGCGAGGTAGAATCTACAGTTGATCAATGCGTGGAAGGGAAAATAAATCCTTCGGACAAGCTTTATTAAGATCTGTAAAGTCGATACACATTAGCCATTTCCATTATTCTTTCTAACCATTACGGGATTAGCGAGCCGAGGGTGGTTGACTTCCGGATGAATCGGCCTTGAAAGCTTGTCAATCTCTGTTGGATTGCCTCCTTCGTCGGTATAAAAGCGCGCGACTTTTTCTTGATTGGTTTCTTATCGGGCTAGAGAGCTAGCTTTGTGCTCGATCACCTCGGGGACTCGGGCATATCGGACCTTTGCCGGCGAATCGTCTGATTTGCTCGGAGGAAGAACAGCGACTCTTCCTATTTAGGATCGAGTCTTGCTCGACGAAACCTTGCGGCGGTGGGCGGGATCTTGATCGGTAGCGACTTAGTCTTTGTCAGGGAGAATGCCTTTGTCGAGGATACCTCCTTTGGTAGTCGAGAGGTTTTGGTGTCATCTTCGGTCTTGTGTGCTTAGCATAGCGAGATGGATTAGCCTCTCTGGTCGGGAGTTCATCGACTAGTTCTAAGGATTTTCGGTCACATGCATAAGCCATTTCACGATCACCTCGAATAGTGATGACTCCTTGGCCCGGCATTTTCAAACTTTGATAGCAATAATGCGTGACTATCAAGAATTTTGCTAATCTTGGTCGACCAAGAATCCGTGTATCCGGATTCAAAGTTTACCACATCAAGCGAAATTTTTCCGTTTGAAAGTTATCGAACCTTCGAGCGTAAGGTAAGAAACTTGTCCTATCGGCTTAGCGGTGGAGCAGGAACTATGCCATGAAAAGCATATTTCACTTGGTTTCACCTTTGACATCAGGACTGCATTTCTTCTAAAGCTCCGAAAATAATATATTCAAAGAACTACCTCCATCTACCAAGACTCGATTAACCCTACAATTATTAATGGTTGGTTCAACAACAATAGGGAACCTACAGGTCGAGTCGAAGGAATGAAAGCGATCGTCTTCTTTGAAGAAGTGCGATGTCAGACCACTTTGATTGCTTGATAGTGCTCGGAGATTCGATGAGGTTGACCTCCGCTCCACGGCTTTCGGATAGCGTTTGGATTCGTATGAAGAAGATCCTCCAAAATCAAGTTGGTGTATGTTGGGGATCTGGTACTCCATCTCTTAAATCGCCATCCTTGTCCTTTTTGGAGCTTCGTTTCTCACGGGTTCTTGTATTGCGGAAATGGCCCTTCACTTGCATAATAATCTTCGGTTTCTTTTGCCAAACTTCGGCGGTCGTAGATCATGCCACTGCTTTGGTGAAGTGGACACCACTTCTTCTTTTACTGGAATCCTTGATCGGAGCTTTTGTCTTGCCCGGCCGGTGTGATCCTTCTTACCCTTCATGAATTTATCGGGAATGGCTAGGACCTCCTTGTAAATCGGATCTGCGGTTCTTCTTCTTCTTGAGAGACTTCTTGTTCTTTTCTCTGGTTTGTCGGTAGGTGAGAATCTTGTCTTCCGATCAATGGCCGCACCACCGATTAGCCGCTAGCGGTGGCATACTTATCGGCCATGTCAAAAAGCTCAGCGGTTGTTCTTGGGGGTTCATTGCCATGTCCTCCGTAAACCGTCGATTCCTCGGACTGTTTTGAAGGCTGAATAACGAGAGGACTCTGCAACCTCGGGTATAGAGTTGCGAACACAGCTAAACCTCTTGATGTATTGGCGTAGAGTCTCGCCGAGCCTGTTTGAATTCGGTGGAGATCATCCTCCTTTCGAGGCGATCGTGCGTGCTGAAATTTGCAATTAGAAGGTCCGCGAGTTGCTCCCAAGTATAGATCGTTCCGTCCGATTGGTTCAACAACCATGATCGAGGCGGACCCTTGAGCACGGTGGGTAGATAGTTGGCCATCACATTTTCATCACCCCGGCTGACTCGATGGCGGTGGTATAGATTTGGAGAAATTCCAGCAGTTTTGAGTTCCATTAAACTTGTCCAAATTGGCGGTCGGGCCGGTTAGGCCTAGCGCACGGCTTGGAGCCTTGCGAGAAGGCTCGACAACTGTGATTGATTCATGGCGCCTTCTGCGGGAAGGTCTTTGGATTATGTCGATCGGAGACCGGTTCCTAAGATGGGCAGCTGGAACTCCGGTGTGCGATCCGTAGTGAACATTGACATGATGTCTCCGACATCCTACTTGATTTAGACGATGCCGAAGATCGTCAGGTCCAAGCGATGGTTCTTCTCGACGTGATGGGGGAGTGGCTTCTTGAAATAACCTTCTCCCCTCGTGACTCCTTGGTCGGAATCGCCGAGGAGGCCTTGGTATCGACTGTTCTCGAGTATGACCATGCTGTCCCCTGCTGAGGGAGGAACGTTGAGATGAAGTCATAGTTTGACTCCCAGAAACCCTTTGTCCCTGGAAGAGAATGGGGGCTGCTCTTTATTTATATGAACTGGGTTTATAAGACTTGACTAGGGACTATCTCCAATTACTCTGAATGTATTGAACACTACTGTTTTGGCTTCTGTGTTGCCTTCTGTTGTTCGCTGCTATGTGTGCGTCTGTCTCCTTGTCTTCTGCGTTTCACCATTAAATAATTCCCGAAGAAGGCGATTACTCTGGGAAAAGCGCCCTGATGAAAGCGTTACAAGCGGTGGGAGGTTTAAGGTAGTTAACAATGTGCTAAGCGCCTTGCGGTTGAGTATTGTGAAACCTTAGCAGTAAGGTGGTTTATTGTCGAGTCTTGTATATCATCGTAAGGTATGGAGCGTTTACGCAGCGTTCCATTCATCATCTGATTAAAGATGCTGTTCATAGCATTTCGAGCGGCTACAGGTGGAACCTAGTCGACGAGGTACCCATCGTGTAACCTCTGGAATCCTTCGACCAATGAGGTCGTTAGCCTTAGGGATTCGACCATGAAGACATATGGTCTTTTATGTATTAAAATAATACATAGAGGTTTTAATCCTCGTCAATCTGATATCCCTCTTGGCAAACACATCAAGTACTCCATCGGTTAAATTTTCACCACAAATAATATGGCGAGAATATGGCGGTTCTTGGCGGGACTCACGCAGCTCGTTAAGCTCGGGATTCATGAATTACTAGTGAAAGCGATTCTCAAGCGGTAGCGAATCAACTAGGAAAAGAGTATCAATGCTTGAGTACCAAGATGTCATCTTATCTGGCGGAATCTGAAAACTTCAAAAGCACTTCTTGGTTTCAGATCAACATATTCCTAGAAAGGAAAACTTCTGGCGAACCGGTTAGCGGTGGCCTCCACGAGTCAACGAATCCGCCGGAGTTTTTCTCGAGCAACTCGATTCACCCTCGGTAGTCGAGCCTTCGAGAACATACATGATTCTTCTGGTCGAACAAACCAATCAAAGGAACATGGATGCTCCACAAGTCGTTGACGGTTGGTCTTTATCACGATCAAGGTAGAGATTAGATGACATCGATCTACAATTGTCTTGACATGACATAATTCGGGAAGATGATGTAGAGGCTGATCGTTATATACGAAAAGCCAAATCATACACTCTAATCGAGCGTACCTTGTACAAGCGAGGATCTCATGGAGTGTTGATGAGATGCACATCTCAAGCGGATGGCATTAAGTTCTTTGTTGACATCCATGAAGAAGTCGTGGAGCACATCATTCCTCTGAGAACTACGATCGGTAAAGCCTTGAGCAAGGATACTCTTGACCAATGCCCTTCATGATGCAAAAGAACTTGTGACGAAGTCGTACAATGTCGGTTTCATAGCGGAACAAGTACATCGGTAAGCACAAGCCTTACAAACAATTCCTCTTTTTGGCCTTTTGCAACACAGGGAATTTGGACATTCAGGACCTTTCCCAAGAGCACACAGGGGTTTAATTCCTTTTCGTCATGATTGATCGTTTACAAAATGGATCGAGGCGAGCAGGTTGTTAAAATAACAAGCGAGGCGCTAAGAGATTCCTTATGAAAAATGTGATCACGATTTGGTGTACCTAGTCGTATAATCACGAGATAATGGCGCCAGATTCAATAGCGATCAATTTCAAAATTACGCAATGAACTTGGTGTAAAGTTCATTTTATACATTGCTCATCCGTAGAAACAGCGGAGGCGATTAATGACTAATGGTATCATTATGCAAGGATCAAACGCCAAGTATTCGACCGATTAATCAAGCGGTCGGGAGCTTGGGTTCAAGAACTCCGTCTGTATTATGGGCGTTCGAACCCGCGACCGATCGTGCGGCCGGTGAAACACCATTCCTTTTGGTTTACGGGGCTGAAGCCATGCTTCCTCGAGAACTCAAAATTGGCTCTGCTCGAATTGATCACTTTAAGCGATCAGAATGAGCGAAGACTTCGGCGATGTCGATTTCTTGAAACACGCGAAACCAAGCCCTTATGCGATCGGCGGTCTACCAACAAGCCATGCGAAGGTACCATAGTCGTAAGGTGCAACCTCGCGACCTTCTTTGTAGGTGATCTGGTTCTCGAGAAAAATTGAGCTAGGAAAATCGCAATAAACTTTCCCCTATGTGGAAAGGTCCTTACCTTGTGGTCGAAGTTACCCGACCGGGTTCCGTCTGTTGGCTATGTCGATGGGCAAATTTTGTCAAATTCTTGGAACATTGATCAATTCGTAAGTTCTATGTTTAATTATTATTTACTTTCTTTCATTTCTTTCAATTTCAATAAATTCATTTATTCTATGAAAAATAAAAAGTAACCTTGCTTATATATATATACCTATAGGCTAGTCGTTCATGATTGTTAATTTAAACTGGTCGGAGAAGACAATTTTCTCTCGATATCCTTTCAAAGGATCTCTGTTACTCTATGTAGCGACTTCTAAGTCATATGCCGTATTGGTCCTAGTCGTGAGCATTTTTTTCCACTGCGATAAAACTCTTTTCTTAAGGGAATAGATGAGTAATCGAGCATCGTACAAATAACTTTCCATCTTGAGCGATATGCCTAAGATTATGAAGGTTATATTTCATTATTTCAAGATTACCTTTCTGCTCTTGTGCAGCTCTTGGTCGGGACACGGAAAGCCTCCTAGTCGAAGTCTCTCCTTTTTATGCGTGGTCACGCTTGCTGGAAGGAGCTTCTAGCGGCAGTTCTTTTCTTCGATCCTTGCTACCCGATCGGATAGAGAGTCCGAACACGTTTGCGAAATATGATATATGATTTCGTATCTAAGCATTCCTTCAGACCAGACTTTAGTATAATAGATATAAACAAAGTTCACTTATAATTTGTTGCATTTCTTCTTATGTCAAATAACAAGGTCTTTTATCCGGCCATGTATAAGTTTTTGATGGGTATTTGATCATGACAAACAAAGATCTATAACTAAGCGAAGTCATAAAATTGGTTCGACCACAATGATTTCCTAGTATTACTCGACCGATTTTGACTTCATATCGGCACATACCTTCAAAATGATGGTTTCGACTTTATTCTCTTTCTTGGCTACACCTTGTATAGTAAAGTTCTTCTACTATAAAGCGTTCGAGAACTAGGAGGTGTGTGAGAATTTTTTTTTTAAAAAAAAGAGAGTCAAACAGGATAAAACAAAGGCATTGTTAATGACATAAAAGGTAAGTTTTACACATTTTCAATATTTTTTACACTTTTCGCAGGAATCTACTCTAGAAATATTCCCAGACTAATTATTGCTTGATGGGGATCCGACCTCCATCTCCTCTACTACTTTATCTCCGAGTGGCTTGAGTTCTTCCATGAACTTGGTTGCCTCCTCAGGTGGGTAGTTGAAGTCATCTTTAGCAACTTGGAAATCAATGGAGGGGTCGGAAGCTTTCAGTTTGCCAAAGCAAAACTAACTTGATAACAACACACTTTTTTTCATAGCCTAGGCATAGTTCTTTCGAGTAGTCTTGAAGCGAGTATTAAGATCCTCTAGAAGTTGACCCAAGTAGTTCATTTTCTCTCTTGGATCTCTTAGGGTAAGCGAGCTTGATCCGATCCCATATCAAAGATCATCTTCTTCAAAAATCTGATCTTTTCATCTAGACTTTGAACGAGAGCCGCCTCCTTATCTTGCTCAAATTTTAGAGTCTTTTCTACTCTGTCCAAAACTTGTTTTTGCTCTGCAAGAGTAAAACAGGTGATAAGCACAAAAATAATTGGAGGAAGATAATAAGTCAAGTTTACGACCTATTACCTTCAATTTTCTTGTTAAGATCTTCCTTCTTTGAGTCGTAGCCTCGGCGATCGACGGGTCCTTAACTGACTTCTTCTTCAAGCGAAGTACATCTTGGCTTTCTCGGCCGGGATCTCTTCTTTTATTTTCTCCAAATCTATCAAATCGATAAGGAGAATAATTAGCAAAGGCGAAGCATTGAAGAAAGAAAAAGGCTAAGGGAAAGTTATTACTTTCTAATTGAGATGTTTCGCTCCAAGTCTTAAATCATTTGGAGTGGATCCTCCGACCATAGCAAAATTCTCGACCATATCTTTGTTCAAATAGCATTTTCATCTTTAAAAATTCTCTTTAAAAGATTTTTAGAGATTATGAAACTGATCGTAGATACTTACGGATCGCCAAATCATTATATCCGCCAAATATGGAATCGGGATGCATTTTGATTTGATGATCCGATATCTTCCCATGCCTCGTCAAGCTCCTTATCCTCGATGAATCGGGGCGAAAAGGAACTTGTCAAGTTGAGAGAATTACCAACAATGGTGGAACTGTTGAGGGCCTTTAGGGGCATTACCTCAGTAGAAGGAGTTAGAACCACCAATGGTTCCAACTCAACTATTAGCCCTGACGTGCGCTCGGGGCTTCTCCGACCACCTTTTCTCGGGAACTTTATCTTGGGAAGTGGTGCGCTCATGGACCTCTTCAAGTACGGTCCTTAGAAGGAATCAGTCGAAGCTTGGCCGGAATGCGGAGGACCTATACCAAACAAAGGAGGAAGTTAAAAAAGGGGTATTAAACCATCAAGAAATTATTAAAGGTATGCGCTTATCGACCACTTTCATTTGGCGTACCTAGTTAATTTCGAGATTTGACTCTAAAAGCGGAAGAGTAAAATCATCTTGTCGTCTTCTTTTCTTTTCTTTTCTTTTCTTGACCTTGCTTGGTTCGAACGGCGAGGATGAACCAAGTTTGTTGCATTGTCCAACAGGATGTCGGGCGATGTTCTCGATCAACTCATCAAAAGTCCGTCCTTGATCATCTGGTGGGCGGAGTGGTTTCACCGACCTCCATACCGGTTGTTCGATAACAATGTCCGTTAAATCCAACGGCCGATGCAGGAGTTAACAACCTCCGTAATCGCGCACCGGTGGCCTTGACCTTCTCCACCTAAACCAACAAATGAATTTGGTTAGGTGATGCAATCTTTATCTAAACTACATATATATATATATATATATATATATATATATATATATATATATATATATATATATATATATATTCTTATGAAATGTTACATTACCTCGGAGATTCATCCTCTTCGGTGCATCACAGGCACGAATCGGTTGGAACAACGGTGGGATGTTTAGCCTCACCGGCTTGTGTGATTAGCATGCCGACCGACTACAAAAATAGGGCATGATCAAAAATCTAATCGGAGAATATATATGCATGATAAAAGAGATTTTTGATTGTTTACCTTAAGCCTTGTTGCTCTCTCTTGATGGGAACTATGGCTAAGATCTCGAGAATCGGCCTTTTCTCCAGGCTCCCTGCATGATCGGCTGATCCTTTCTCTAATTTCCTCAAGGAAAGAGCTTTAAAGAAGAAGAATAAGACATGAATAGGTTTTAAGGTAGTACATTAATCAAATCAAAATCTTGGTGGGAGTTTATCTCAAAGACTTACCACCTCCTGAGATAGCTTCATCACGACCAATGGACCAAATCAGGGAGTGAGTCCGAAGCTTCAGTGGACTAATCTGGTGCTTAGTGAAATCCCTCACCACGTGCCAAGAGGTCAAGCCCTTGATTCGCAGGTCGTAGATGGCATCCACCCATCGTCCGACCACTCCTGTCTTCTCCACGGTCTTTCTCCATTTGGGATTTTCAGTTGCTCTCATCCTGGCGAAATAGAGGCCATCATCCCTCGTAACCGTCATATAGAACCAGTTCTTCTTCCATGACGACCACGAGGATTTCGTATACATATGAATGTACTCATTGGCCTTCCCATCATGAAGGCGCAATGTACATTCCCCGGGAGTATCCGTGGTTTTTCCCATTACCATTCGGTAGAAATACCTGAAGAGTCTCAAACTCGGAGGCACTCCCAGGTATGCTTCACACAAATATGTGAAGATGCTGATGTTGGCGATGGAATTTGGAGACAAATTCACCAATTCCACCCCGTAAAACTCAAGAACACGGAGAAGGAATTTGTGTATCGGCAATCTCAGCCCACATTCGATGTAGGCGAGGAAAACAGGAATTTCCTCATCTTCGCGACTTGGGAAATGCTCTCCAAATGCCGATCTCCATCTGATCAGATTCTTGTTTGGAAGCATCCCAATCTTCTCCAAAGACTCAAGCTTTTTCTTGCTCAAATCCGAAGGCAACCACTTTGTGATTTGTTCCGACATGATGAAAATCCTCAAGGATGGGTAGAGCTCGCAGGAGATTTTTGTGGTCGGAAGAACAAGAAAAAGAGGACGAAGATTTTTTGTCTGGGTAAAAGAGATCAGAAAAGTGGATCTGGAAGCATAAAGAATCCAAAAGGTCTAGCAATGGGGATTTTATAGCCTCGGGTCTTTCAAATTACGATCGGAGGTTATCCATAAAAGTCTGAACGGCAAAAAGCTTCTTTTTCGCCCAACGGACAAAGAAACTCTTCAGTTCCCAAGACAAGTTCTCAACTTTAAAATGAACACAAACCACCTCGAATGTCACGACATTAAATGGGGGTCTGCCCAATACAAATTCATCGGAAGAAGGTGTTCACACGACCTGTTCATTTAAAGTTCGGGGGCTAGCTAACGAGGATTAAAACCTCTATGTATTAATTTAAATACATAAAAGACCATACGTCTTCATGGTCGTAACCCTAAGGCTAACGACCTCCTTTGGTCGTAAGGATTCGAGGTTACGATGGGTACCTGGTCGGACTAGGTTTCGACCGGTAGTACTTCGAAATGCTATGAGCAGGCACCATCAACCGTATGATGAATGGAACACGTGCGAAATGTTCCATTCCTTACGATGATATCTGAGACAACGACGATAAACCACTTTACGGTTAAGAGTCTCACAAACACTTAACCGCCAAGCAGTTAGCACATTGTTAACTGCCTTAAAACCTCCGACCAGTTGTAACATTTCATCAGGAACGTCTTCTCCAGGAGTAACTGCCACCTCTTCGGGAGTTATTTAATGATGGAACGCAGAAGACGAGGAGACACACACAACAGCGAACAACAGAAGGCAACATAGAAGCCAAAGCAGTAGTATTCAATACATTCAGTGTAATTGGAGATAGTCCCTAGTCAAGTCTTGTAATCCCAGTTCATCTTAATAAAGAGCAGCCCCCATTCTCTTCCAGGATACTCCACGTCATTTTCCTCCTTTTATTCTCATAAGATCGGTGATTCGATCGTCGACACTACACACGTGAATATTGATGTACGAAACTGTAACACCCTGGCTATGTGGATGCCAAGATGATACCTAAAAGACTAACATACAACAACAATGTGGAATAATTTTAACAATAAATCAATTAATATCGAATAAAGATCAACATCTAATCGAACAAATGTAGGAATTTAATCTGAATTCAACAGCATAACACAAACTCTAAATATCCAAGCATACTGAATCAAATAAGATAATCCTATCAATGAACTATTCCAGGAACACATGCAGTTATTGAATCAACCATAATCATAGAGGAGGATAACATCATCTATCAAACTCTATTTATTACAGTCCATTATTTAACGAATGAAAGGTAAAGAGAAGTTCATATAACTAAATTTTGTATGGAGTGAAGTGAATGCGATGTCGTGACTAATCCCTCCCAAGAATGCCGTCATCGGTGTTCACCTAAAACAAATGAAATACAACAAGAATGAGTCCACAACTCGGCAAGTACCTTAGAATCACAAGAACAATATTGGATATGAACACGTTCATTGCATTATAGAATTTGAATATAGAATGACAGAAATGATATGAATGAATGAAATGCATTCTCCTCTTCAGCTTATACCGGTATAGCCAGTGATACACCCATCGGTATTCACTCAGGCCCACATTATCCAAAATACGGGGATCCAAGGCCCGTCTGAAGAATATTTCATAACGGGGATCCAAATTTGCCCACATTGGAATGGTGGGTCTTACATGCCCATACTAGAATTGATGGGTCTTTACATCCCACTCCCGTGGGTAATACATGAACATGAGTTTGAATGAATGAATATGAATATGAAAATCATAATATCAGGAAGCATGGATTGATACACGTAGAAAGAACAAGAACCATTGAAATCTACTCATGGATCATCGAATGAAATAATAACATGAACAACAAGCAACCATCAATCATTGACAATATGAATCAACAGGTACTTGCCTTCCGCGCTGCGAAGTGTTATGAGGCAAGGAGGATGCCACTAAACTCGAATTTCCTCCTCCTACATAATTTAATTACTTGAATAAGAATCCACATGAATAAGACGTGAATCGCAACGCTTAAACTCATCTTCCTAAACCCAAGGTTCATATAATTGTTCTGTCCAATTTAACCGATAGCCTAGCAGGACGATAAACTGGATAGCGGTACTAAAAGCATCATATCTTTTGCTCTGAGACATGAAACTGAGTGATCTCAGATCCTATGGAAAAGTAACGAAAACCTCCACAATAGTATAGTTGGCTGAATCCTCCAATTCGACTAATAACTTAGGCTAACATTCTGATGAAAGTCTAATATGGAATCTATCTAGCAGAACTAAATAGCAGTAAAGAAATAATCATAACTCTTGATTGGATTAACCAAAATCCAAGATTCTTGACATTTTGGAAAGCTAAGAACATAACCTTCAAAAGTCTAGTTGGCATGATACTCAGATTTTGTCTTTAACAAAACATGGCACACAGGTCAAATCTACTGTAAGAACCCGACATACAATCTGGACAGTCAAATTGAAACGAACATTACTTTTGTTCTACAAATACAAAAGGGTGTTCTTTAATAATCCTGAAAGCTGATGGAATTATCTACAGAAATAGTTTTGGGCAACATTTCTGAATCAACTCCTAACATAAGCATATTTTAATAAACAAAGTGACTGTTAATTCTCGTCAGATTTCTTGACAGCAGAGAAGAATTCATCATAACTTTTAAACCGTAACTCAGAATTGAGTGAACTTTGAGTCTACAGAAAGATAAGAATGAAACCCACATATCTCTAGGTGATGAGATCCTCTAATTCGGAATCTAAACACATGAAAACAGTCGCACAATTAACTAGACATAATCTGTTCTAATCGCAGCAGGAATTCGATCCACTAAACATGGCAAAACGCATCTACTACGACCCAGCCAGCGAAGAACATCAATCGTTACCCATGTAGAACCACCAGAGATCACTGAACAAGAACCCACAAAAAAGATCTCCTTCCCCTCCCTCTTCCTCCCTCCAGATTGGATGGAAAACCCGCAGCCTTCGTCTCCTTCCTTCGCATTGGCCGGCGGTAGGGAGCACCAATGGCGAGGAGTTGCGGCACCAATGGCAGGGGTGATGCCAAGAGTAGAAGGGGTGGTGCCTAGGACAGGAGGAGGTGGCGGATTGGAATGAGGGTGGCGGCTAGGGGAGGGAAAGAGGAGAGGTGGGGTTCGGCTAGGGTTATGAGGGGGGAGGGGCGGCTTGGGCTAGTTGGGCCTTTGGGGGCCCCTCCCCCCTCTTGGCCCACACCAGGCCATCCACAAGCCTCCTGAGCTTGGGCCGGAGGCCCAAGTCTGCAATTCTCCCATAAAATCGTGAATTTATAATTAATTACCTCTCCCGAATAATATTTTCTCTAATTGGAATTTGGGTTATTACATAAACTCCTACTATAAACCATCTCGCGTGGGCATAGCGAAGCGAATCCCCAATTGATCCCCGTGCGTACATTCACAAATCTGTCTCCCTTGAGGGCCTGACCCATACATAGTTTGGCTTCATCCCTACCCGGAATTTGTAACCAATTTGTGCCGAATCAGCGTTGCTCGCGTGCGTCCCATGGACCGGCTCCCTGAGGACGCGCGTGCTCACCGGCGTCCTCCGCCGCCTCGTGGCGATCAACGTGGTGTCGGTGCGTTTGCAAGGAGTGGAGCGGTGCTGTCGACGGCCGTGGGCTCCTCACGTGCTCGTTGTACGGCATCTTATTGAAGTATAAGCAAATTGTCTGTTTTTTTATTCTGACTTTCAGTTTTATTGTCATTGACATAGACTCTTTCTTTTAATCTAGACTGTTATAATGTAGATCCACTACGATCGACGGTGTAGATCTTTATTTTTCCATTGATTATACATGTGCCAGGTGCATGTGTATATGACCCATTGTTCCAGAAACTTCAATCAGAAACTCTGAAAGGCCAGGCCAAAATTGGAAGAGAAGAACAACGGTTAAGCTAGCTATTTTAGCTATTATCCTTATCTACCCAAGGAAGGGGTACGAAGGCGAAGCCATGAAACACACACACACACACGATAGCGCTATTCTATGTCTGAATATAGAATAAGTTATTTTACGCTTTGGCTGTCCCCCACACAACCCCATGTAATACTCCAATTTATTCTAAAGAAGAAAGCAGTCAAAAGAGAAATTAGACTTTAGAGGAGGGGAAATCTGCAATTCTTTGGCAACCTGGGCCTCGGGCCTTGGCCCAGGTGGCCCATGAGGAGCCGGTCACTATTAATAGGAGGAGGAAACCCTAGCCCAACACTGCACGCACTGCTACAGTGCCCCCGTCACTACAGTGCTGCTATAGTTAGATTTGTTTTGCCATCAAGTAGGGGATCGTAGTACTGTTGTGTAGATCGGTTGAATCTGTCTATCTTTTGACGCGCGGTTTTGAGTTAGATCTGAGCAGATTCAGGGATTAGTGTCTCCTGAAGATAGATGGGAATTTTCGTTAGCTTTCCAGAAAGTGCTAATTCATAATTTTTGGCTAAATGGTTAATTAGTTATGAATTTCGCAAGACTGGGTGCTAAATCAGTCTCAGGGCTTGTGCAGCAAACATAGACCTGTAGATTTAATCTTGGAGATGGCCGAATTGGGTCAGTTGATCTCCATGAGATTTGTAGTTATTTTCATTATGATTCCAGAAAGTTAAATTTCATAATTTGTGGATTTCTAGATCAAAAGATATGAATTTTAGAAACTATTGCTGTAATCTGTCTCTCTGTTGTGGACAGAAGAGATTTGCTTGACTGTTTGCAACCTTGGTTGCATAGTGGGAATATTTGTGATAATTTTATTGAGATATCTTGTTTCCTGTAGTTTCCAGAGATTATTAGAACAATGTGTTTGGTTGTGCCGAACAAAAGTTATGAAACTCACAAGTTAGTAGTACTGAAGATGACAGATCGGTCTTCGGGATTAAAAAAAGGCTTATATGAACTAGTTTGATCTTTTGATCACCTGAGAAGTTGTAGCTAGGCTTGGGTAGGTTCTAGGAAAATTGGATTCATGCCTTTTGGAGTTTTTAATCAAAAGTTATGAATTTTTCCTTAACAGCTATCTGTTTGAACAGATTTGGGAACTTGAGAGTGTTTTGATTAAATGTTGGATTGCAATTAGGGACGCTTGTTCTCATTTTGTTCCATTGCAATGTTGTACACTTTTAGTTGGTGTACTTAGTATATTGTTTTACGGCTGCTAGGTGGTGGTGAACCCTGGGGCTAGAGCTTTCCATCGTTGTCTTCCATATCACGGTTGAGGCAAGTACAATTGATTTGTCTTATTTGTTGTTTGTTCCACTTTGATTGATGAATATGAAATGGGTAATTTCGGTATTCCTCAATAATAAGATTACATTCATTATATTCATTCGTTCCTTCATTCCTGTTCACCCACGGGAGTGGGTAGTGTAGTCCCATAATTCCAATATGGGCAAGTACCTTGTGATTCTTATTGTTGGTGAATGCTGAGTGCTTGTTGTTCATTCTATTATTTTTATGATCCATGAGTAGATTCAGTGCTTCATGTTTGTGAGCACCCGGATTTATTAGGCTCATAATACTTAGTCATCCAATTGACCCTAGTATTATCAACCAAATAACCCGGTCTCGAGAGATGTATACTCCCGAGATGCAGATATACATACCTCACAACAAAAGAATGTATCAATTCCATACAACACATAGTACATAAGCAACAAACCGAAGTTAATATTAATATGGAATAGCTATTACAACAGAGGGCCCTTAGGCCAAATAGCAACAATTCTAAAAAGATAACAATGAAAGCAAAAGTGCCATAAAGATGGCTATAACACAAAGCCAATCGGTGTGCCTTAACCCTAGGCATCGACCGGACCGCCAAGCTAGCCGTCGAAGAAGCTGCAACACGTGGGACAAAAGTGAGGCTCTAGGATCTCACCCTCTCCCTCTGCAACAAAAACCACAAAAATGCCACAACCACGGCAGATGAGTACATAAAGTACTCCATAAGACTTACGTGTAAGATAACAGGCCTATAACATATGCTACATGCAAGCTTTATGTAAGTGGAGGTTGTATGTCTCATTTAGCATAAAGCAACATTTATTTGCAATAACATAATAGATTGAAGGCAATTTGGCAAAGCATTTTTAATTGTTGAAATAACAACGTGATAATACATAATAACAACAACATGAACAACCTAGAAGTGACTAACCCATTAGTCACCACAACAATAGCATGAACTCCCCGTTCATACCAACCAAGTCAAGTTTTAATTAAATGTTGTAGGCTAGTTCTCACGGGGCGTATCCGAGCGTGTCCATAACCTAGGACGAGGCTATTCGAATAGTTTTATCCCTGCAGGGTGTACCACTGTACCCACACGTCAGACCGCCTTTCCTTTAAGCACACTTCCGAAGGTATGCCGCACGGCTAAGTCCTCTGAGACATTTCCAATGGACAATGCTAATTCTGAGTCGCACAACCCACGGGAGAAGGAGACATTAGGCGACCTACCGGAAGCTAATGCTCCTCCCACACCACACACACACATTTTATCTTTAAAACCACCAACCGAGCGACCCCAATTAACACCCTCCAAAGTACTTAGTCAAGAGGGTCCCATTTCCCCTCGTGTGGTTAGTACATAATATGCTCAATCTGGAGGCGCAAGTAACTCGGTCCTTAGGGACTTAGGCATACTTCCACAATCCAAAAACCACACCTTCATCCAATATGCCCAAGTCTAAACAATCTTTTATTTTCAGATTTTTACTTTACAAATTAACAAAGCACAAGTGCTGGACATAAAGGAGTAATATTTAGATTTGTGTGATCAAGACCATCGACTAAGCCGATGATCGCCCATTTCTACCGTTATCTAAGCGTTGCTAAGCATTTGAAATCACAACTACTAAGTGATAGGAGTTCATCCACGAACTCCAACCACAGCAAATAACCTAGGCTCATGGTAGTAAAGACATGGTATTCCTACAGATTATGCAACTATAGGATCCACTAACCATAATTAAAACAAAGTAGCAATGCATACATAGAGTTTAAACAACATAATAGACTTGCAATTATAGGATGAATCATGGTCAAACTGCTTGCCTGGCTGTTGAGGTCACTTTGTTGCGGAGGATCGTTCTCGGGATTACCACAAATGTCGAACCCTAACGAAAAGCGATAAAGAGTAGATAAGAATAAAGAAAAGCAACAAGACCCAACAGCAAAAGTTCTCCGAATGATTTGAAATTTTTATAGCAGCAAGGTATTGATTTAACATGAATATAGAAACAAGAATCAACTGATTTGGATCTTTAATGCAAAAGATATGATCAAAACAATTCAATTCGGCCAGAAAAATCCAATTTAAATTAAAAGGGCTACTGTTCATAAAATATTTTCTAGGGTCTTCTGGACATGAAATTTTTACGGTAGATAGGTAATGACATTCTAAGACTAATGGAAGTGGTTTCAACTCTTTTGGAGTTACATTGCAACTTCTACAATTTTTAAAGACAAGAACTTGAACAAAATTATAATGCATAATTATTTCTCCTAGACACAGTAACATGTTCAAAACTATTTTTCCTAGCAAGTTCATTAATGGAGGAATCCAACAAACTTGGATTCACTCCAAAATCAGTTACAGAGAATTAGTTATGTATTTTATAAGTTACAATGATTTTTAGAGAAACAATTAAAGCCTATGCAAAGTCAAAGTTAATTCTGGACATTATTGCAACTAAAACATAATTATAACTATTTTTAGATTGAAGTGTAGGTAATAACAGAATTAACAAAGTTGAGTTTAGCTAAAAGGATTTATATTGAATTTGTTATGCATTTTCAATTTAACAGAAATTTTATTGCAATTAATAAAGCTGAGAATGATTAAAATCTAATTTCATGCTTTTCTGGAGTCATATTAATCTCCTAAACATTTTTAGATTAAAGTTGAGGTTATAACAGGATTAACACAACTGGAATCATCTAAAATGAATTAACATGAAAAAGATATGCATTTCTAAAGATTAATACCTTTTTAGGTTCATAAATAAATCCATCGGAAATTCTAAATCTTGAAATCTCGTGGGCGATTGTGGGCGTCGATCCTGGATCGGACGGTCCAACGACCACGAACAGCAAAGCGGCGGCGTGGAAGCGATGAGCGGGGCCGTTGATCTTGAATCCAACGGTCCTCGTTGAATCCACCGCGACGCGTTTGGATTCAGCGAAGACGGCGATGGTCGTGGGCGTTGATCTTGAGATGGGCGGCTCACGACCACGCCTACGATGAACTACAAATGTCGGCGAATCTCAACCACGGATCGCGAAACGGACGGTCCATAGTGGACAAAGAACAAAACGCGGTGAGATCTAAGCCGCACATCCACGAAATGGAGGGCGCTGAAGGAGCCACGTCGACTCGACCAAACAGCGGCGCGCGTCCGACAACGACCCCGACGCGCTCCACGGCTCATCGCCGGCGACACAGGCCACGGCGGCGCGTGCCAAGGTTACCTCCGGGTGCACAATAGCACCGTGGTCACGCCCGCACCACTCACACTCGCTGGAGTGGACTGGAGCGGCAGCGCGACGGCGAGGAGCGGCGGCGATGCTACGAAGCGACAGCAAAGAACATTCAGCTCGCGGCTGGCTAAACCGGTGGTGCCAAAGCCACTAAGGACTACCAGAGCATACACGGAGGTCGCGGAGGGGCGGAGAGGTCGGAGGAGCACTGGCGGAGAGGCTTGCCGCGAAGGAGACGAAGACGGAGAGAGTGACTGGGCCGTCGGTGAGACCGCGTCATCGGGAAAGGTTCCGCACCTCCTCCGATGCTACGGAGGAAGGAATCGAAGGAGGAGCACTCACCGTCGTTGGAGACGAAGAGGGTGCTCACGACCGCAAAAGAAATCCGAATTCGCCGCTACGGAGAGGCAAACCAATCGGAGTTAGGTGCTTACTCCGGAGAGGGAAGAGGAAGGAAGGAAGCAGAGAAGGAGCAAGGCGCCACAGAGCACCGTTCCCACCGACGCAGCTTCACGGCGAAAATGGCGGCGAGTGCGGTGGTTGTTTGGAGCTCGGCAAAAGGCGAGTGGGTGCTAGCTAGAGCTCTTGGGTGTCTGAAAAAAGCCCAAGGAGGATGCCAAGGAGCTTAAGTAGCAACGGAGGGAGAGAACAACGGTAGGGAGCCTCGGGTGCTCGGCCCGTCGAGAGAGCGGCGAGGCGATGGAAGCAGTGAGTTCGGGGACAACGAGGGCGGTAAGTAGCGGGCATTAATCGCATGAGCCGTTGGCTTGACCGACAGACAGGCGAGGCGGCGCTCGCCGTTTCTCCTCTGCTCGCCCATGGCGCCGGCGTCTGTGCGATGGCGAAGGAGGACGACGAACGGGGCCGTCCGATTTAAATCGTCTGGGCGGAGAAGGGATCGCGCGGGCGAAGGGGTATGCGGTCGTGGGCCGTTCGATCGACATCCAACGGTCCACGCGCGAGCGCCCGCGCCCGAGTCGCACAGTGCAAGCTAGGAGGTTGAGTCGAGTGAAGTGGCTCGAGTCAGACTCGGGTTCAAGCCCGTGAAACAGTGAACTTTGAATTTGATTTTTAAACAGCAGACTTTGGGGGATTTAATTGGAGTATCAATTCAACCCCGAAATTCATGAAATTTTTACAGGGGCTTTATGACTAACATATTAACCTCCCATAAAATTTTCAGAGATGTTTGTGCAACACAAAATTCACACGAAATTCCAGAAGGATGGATAGTGAGGTTTGACCAGGGTTTGACTAGGTTTGACCTGCCTCTAAAATTATTCAAACAATTTCTAAAAATTGTAAGAAAATTCAGAGGGGCTTCAAGTCACCCAAGGAACTTAGGAAAAATATTTACCGAGGTTTGGCACAAGATTTCCCAAGGAGGTTTTTGATAGGAGTGAATTGGAGAATTTGATTTTTGAGTTTTGATTTTCTATAATTCCTTTGCAAGAATTACAGATTTGGGCAAGTATTCTCATTTGAAGAAAAAGTTTTAATTTCTCCTCATTTTCATTACATTTGAGACACACACTTAAGTTTGGGATGTTACAAAATCTCCCTCCTCACGAAATCTCGTCCCGAGATTTGGCTCACTCGAGTAAAGAAAGATGGATAGTCCGCACGCAGACGATCTTCCCTTTCCCAAGTAGCCTCATCCTCGAATGGTTTGACCTCTGAACTTTAAGGAACTTGATGGAGCGATTCCTAGTTCTTCGTTCAGCCTCATCGAGTATCTTGAGCAGGTGCTCGCGATAGGTCAAATCTGGTTGGACATCGAGAGTCTCCAGCGGAGCTTCCTCGGTTGGAACACGGAGGCACTTCTTAAGGCTGGGACACATGGAACACATCATGTACCCCCTCAAGTGCAGATGGCAACTCCAACTTGTAGGCAACAGCTCCTTCTTCTCGATAACGCGTAGGGACCGACATATCGAGGAGCTAACTGCCCTTGACGCCAAACGTTGATGGCCCTTCAAAGGAGAGACTTTGAGATAAACAAAGTCATTAGGCTCAAAACTCAACTCACGGCGACGGCGATCCGCATAGCTCTTTTGCTGGATTGAGCATGCGCAAAGCGCCACGAATAAAATTTGGACTTGGCGCTCGGCCTCATTGATCGAGTCCGGGCCAAAGAGAGGTCTCTCACCGGTCTCTGACCAGTTCAACGGGGTTCTACACTTTCTCCCGTATAAGGCCTCGAAAGGTGCCATGCCGAGACTGGCCTGAAAGCTGTTGTTGTAGGAAAACTCGGCGAATGGTAAGCATTTCTCCCAATGCCTCCCATAGGAAAGGACACAAGCACGAAGCATGTCTTCCAAAACCTGGTTAACCCTTTCGGTTTGACCATCGGTTTGGGGATGATATCTTGTCTTTGAAAACAAACGGGTCCCCATAGCCTCTTGCAAACTATGCCAAAAGCGAGAGGTGAAAAGAGAACCACGATCCGAGACGATCGTCTTGGGCACACCATGCAAGCACACGATGCGAGAAACATAGAGATCTGCCAATTGGCTAACAGAAATCTTAGTCCGCACCGGCAAGAAATGTGCCACCTTGGACAACCGATCGATGATGACCCAAATGGAATCCTTACCCCTGGGTGTTCGGGGTAGACCGGTGATAAAATCCATACCGATCGAATCCCACTTCCACTCGAGAATAGGCAAAGGTGAAGCGATCTGCTGGGGCCGATGCTCGGCCTTGACACGACGACACACGTCGCACTCAGCAACGAACTTCGCGATCTCCCTCTTCATGCGAGTCCACCAAAATCTCTGGCGGAGATCCTGATACATCTTGGTGGCCCCGGGATGAATAGACAAAGGCGAATCATGGGCTTCGCGGAGAATCAAATTCCGCAACCCCATGTCCTTTGGAACCACAAGGCGTTGCCAACCTCACAACACCATGCTCATCCTCGAAAAAGCACTTAGTTGTTCCGTTCTTGACATTTTCCTTGATGTGGCTCACACCATCGTCCGATCGCGGCGGACTTGATCCGATCCACCAAGGTCGGTTGCACAACCAAGGTAGCGAGGAACCATGCTCAACTAACCCAAGGTTAAGACGCTGGAACTCCTCTGAAGAGTGGGCGAACGCTCTCGAGCAATAAGGCATTACAATGCACTTTACTGTTGGCGCGCGGCAACGACATTAGCCTTGCCCGGATGGTAGTGAATACCCATATCATAATCCTTGATCAGCTCCAACCATCTCCTTTGCACGAGGTTCAGTCAGGTTGGGTGAACAAATACTTTAAGCTTTTGTGATCCGAATACACTTCTAACGATTACCGATTAGGTAATGTCGCCAAATCTTAAGTGCATGAATCACAGCGGCTAGCTCCAAATCATGAGTAGGGTAGTTGAGTTCATGAGGTCTCAATTGCCTTGATGCATAGGCCACTACCTTGCCTTCCTGCATAAGGACGCAACCGAGGCCTCGGCGAGAAGCATCGCAATAGATATCGAAGTCGCTATGGATATCGGGAAGAACGAGGACGGAGCGGTGGTCAAACACTTCTTGAGTATTTGGAAACTTTCCATACAAGCCTTAGACCACAAGAACTTCGGTCCTTCTTGAGCAACTCCGTCATCGGCCCGCGATCTTGGAGAAGTTCTCGATAAAGCGGCGATAGTATCCCGCTAAACCAAGAAAACTCCGCACCTCAGAATCAAAGTGGGCGGACTCGAGAAAGAACATCGTCGACCTTGCTAGGATCAACGGCTCGCCTCGGTGAAAGAACATGGCCTAAGAAGGCTACTTCCTTCAACGAGAATCGCGACTTGAACTTCACAGTCAACGGTGGTGCTCCGCAGCTGCTCAACACAAGCTTCAGATGCTCGGCGTGTTCCTCATCGTTCTTGGAGTAGATAAGAATATCATCGATGAATACCACGACAAACTTATCCAAATACTCCATGAATACCGAATTCATGAGGTTCATGAACAAGGCAGGAGCATTGGTTAAGCCGAATGACATGACAGTGTACTCGTACAAGCCGTAGCGAGTAGAGAACGCCGTCTTTGGAATATCCTCAGGTCGAATCCGAACTTGATGATATCCCACTCTCAAATCAATCTTGGAAAACTCGAGCTCCGGTTAATTGATCGAAGAGATCGTCGATGCGGGCAATGGATACTTGTTCTTTACCGTCACTTCATTAAGCGGGCGGTAATCAACGCTTATGCGTAAAATACCGTCCTTCTTCTTTACGAAGATTCTTTGGACAACCCCAAGGAGATGAGCTAGGGCGGATGAAACCCTTCTCTTGCAGCTCACTTAGCGCTTCTTCACTCTACCAACTCGTTCGGAGGCATCCGATCGGCCTCTTAGAAATAGGGGCGATGCAGGAGCCAACTCAATGACAAACTCGAGATCTCGAACTGGTGGCATCCACGGAAGATCATCGGGAAAGACATCAATGAAGTCACAAACTGTTGGGACTTCATTAATATCTAGAACGGACTTAACCGAGGGCGAAGAGATGTGGACCTAGCAACCGGCGAGAAGGAAGCGCGAACACCGAAGGGACTAGAAAGAGAGACGGACTTCTTGGCGCAATCGATTTGCCCCATATGACGAGACAACCAATCCATACCAAGAATCACGTCGGACTCGCAGACTTGAGGAGAATAAGATTCACGAGAATCCAACTCCCTCAATCTCGATGGGGACATCCTACATTCAAGCTCGCTCTCAACTCCGACCGGGAGAGCGAATGAGTAGCGGGACCGACAATGGAGAGAAAAGAAGCTCCCAACAGCGGCAAAAGACTTCGAAACGAAAGAATGAGACGCTCTGAATCAAACAAAACGATGGCGGGATGAGAGTTAACAAAAGCGTACCTAGCACAACGTCGGGTGCCTCTGAGCCTCCTCCGCGTGATGACGTTGACGCGACCACTACCCACGCCTTGGGTAGCGGGACGATCTTCGGTCTGCGAAGATCCACCTCGGCCGCGTCCTCCATTAGGACGAGGGCTGCTCGTCTTCTTAGGGCATTGGTTAGCATAATGCCCCTTCCGTTGCATGCAAAACAAGTGACACTGGCGCCGGGTTGCGGAACCGCTCTGGCGACTTCATGAAGACGCGTGGTGGCACGGCTCTGCGGCGAACGAAACGAGGCGAGTGACCTCGGGGTCTTGGCGAGATGGAACCCCGAGGCCGCCGGCGAGGACGGGAGGAATGGACTTGGAAGACTTGTAAGTCTCCCACTTGCGCTTCTGGAATCCATAAGCTCTCGAGCCGCATGCTCAGCGACGATGGCCTTGTCGACCAAGGCACGGAAATCGAGAAAGTCGACAATGGATAGCTTGTCCTTGACTCCTCGGACAAGCCACGCTGAACTTGGCACCTTAGCCATATCGGTGGCCACATCCTCGGGGAGCATAACGAGCTAGATGGTTGAACTTCGTAGACATACTCCATGGTGAGCTCGCCTTGCTTGGCGCAAGAAACTCCCCTTCTTGATCTCCATCAAGCCGGCGAGGATGTGAGCCCGACGGAAGGTAGTCTGAAACTCCTCCCAAGAGGCGGTGTGGTCTACGGGCTGCATGGCGAGATAGCTCTCCCACTAGGACAAAGCTGCACCCTCAAGCCGGTGCGATCACGAACAGCGCCTTCTCGTGCTCCTGCATCTGCGCTATCTTGAGCTTCCGCTCCACCGACAAGCCAATAAATGCGCATCAAGCGGTCCTCGGGCGGGAAAAGGTAGGGGCTGGAGTGCGAAGGAACTCAGCAAGACCCCACGAGGCGATGGGCATTCCCTTGCCCATCTCAAGCTCCGGAAAGTGCGGTGGTGTTGCGCGATGGCGTCGATAGAACTCTCTGTCATCCGCTGGTTGCGCTCAATCTGCGAAGGACCTCGGCCATGGTCGGAGGAGGAGGCTCTCGCCGGACCAGTGGTCGCCTTGGCACTACGAGTCGTCCCAGCCATCTGTTACAAGAAATTTTGGTTAGCAACTAGACTCGAAAAATAAAGCCTTTAAAGAAGGCAAGAAGCGATCGACTAGGGAATAGAATATCACCCTAAGCGAAAGCCAAAAATAGCAAGTAAAAGACTTTAGAAGCTTCTAAAAGACTCTCAAAACAGCCAATAAACACCAAAAGCAAGGCTCAACTTCTCAACTCAACTAACCCGTATTGAATGAGCGAGTAATTGATCGAGAAGATTAAAAAATCAGATTGTAAGATGAGATCTAATGCTACTAAAGAGCAAGGTTAAAACAGCGAGATAAGTGCTAGATACTTAGCTAACTAGTATCACATCTTACCCTTTTATTCCCACAAGTTTTAGTTGATTAACCTCTCATTTTCTACCTCATTTACTAACTTAAGCATTGCTGTCCTAAAGTGCCTGCTTGCTGTCCAGAATTTTCAGATTTGAGTTTCACCTCCAAATACTTCTATTCTTCACCAAAAGGTAGCCAAGACATCAATTTAGAACTCTCATATGTTATCCAAAACCCAATTAATCGATAACGACTATTTTGTAGAAGGGAAGAGAGGAAAACGACTTTTAAAACTCAAATTAGAGTGTGATGAGAAGAAAGCTAAGATAGGTGAGGAGTAAAATCTGAGAATTACTTAAGCTTTCAAACTCATTTAACAATTTGAAATTAGGTTTTCAAAATATTCTAAAGACGACCAAGCTTGCGTTACTACGGTCGAGATGGCTCGATACCAACTTTTGTGAGCACCGGATTTATTAGGCTCATAATACTTAGTCATCCAATTGACCCTAGTATTATCAACCAAATAACCCGGTCTCGAGAGATGTATACTCCCGAGATGCAGTATACATACCTCACAACAAAAGAATGTATCAATTCCATACAACACATAGTACATAAGCAACAAACCGAAGTTAATATTAATATGGAATAGCTATTACAAAAGAGGGCCCTTAGGCCAAATAGCAACAATTCTAAAAAGATAACAGCGAAGCAAAAGTGCCATAAAGATGGCTATAACACAAAGCCAATCGGTGTGCCTTAACCCTAGGCATCGACCGGACCGCCAAGCTAGCCGTCAAGAAGCCGCAACACGTGGGACAAAAGTGAGGCTCTAGGATCTCACCCTCTCCCTCTGCAACAAAAGCCACAAAATGCCACAACCACGGGCGGATGAGTACATAAAGTACTCCATAAGACTTACGTGTAAGATAACAGGCCTATAACATATGCTACATGCAAGCTTTATGTAAGTGGAGGTTGTATGTCTCATTTAGCATAAAGCAACATTTATTTGCAATAACATAATAGATTGAAGGCAATTTGGCAAAGCATTTTTAATTGTTGAAATAACAACGTGATAATACATAATAACAACAACATGAACAACCTAGAAGTGACTAACCCATTAGTCACCACAACAATAGCATGAACTCCCCGTTCATACCAACCAAGTCAAGTTTTAATTAAATGTTGTAGGCTAGTTCTCACGGGCGTGCCGGCGTGTCCATAACCTAGGGCGAGGCTATTGAATAGTTTTATCCCTGCAGGGTGTACCACTGTACCCACGTCGAGACCGCCTTTCCTTTAAGCACACTTCCAAGGTATGCGGCACGGCTAAGTCCTCTGAGACATTTCCAATGGACAATGCTAATTCTGAGTCGCACAACCCACGGGGAGAAGGAGACATTAGACGACCTACCCGGAAGCTAATGCTCCCCTCCCACACCACACACACACATTTTATCTTTAAAACCACCAACCGAGCGACCCCAATTAACACCCTCCAAAGTACTTAGTCAAGAGGGGTCCCATTTCCCCCTCGTGTGGTTAGTACGCAATATGCTCGATCTGGAGGCGCAAGTAACTCGGTCCTTAGGGACTTAGGCATACTTCCACAATCCAAAAACCACACCATTCATCCAATATGCCCAAGTCTAAACAATCTTTTATTTTCAGATTTTTACTTTACAAATTAACAAAGCACAAGTGCTGGACATAAAGGAGTAATATTTAGATTTGTGTGATCAAGACCATCGACTAAGCCGATGATCGCCCATTTCTACCGTTATCTAAGCGTTGCTAAGCATTTGAAATCACAACTACTAAGTGATAGGAGTTCATCCACGAACTCCAACCACAGCAAATAACCTAGGCTCATGGTAGTAAAGACATGGTATTCCTACAGATTATGCAACTATAGGATCCACTAACCATAATTAAAACAAAGTAGCAATGCATACATAGAGTTTAAACAACATAATAGACTTGCAATTATAGGATGAATCATGGTCAAACTGCTTGCCTGGCTGTTGAGGTCACTTTGTTGCGGAGGATCGTTCTCGGGATTACCACAAATGTCGAACCCTAACGAAAAGGCGATAAAGAGTAGATAAGAATAAAGAAAAGCAACAAGACCCAACAGCAAAAGTTCTCCGAATGATTTGAAATTTTTATAGCAGCAAGGTATTGATTTAACATGAATATAGAAACAAGAATCAACTGATTTGGATCTTTAATGCAAAAGATATGATCAAAACAATTCAATTCGGCCAGAAAAATCCAATTTAAATTAAAAGGGCTACTGTTCATAAAATATTTTCTAGGGTCTTCTGGACATGAAATTTTACGGTAGATAGGTAATGACATTCTAAGACTAATGGAAGTGGTTTCAACTCTTTTGGAGTTACATTGCAACTTCTACAATTTTTAAAGACAAGAACTTGAACAAAATTATAATGCATAATTATTTCTCCTAGACACAGTAACATGTTCAAAACTATTTTTCCTAGCAAGTTCATTAATGGAGGAATCCAACAAACTTGGATTCACTCCAAAATCAGTTACAGAGAATTAGTTATGTATTTTATAAGTTACAATGATTTTTAGAGAAACAATTAAAGCCTATGCAAAGTCAAAGTTAATTCTGGACATTATTGCAACTAAAACATAATTATAACTATTTTTAGATTGAAGTGTAGGTAATAACAGAATTAACAAAGTTGAGTTTAGCTAAAAAGGATTTATATTGAATTTGTTATGCATTTTCAATTTAACAGAAATTTTATTGCAATTAATAAAGCTGAGAATGATTAAAATCTAATTTCATGCTTTTCTGGAGTCATATTAATCTCTAAACATTTTTAGATTAAAGTTGAGGTTATAACAGGATTAACACAACTGGAATCATCTAAAATGAATTAACATGAAAAAGATATGCATTTCTAAAGATTAATACCTTTTTCAGGTTCATAAATAAATCCATCGGAAATTCTAAATCTTGAAATCTCGTGGGCGATTGTGGGCGTCGATCCTGGATCGGACGGTCCAACGACCACGAGGCACAAAGCAAAGCGGCGCGTGAAAGCGATGAGCGGGGCCGTTGATCTTGGATCCAACGGTCCTCGTTGAATCCACCGCGACGCGTTTGGATTCAGCAGCGAAGCGGCGATGGTGGTGGGCGTTGATCTTGAGATGGGCGGCTCACGACCACGCCTGATGAACTACAAATGTCGGCGAATCTCAACCACGGATCGCGAAAGCGGACGGTCCATAGTGGACAAAGAACAAAACGCGGTGAGATCTAAGCCGCACATCCACGAAATGGAGGGCGACAAGGAGCCACGTCGACTCGACCGAAAAACGACAGCGGCGCGTCCGACAACGACCCGACGCGCTCCACGGCTCATCGCCGGCGACCACGAACCCGCGGCGGCGCGTGCCAAGGTTACCTACGGGTGCACAATAGCACCGTGGTCACGCCCGCACCACTCACACTCGCTGGAGTGGACTGGAGCGGCAGCCTTGGGCGAGGAGCGGCGGCGATGCTACGAAAACGACAGCAAGAACATTCAGCTCGCAATGGCTAAACCGGCGGTGCCAAAGCCACTAAGGACTACGAGGAGCATACGGAGGTCGCGGAGGCGGGAGAGGTCGGAGGAGCACTGGCGGCGAGAGGCTTGCGGCGGTGGAGACGAAGACGCGGAGAGTGACTGGGCCGTCGGTGAGACCGCGTCATCGGGAAAGGTTCCGCACCTCCTCTGATGCTACGGAGGAAGGAATCGAAGGAGGAGCACTCACCGTCGTTGGAGACGAAGAGGTGCTCACGACCGCAAAGAAATCCGAATTCGCCGCTACGGAGAGGCAAACCAATCGGAGTTAGGTGCTTACTCCAGAGGGAAGAGGAAGGAAGGGAAACAGAGAAGGAGCAAGGGCGCCACAGAGCACCGTTCCCACCGCGAGCTTCACGGGCGAAAATGGCGGCGAGTGCGAGTGGTTGTTTGGAGCTCGGCAAAGGCGAGTGGGTGCTAGCTAGAGCTCTTGGGTGTCGAAAAAAGCCCAAGGAGGATGCCAAGGAGCTTAAGTAGCAACGGAGGGAGAGAACAACGGTAGGGAGCCTCGGGTGCTCTGACCGGTCCAGAGAGCGACGAGGGCGATGGAAGCAGGTGAGTTCAGGGACAACGAGGGCGGTAAGTGGCGGGCATTAAATGCGCCTGAGCCGTTGGCTTGACCGACAGACAGGACAGGCGCTGCGACGTTCTCCTCTCTCTGCCCATGCCCATGGCGCGCGCTGTGCGGCGAGAGGAGGACGACGAACGGGGCCGTCCGATTTAAATCGTCTTGGCGGAGAAGAAGGGATCGCGCGGCGAAGGGTATCTTGATCGTGGGCGTTCGATCGACATCCAACGGTCCTGTGGCGCCAGCGCCGAGTCGCCTGAGGCAAGCTAGGAGGTTGAGTCGAGTGAAGTGGCTCGAGTCAGACTCGGGTTCAAGCCCGTGAAACAGTGAACTTTGAATTTGATTTTTAAACAGCAGACTTTGGGGGATTTAATTGGAGTATCAATTCAACCCCGAAATTTATGAAATTTTTACAGGGGCTTTATGACTAACATATTAACCTCCCATAAAATTTTCAGAGATGTTTGTGCAACACAAAATTCACACGAAATTCCAGAAGGATGGATAGTGAGGTTTGACCAGGGTTTGACTAGGTTTGACCTGCCTCTAAAATTATTCAAACAATTTCTAAAATTGTAAGAAAATTCAGAGGGCTTCAAGTCACCCAAGGAACTTAGGAAAAATATTTACCTAGGTTTGGCACAAGATTTCCCAAGGAGGTTTTTGATAGGAGTGAATTGGAGAATTTGATTTTTGAGTTTTGATTTTCTATAATTCCCTTGCAAGAATTACAGATTTGGGCAAGTATTCTCATTTGAAGAAAAAGTTTTAATTTCTCCTCATTTTCATTACATTTGAGACACACACTTAAGTTTGGGATGTTACAATGTTCTTTTCACGTTCGTTAATCCATGTTTAATGAGATGATGTTTTTCATTATTCATAATTCATTTCATTCATTCATTATTCATGTTTCGTCTACGGGAGTGGAATGTAAAGACCCATCAATTCCAGTATGGGCACATAAGACCCACCATTCCAATGTGGGCAGATTTAGATCCCCGTATGAAACGTTCTTCATACGGGCCTTGGATCCCCGCAATTTGATAAATCTGGTCTAAGTGAACACCGACGGGTGTGTCACTGGCTATACCGGTATAAGCAGAAGTGGAGTTCGTGCATTTCATTCATTCATATTCTATTCTATGAAGTTATGTTCTTATTCATCCATTCCACATTCGAATTCTATACTATGTTGTTATGTTCTTACTTAACCATTCTACGTTCGTATTCTATTCGGTGATTGATATGTTCTTACTCAGTATTGTTCATATTGTTCTGTTGTACTTGCTGAGTCTTGGACTTATTCTTGCCATGTTTATTTGTTTTAGGTAAACATTGAAGACGGCATGCATGGGAGGGAATAGTCACGGATTATTTCATTCACATTGCTTTAACCACCTTTAACTAGATGAACTTGTCATTACTTTCTATTGGATAAATGTTGAATTGTAATGATTGGAGATCTGGTGGTTGATGTCCCCTTTCATTATGATATGTTGAGTTATTCATTGCCTAAGATTTTCGTATAGTCTATTGATAAGTTTTTCATAGATGATTCAATATGATTAGGTGATTAGAGTTTGATATGTTGTTGAATTCTGAATCAATTCTTATGTTCATTCTATCATTTGATGATTCTTACATGTTTTATTTGATAGAATGCTGAAATTATTTTCGTACAATTGAGGTATGTTAGTCTTCTAGGTAATATCTTGGCTTCCGCATAGCCAGGGTGTTACAGTTGGTATCAGAGTGGGCTTTAGGTCCGTGGTAAATAAAATATTAAAATGACACACTGTGCACAGTAGGTGGGGTTTGGGTAATCCATTGCATCTGCATTTCTAGTGGTATGTTTCATCATGTGGAACTGTTCTTGAATTGCTTCTGTAATATCATTCTTGTTAATCTATGACACGTTATGATCTTCTATATCTATGAATTTATTCTATGATTGATATGAGATGAACCTATGTACATAATTGATCATATTCATTATGCGTGATGGTAAAGGGTGTTGAGAAGTTGAGGTCGTGGTTGTTGCCCTGGGTTTTGCCAAGCTACACCACCGTTCGTGATATGGGGATAGAGAAGTACTTACCCCTGTTCCATAGTTATGTGTTGAGCATGAGTTCTTTGACGAAGTTGTTGTCTCCCTTGAGCTTGTATTTGGTTTGTTAGTTGTAGTTTCTCGCAGTGGATGAATTTCCTGTGATTGGTGGTTTTAATGAAGCGGGCAAGTATCAATTGGTCTATTTGTTCTAAGAGACAAATATTGTTCTTCCGACTATTGTGATATTTCTGCTACTTGCGAACGTTGTTAATTTGCAAGATTGGTATTTTCACGGAAGTTCTATTTTTTTCTCTGTTGGAAAACGTAACCCATTTGTTCGCTTGGTATTTGGGCAAAGGAAGGTCTCTTTTGCAAGTTCTTTATTATGTGGAAGCTTTGATCTTGCGTATTTCTTTTGGATTAATTTCGGGGTTGAAGTTTAATGACTCTCTTTTATGAAAGAGTAGGTTAAAACCCTTCAGTGATGTATGGTCATTCTAAACTAAAGGTTTTAATTAAATAAAGTTATTTGGTATGTTACGAGTTATCGAAATGAGTTGTTAACTGGTGCAAACCAATGATTCTTAGTCAATGTCTTCAAAAGTGAAGTTAATTTTGCCTCGGTAACTATTAATCTTGACTCTGTCTTCTATCCAGATACATGATGAATTTTGTACAAATGCTAGATTCGCCTGAATTTTTTGCCTTGCTAAATTGTTGGTATAAGTATGAAGAAATGGATGAAGGTTGTTGTATTGACTTACGAAACATTGCCTTATAGATATACTATTGTTGAAGTTCAAAGATATTTCATTCTAATCTCTGAACAAAGGTAGGACTATGAAGGCTTCCATGATTAGATAATCATCGATTGTTAGTATTAATGGTTAGAGTGCTATTAGTGTGTGCCATATTGACGTTGAGCGTTAGTAAGGGCAAATGAGCGAAATCTAATAAGTGATTTGTAATAACACGAAACTTCGATTAGAAGAACCGCCATTGTTGAGTGTTGTATTGGTTGGGCTTAGTGGGCCGGCATTTTATGGGCTATTGGGCTTCATGGCTGCACCAGAACACTTAAGTATCAAACCAAGTAAACCCTAGCATGACCAGACCAAGTCAAAACAAACAAGAAGTGGTGGCGGACGGCTGGATCCAATGCGCCGTTGCTGCCTCTGTGCTGTCTACATCGACCTCCCGGCCTCCTCGCCGCTCCCCACCTCCCGTGCGGCCCGGCGCCGCCACTGCGCCGTCGCACTCCCACCTCCCTACAACGCCCCCTCCTCTCCCCATGGAGTAGCCGCCCCTTTTTCCCCTTGGCGCCGCCATGACCTAGGGCCGGCCCCTTCGCTCCCTTGGGTTTCTGTGTGTGAAACTTGTCCTTGTTCGCCTCTTTCTTTTGAAAAAAGATCAACCTTTTTGTGTTGCAAAGTTTTACAAAGCGTAATTTAGCAACTGTTTGGTGGTGGTCAAGTACCAGTAGTGGTGAGATTTTGCTTCCAAATTATTAGAGGATTAGTAGAAGATGAATTAGTCTTGATCTGTATCTTTTGGAGGAAATTTGATTCAAATGGGATGATTGTTGCTGAAGTACAATTGATTGGTGTTACGACCAAGTAAAACCTACGGTAAAGTGAATTCCAGAATTTTAGTTCATGTTGAAATGTTGGGGATCATCGAAGGTATGGAAAACTTGATCAAGTTATGGAAAGTCGCGATTGGAGTGTAGTGCGAGGTTGTGTATGTGATTCATGATGATGAGATTTAATGGGATAGTGGGAAATGTTGAATCGATGTAAAGAATGACTCGGTCTTGTTGAGTAACCCTCTGAGAGTTATAATCTTTGTAGAGGTAATATGGCCAGGAAAACATTTCCATGATGATGTTAATGAGTGAGCATGTTGGAATTGTGGAAATGTTAGGGATTTAATCTGATGATTTCTCAATCTATTATAAGAGAAGTTCGTTGTAGAGGTCTTGGAGGTTAAATTTGGGCTTTGCATTTTTTATGCTAGACCTTTGGTCGCCCAATGACTGTGTAGAGAAAATAGAATAATGGCTTCTCCTGAGCTGAGGAATGATCATTGATAGAACCCTTCTGATGTAGTGCATGAGCATGCGTATTGAGGATTTTGAATTGTTTATTCTCAAAAGTTTGAGGTGATGTGATGGTGTGAAATCTATTTCGAGGTGCTTTGGGTGCTATCTGTCAAATTAATTTCGTCAGTAGAAGGAGTTGACTAGAGTGTTTGGTGGGATCAATAGAGCCTCTCCACAAAGGTGTGGATGATATATTTCGGTTTGAGCATAATTTGAGGATACCAAATTAAGATGGTTTGAACTCGTGTATTATGTGATGAATTCGAATTCCAAGGTTTGTGAGGAATTTTATTCCTAAAAGAGAAACTGAGAAAAGGAATGTCTCCTCGGGTAGTGAAGAGTTTTCTTGATTCTCGTTTGAGCATTGTGATGTTGACGGATGTCTTTCGCAATTTGAGTTTGGCTTATTGTGGGCCTGTGTGGTCCTTATTAGTTCAGAAAGAGGAAAGGAAGTATTTGATTTGGTGTTTGAGCGGTTGCTCTTTTGGCTTATGTGGTGTTTATTTGCAAACAGCCTACTTGGAAAGCGGAAGGGATTTCATGATGAATCTTCGCTTTTGAGTTCGACCCTTTTTGGTGTAAAGTTGCCATTTCATGGTTGCGATGAGAATCCGTGATATTCAATGGGGTTCTGGTTACAAAAGAGTTGTGTAAAGCGAGTTCTGTTGCGTGTTTTTGTACCAAAAGGGAAGTTGGCTAGGTACATTGGTTCGTTTCGACAGTCGCAGGGATTATGAAGTTGGTGTATCGCCATGACCGTCTCGGGTCCATACGCAAGGGACGCAATGTCTGGTATGTTTTGGAGCTGAGTAAGACCCCACGTCCGAGTCTCGTCCGGTACGTATGCTGCAGAGGTCGGGACGAGCATTGGGGCATAAGACGTCGGTATCCATTGGGGTGCCATGGGCGCACCCATGTTGTTCATGATGTGACCTGGGAGCTGAAGACTCACACGTGCGAGCCATATCCAGGTGTGTTCTCATCCGGAACATGCTAATTGTTGTTTCATTTCAGCGGCATTTGTTCTTATGTTCATTTCGTCTGTTAGAATTCAGGGTCGAATTTTGTTAGGGGGGGGGTAGAATGTAATACCCCGAAACTCGATTAGAGAGAACTGCTTCATTGTTGAGTGTTGGCGAGAGTTGGGCTTAGTGGGCCAAGATTTTATGGGTCGTTGGGCTTCATGGCTACACCAAAACACTTAAGTATCAAACCAAGTAAACCCTAACACGACCAGACCAAGTCAAAACAAACAAGAAGCGACGGCGGACGGCTGGATCCAATGCACCGTCACTGCCTCCGTGCTGTCTACATCGAGCTCCCGGCCTGCTCGCCGCTCCCCACCTCCCGCACGGCCCGGCGCTGCCACTCTGCCGCCGCGCTCCTGCCTCCCTACGGTGCCCCTCCTCTCCCCATGGAGCGGCCGCCCCTTTCCCCTTGGCGCCGTCGCCCGGCACAGGGCCCGGCCCGCTTCGCTCCCGCCCGGGTTCCTGCGGGCTCCACAGCTACCCGACAGCCAGCTGCCCCGCCCACCGACCTCCACTCGGCTCTACTCCACCGCCCTTCTCGGCGTCGCTAAGCGCCGTCGCCGTCGCCGCCTCCTGGCTCCTCAACCTCTCCACGCTCTCCCTCCGCTACCCTCCCGCTTCAGAGGGCGACGACGACCGGAGCCCCCGGTCGGGCCCACGAAACTGGGCATCGCCGTGGAGGACGCCATGCCCCCGCCCCCGCGAGCAAGTCGGGTCGCGCTCCGCATCGGTGAGAACCTTTTCAACTTCATGCAGTCATTCTGCGGCACCGACGATGTCAAGCTGGTGGTGCCCACGGACATCCTGGACTGGTGGTTCCTCAAGTTCCAGGAGCGAGCCAAGAAGGATCCCACCTATCTCGAAAATTTTGACTTTTGAGAGCAAATGTATCGCCTTCTCAGTTTATATTGATGCGCTCTTTTCTTAGGTTCCTTTTGGTGCAAATTGATTTTGCAAGAAGTTGTCTTAGTAGATTATACTATTGGCAATGCCTGTAAGTAATGCTTAGTTTTATTGTGGTAGGAATGCTTGTTACCGATGGTCTTGTAATTTAGGCTGGGATTATTCTTGGTAGGTTTAGATTTCATGGCAAGATTTGGAGTAGCTTTCTTAGAGGGTGTTTGCTAGATGGCGTTGATTGTGTAGCTTCTCAATTTGGGGCGGTTAAAGGTGCCTTTTTCTAGGAGAATCATCAAGGTAAGATCTCATGGTGACCAGCTGTTAATGTTGTTCATGACTGGGTCGATTATGTTGAATGGCTGCCTTCCTATGTTAGGCATGTGAGATTGGTGCTAGCGTGTGCCATGACAGTTTATTGTCCTTGCAGAACCTTTGTTCACAAGCAGGAGTCTGGATTCCTCTTATTGCCAGAGCATGTCATGGTGGTGGTGTAGAAGATGCATGTTCCAGCAGAACACTTTTAGATGAGTTATCATCCTCTTTGTTTGATCAATTACAAGTGTACTAGAAATAGACGTTGGCCCACTTTGGTGAACTTGAACTAGTTTCTAGCCACTAGGGTCCTTTGTTATGTGATGTAGAAGGCTCTTATTTTGGCTCATTTGCTTTTTTAGAAGCTGGTACTATGGAGTATAAATATGGTCGAGTTGATGCTTCAAGGAGGTGGTGAACACCGGGGCTAAAGTTGTTCTGTCGTCTTCCGTCTCACGGTTGAAGCAAGTGCAAGTAGTATATAATAATGTGTTGCTTTATTTCATAAATTGACACTACTACGAAAAAGGCCTTCACAGACGGTTCAAAACGCCATCACGGATGGTTTCGTGAGCCGTCACGAGTTTATGGGTCGATAATGCATGAGGTCATCACAGGCGGTGCAGTAGATGAAACCGTCTATGATAGTCCACTACCACGAGCGGTTTCATCTACTGACTATTTGTAGTAGTCGACTATCACGAGACGGTTTCATCTACGAATCGTCATGGTAGTCTTTGCATTGCTAAATCTATTTACGTTTATTGGCTAGCCTCGGAAATGCTAGCCATGCCCTCTGAAAAAAGCACATCCAATTAGCATTCATTTGAAGCACATCAAAATTGCATTCATTTAAAACAATCACATCAATTCACAAATCAATTAACTAAAATTAACCATTAATGTACATTAATTTACACACATGTACCATTAAGTTCAATCTATCCCAATCAAGTTCAATCTATCTTGTGGAAACTCCCATACGGATTTATGACCTATCTGCAGGGAATGGCGCAAGGTATGATTGAACTTTTATGAGCTCGCTCTGTTCCATGCAGCTTAGTTGATGGTCACAACTTGTCGATAGGAAGATTAAATTTGTGCTTATATAAATTGGTAAGTATATATGAAATAATTGTTGAAAGATTGACAAACACGAGGATCATTGGTGATCGCGTGTCGATGAGTAGTTGCATGTTGTGGCAAACATATTATCCACGAGCGTTATGACGGCATTTCTTTGGTGGCTCTGCAAAAATAGAATTGGTTAGTTCGAGAGACATTACTACGAAGTGTTATATAGGATTAATGTGTACTAGCTAGCAATTACCGGGAATTTTTTATCATGTGACAGCATCTTTTCCCTGATATTCCATCCTCTAGCATGTAACACGTCGAACACCCTACGTGACTCCAAGAAGTTAGCCTTAGCCATTGCAAAGGAAGGAAAGACTACAATAGAGTTTCTATGGAGGAAATGTACGTGTTTACCGGATGATTAAATTCCGGATAATTGTGAAGTTGTGAGTGGCCCTCTGTAGGGAATCTAGGTATATTACCCATTTCCATTTTGGTGTAATTACAATTAGAATCCAGTGGTAGCTACACAGGTATGTCAGCATGGTCATTAAACCTAAGTTCGTGTTACTTATAAAGTACAAATCAACAAGTATAGCCAATAGTGCAACACTTACTTCTGGTTGTAGGGCAAAAGTATGAATTCCTTGTTGCGGTGAGCCATGAAAAAGTCTATAACGTAATTCTCGACAAATGTTGCATTCGCCGTGATGCTTTGCTCGGAGACAATGTGTGGGTCGAGGAAACCTACCAGTGATTTCCTTCTTTCGGCTTTAGAGATCATGTATCTATATACAAAAGCAAGGAGTTATATATAACATTTATCGGGATTACACAAATATTGACCGTGATTGTACACACTTACAGTGTCCAGCATCGTATGAGTGAGACGTCGAGCTCGTCGAGGTTGAAGAGACAGAACAAGTCGTCGAAGGTCACCATGAAGACAGCGTCTTGATGCACGTGGTTAAAATGATCCTCCTTGAACTTGACAGTGAAACCCGAGCGTCGTTGATCAACCGGCTTGTTGGACTGTTCCATGTACCATGTATGAAATACCGTGCAATCCGGTCCTAGGGTAGGGCTGTCTAACTTCTCGAGCAACGGCTCACCTAGCACGAATTTCTGGGCCAACGGCAAGAAGGGGATATTAGGAGAGGAGTCGATCGTCTTCAATTTGCCCTTCTTTGCCTCGCTTTGTATAGGTCGACTTCACAAGAGTCGGTGAGCCGAGTGTAGATGCATGTGATCGGCGGGCCCTTGCCGTGTCGGTGTAGGTAGCCGGTGCGGTCGGTCTAGTGGACTTGATGCCGTTGCAGGACATTCCCGTGAAGTTGACACCGAGCGGTAGCTCGAGCGGATGTCCTCCTTGGGCTCTTGGATGAATGTTCCAACGGCTTGCCTTAGAGTCATGACCTCATCGTTTGGGGGAATTTTCAGCGGGACAGCCTCGAAATTGGCACAAACACCATCCACATTCACTTTTGCGAAACCCGGCGCTAGATTTGCACCATGCACCAAAGCTCCGACACCAGATGGATACACCTAGCCCCAAGCAGCATCTAGGGCAACAGAGACATATCTCACTTGGAGCTTGCACTTCATAGCCACCTACGTACATAACGATACAAAATTAGCTACTCCAACAGGCCTATCAATGGATCGAGCATTCCAGAGATAATAATTATTACCTGGATGTCATCGACGGGAAATATGTCGTCACCTATTGGGGTAGGGTTAGGGTTGGACGCGCAGCTACTCAGAAGTTTGGGGGGACTGGCTAGCACAGTAGGGGTAGGGGCTTGCAACTGATTTGGGAGTTGCAATCCCCTAATCATTTCCTCAAAGGTCTCCATCTTATTTTGCTCGGATGTACGAATCTCCTCTCTAAGGGATTGAGTGACCTCATCTCTAATTTTTTCAGTGACCTCCTCTCTGATTTTTTCAGTGAGCTCATCTCTGAGGGATGCACGAAGATCCTCTCATAGCTTTGCATCGTGCTCGGCTTTGGCTCTCTTCCTACTCCGGTAAGATCCAGAGTCCGCTTGGAACCATTCTGCCCATGTAACATAAACACCAGCGCCTCTCGTGCGACCCGGATGCTCATTGTTTCCTAGAGCCGCGGAGAGTATATCTTTCTCCCTGTTTGCCTGGAATGAGCCTTGGGAAGATTGTGCACTCAGCGTTACCTACAATAACCCGACATGTCATTTCACTTCCTATGAAGTTATGGAGTAATTACAAACTAGGTAGTTCGATATCTTACGGTATTTGGGACACTTCTGAGTCTGCGGGGTTTGGAAAATCGCTTCCCGTAGGCCCAATCGTAACCTCGCAAATAACCCTTGTCGGGGCGCACATCAATGATCTCGGAAATGGCGGGGAGACATTGAACAGCTTTGCTGCTGTTCACGATCCCTCCATATCGGGGCTTTAGCATACCAGCAGTCTTTGAGTGCGTGGGGTGCTTGTTTTTTGCGGAGGGCCGTGTCGCCACACTTTCACTCCTAAATTCATCTGTCGTCTTCTTCGCCACAAACTCGGCCAGACTCTTCCAGAATGGATACTTGTGGAAGGCGCCCTCGAGATCCTTCTCCGTAGTTCTTGACAAGCATGCTCTTGAAGTTCTTCCACGCTTTGCACACAGCAGTAATGCGTGTCGTCGCCACTGAGTCCGGTGTTCTACCAGATCTCGAGCGATGCGAGAATATCCGCTAGCCAAGCGGTTTTGATTAGTCGGGCACCACCTTCCATGAATCGTAGGTGGCGCCGACCCGTTCCGTGCAACTATTCCGACCATTCTCCAGAATCACGGATCTTTGCTCGGCGAGGATTGATAGGGGTCCCAGACTGATCGACCTCCGTGATGGTAAATCGGCCCCCGGGCCTTTTCGATATTCCTCTTCTTCTACTGCGGTTGGATATTGTTCCAGAGGATGGTGCATCATCAGACACATGAGGCGGCGATGACGAAGAATGAGCGAAGACATCTTCACAAGAAATAGAACATCATGTGAACAAATGAAATCAGCATAAAGCTAAGATTTAACATTTTGATATTGCTATCAGATGTAGAGTAAGCATTCCAATTAGAGCTCAAGTACAAACCCGATTATCAAAACAATTTCAGTACAAGACTATTATCATCACAGAGCATTCATCTCAAGCCCACCACACCACATTGCAATATATTCGATGAGCGATATCAAAACAAATACCATATGAATAACTAACTAGAACAAATACAAATTCCTAAAACAAGTACAATTATCATGAGGGACCATGACAGATTATTGATAGAAATAGTTAGGGAAAGGGGCGTCGGGGTCAACAACTCGACATTGGTTACCTTTGGACGTCGAGGAGAAGGACGAGCAGGAGCGAGACGAGCAGCAGGATTTGTCGAAGGGGAGGCGCCACGTGCTCGAGGAGGAGAGGAGGCGGCGGGCTCGGGGCAGAGGCGTGGTGGGCTCGGGGGGAGGCACGTTGGGGTGAGGGAGGAGGCTCGGCGGGCTCGGGGGAGGCGCGCCGGGCTGAAGGAGGAGGCGCATCGGGGGAGGAGTCGCGTTGGGCTCGAGGAGGCGTCATCGACCACGGCGGCAACGGGCTCGGTGGAGGAGTGAGCGAGGAGTTGAGAAACTTAATCGTTTGAGAGTGGCGGCGCGGCAAACCCTAGCTAGAGTCCGAATATAAATAGGGATGGACATCACAGATAGTTCTAAATTAGAACCGCTCAGGATACATACTATCCTGAGCGGTTCTAATGTAGAACCGTCATGTGATATGATATCACGAGCGGTTCTAACTTAGAACCGTCTGTGATATGTGATGTATCACAGACGGTTTTAATAAACAACCGTCTGTGATATATTATCATAGACGATTTGTAGCTCAAACCGTCTATGATATTATTTTGTATTGGTTAATATCTAGATCTGTTTATTGGCTAGCCTCAGGAAATGCTAGCCATGGCCTCTGAAACAAGCAGAAAAGACAACAAGTACATTTATATATATTCAATTCACATTCATTTGAGAAACAATCACATCCATTTCACAGTAGAAATCAATTAATTAACTTAAATGAACTAAAATTAACCATGCATCAGAACGTACATATATATACACACATTGTTCAATTAATCTTTAAAAATTAGCCCTTCATGATGATCGACGCGTATGTAGCTAGTTTAAATCACGTTCTTCTTCCTCGACCCTTTTGCCGTTTCGAAAGGAGGCAACTCGTCAAATTGATTGTATTCTTCCTCGTCCACTACATTCTCAACTCCGACAATCCTCCTTTTTCCATGAAGAACTACGTGGCGCTTCTTATTTGCCGGTCGGTAACATAGAAGACTTGAACAACTTGGTTGCCAAGATCGAATGGTTCGTCTTTGTATCGACACGTTCGAGGTCCACGGTAGTGACGCCGTGCTTGTCGACCTTCACCGATGGGAGATGGACCCAATGGCACGAAATAGGGGATCTTGAAAAGCACGTAGTCAAGCTCCTATATCTCCTCTATTTGCCCATAGTAGGAGCTCCTCACCCATCGGTCTTGAATGCATCTATGTGGACACATTGCTTACGGTTAGTGCTTTTTATATCCTCGAGCCCTGCATATAGAATGTGTACCCATTTATGTCGTATCCTCGCCATGTTACAAGCGTAAATGTTGGCCCTCTTGCCAACCATGTCGAGATATCACTTGACGAGCTCCTAGCGAGTCGCTCCTTCAACCATTGGTTGAATCGCTGCATTGTGTTGTCTCGTGATCCAAACATCCGGCCGCACCGGATTACATTGCAAGCACATCCTTGTCTTTGGTCGATATCTGAGGACACTTGGTCATGTGTTGCAAGACCGTGAAATGGGCTTGAGCATACGCATCCATATCTGGAGTGATTGCTTTCCTTCCGATGGTCCCGATACCTCGAACCTCCCTCATGGCGAGATCGAGGCTCACCTATCGATTCGACTGAGCCATGTAATCGACCACGAACTCAATGACCTCTTCGGTTGCATAACCTTCGATGATCTTTGCCCTCTAGTCGAGATCGATTCCGTACATATGACTTGAGAATTCCCATGAACCTCTCGAGCGGGTACATGCTACGTAGGAATACGGGCCCGCATATCTTTATCTCCCTCACAATATGAACAATGAGATGGACCATGATATCGAAAAACAACGGAGGGAAATACATCTCAAGATCACATAGAGTCATCACCACCTCGTCCTGCAGGGCATCTAGTCCTTCGGGATCGATGACCTTCTGAGCAATTGTGTTAAAGAAATAACACAGCCTCATGATTGTCTCTCGGACCTTGATTGGCAAAATACTTCTAATTGCAATAGGGAGCATTTGTGTCATCAACACATGACAATCATGAGACTTCATGCCAATTAACTTCAAATGTTCCATCGAAACAAGTTTCTTCATGTTGGCAGAGTAACCGGATGGAACTTTCACACCTTGCAAGCACCAGCACAGTTCGGTTCTCTTGGCCTTGGACAGAGTGTAACAAGCAGGGGGAAGGTACGTTCGTCCTTTATCGGTTCTTGTTGGTGCTAACTCAGGTTTGATGTCCATATCAACCAAGTCAAGCCGTGTGTTGACACCATCCTTTGTTTTGTCACGAATGTTCAGTAAGAGACCAATCAAGCTGTCACATACATTCTTCTCTACATGCATGACGTCGATGCAGTGGCGAACTTCTAGGTGCTCCCAATAAGGTAAGTCCCAAAATATTGATCTCTTCTTCCACATGTTCTTCTTACGGGTCCTCGATTTACATCCCTTTCAAAGCACAACATCTAAATCCTTAACCATATCATAGACATCTTTTCCGCTTAAATGCCTTGGAGCTGAACTGTCCTCCTTCTCTCTATCGAACTGTTTCTTCATCCTACGGTATGGGTGAGCCCTCCGAAGGAACCTACGATGACGCATGTACACGGTTTTGCGCGAGTGATTCAGCCACACACTCTCGGTATCATCTAAGCAGTGAGTACAGGCTTTGGCCCTTTTGTACTACGGCGACAGATTAGCAAGGGCAGGATAATCATTTATGGTGCAGAACAACAAGGAACGTAAAGTGAAATTCTCTCGTTTGTCGCATCCCATACATGTACCCCTTCAATCCACAATATTTTTAGATCTTCCATCAATGGTGCTAGGTACACATCAATATCATTCTCGGGTTGCTTGGCCCTTGGATAAGTATCGACAACAAAATATACTACGCTTCATACACAACCAAGGAGGAAGGTTGTAGATATAGAGTGTCACGAGCCAAGTGCTATGTCGGTGCTCATGTTACCGAAAGGATTCATTCCATCTGTACTCAATCCAAACCTTATATTCCTCGGTTCCGCATCGAAGTCTCGCAAACCTCCTATCGATGTTTCTCCACCGGGCGAGAATCAGCAGGTGTCTTAACTTTCCGTCATTCTTACGCTCCTCTGAGTGCCAATCTGTGCAGCTTTGCATTCTTTGGGTTCGCAAAAACCGCTTCAAATAGGGAATTACAGGAAGATACCACGCCACCTTAGCAGGAGGTCCTTTCTTCACCTCGATTCCCTCGTCGTCATCTGATTGATTCTTACACTTGTATTGGGATGCGTTGCACACCGGACATACATGCATGTTTGTATACTCGTTACGGTAGAGGATACTGTCGTTCGGACATGCATGTATTCTTTCTACTTCCATTCCTAATGGACAAAGAACCTTCTTGGCTTTGTAGGTGGTTTTGGGCAACTCGTTTCCCTCCGGAAGCATGTCCGCTAAGAGACCTAACAGCTCCGTGAAACTCTTGTCGGACCAACCGTTGCTTGCCTTCAATTTCAGCAGTTTAAGCATGGATGACAACCTTGTGTATTCCGACTTTCAGCCCGGGAATAAAGGTTTCTCCGAGTCCTCCATCAAGCCCCGGAATTGAACATACTCCCTCTCATCATAGTTCCCTTCTGCATCGCGAATCATCTGATCTAGATTGTCATCATGCAGCCTATCTGAATCGGAACCACAATCGTCATCATTCGGCGGCATATCGTTGACTTCCTGTATAATATGCATATCGTTGACTTCCTATATAATATGCTCTTCACCTTGACTGGTCCAACATGTATAACCCTTTTTGAAACCCCTTCGAATCAAGTGTGCTTCGATCTGCGCTCGGTTGTTAAACATCTTCAGATTCTCGCTTAATCAATGCATGGACAATACATATATTCCGCCCCTTATTCAACATATCCTCCTCGGCGGCTCTTGTAAGCAGACACGCCATTAATGTACTCTTCACTCACACGGTTCTCGGCATACATCCACTTCGTCCATCACACGGTTCGTATTGAAAACGCTAAAAATAAATAAAGGGTGACTTGGCGTATTTTACGAGGCTTAATTACGCTTTTTTTATTTTTACATTTTTCTGGATTTTATTAACTTACATGTGGGCCCTACTTGTCGGTGACTCATTTTTATTTCATGATTTTATTTATAAAATCTATGGCGATCCCACATGTCATAGACTCGTTAGTTTATTAACTAAATGATTAAAAAGCAGTAGGATTTGAAGCTCAAATCGGGCATAGGGTGACATCGCATTGCTAATATCGTGGCTCGGCCCTAAGGTCGCTTTGGCGAAGCCGACAAGATGTCCTGTGGCGCGCTGAAACTAGCGATTCGGCGTAAACGCTGAAACTACTCAAATTAAAGGATGCTTATGCTCCAATAGCTCACCTCGATCACGAGGAAGGTGTCAATGAAGTCGGAGAAGGTCCAAGGCGGCTGGTCGTCGATCGGTGAATAGAGGCGACGACGGCAAGCTCCTCGGCGACAATAGATGAAATGGACCACATGAGCGGGCCGGCTCAGTGAGTTGAGGCGATACTCAAACCAGGCACGGAGTGGCGATGGACTCACTGGTCTTGGAGATCTCCCATGGTTACCGTAGCGCCAGAGATGAGGATCAAGAAAACTCTGTTGGCCGGGGAGCTATATATGTACACTGCACCGTCTGTGATGAGTTAATTATCACGGACGGTTTTTAACAAAAACTGTCTATGAAGAGGTCATATCACAGACGGTTCATGTTTGGAACCATCTGTGAAGTATCACAAACGTTTTTGACCAAAAACCGTCTGTGATATTGGGTAATATCACAGACGGTTTTTACCCAATATCATAGACGGTTTTTGGTCAAAACCGTCGTGATACTTCATGATTTATTCCAAACATGAACTATGCGTGATATGACCTCTTCCTGAGCGGTTTTAGCGTGGAGAATAACACGACGGTGGGTAAACAAAAGCATGCGAGATTGTGTTTATCTGAGCGGTTTCGATGAACCGCTCTCGATCAGCATCGGTATTAGCATTTCTATAGTAGTGTGATGAATGCCATGGTTTAATGATGAAGCTTTAAGTTCGATAATGATGGTGAGTATTACTTTCCATGTTGAGTCAGTAACATGTTTTAAACTTTGCATCATGTCATTCATTTCTGAACCTTGAACTACGTGGTAGCCAAGGGGTTGTTTCCTTGAGGTCTCCGTCAGGCATTGGATGGGTGCTAGGCCCCCATCATGCATTGGACGGGCTTTGTTCCCCACACCCGTGGAAATTCATGTAACTAATCCGGTGAGATCGGTGAGAACTGTTACATGACTTGGAGTGTGGGCTTGGATCCCTGTGCCTAGAGGGCACAGGCCATGAGTAGGTATCGACGGATACCCTAATCGGCATTATCGGTAATTGCAAAGAAGTGAAGAGGTGCATTCATGACATATTCATTGCATTTCTGCACAAGATATGTATTTGTTTGTTTAGTATATAATGTTGTTGTTTGTGATGGGATTGTTTTCCCCTTTGACTACTTATGATGATATCATAAGAGATGGATTGTGGTATTTAGTGTTGTTGCTCATGATGGGATGGTTTAATCCCTTGACTACTCATGATGCTATCATAAGAGATGGATGGTGGTAAGTAATGTTGTTATTCATGATGGGATTGTTTCCCCCTTTGACTACTTTTGATGCTATGTTTGATTTTCTATTGCACTTTGCTGAGTCGTAGACTCACACTTGCTATGTTGTGTTTTCTAGGTACCTCTCGAGGCAGCGGCATGCATGGGAAGGGGTAGACTTGGTGCACGTCACATAAACACAAACCACAAAGAATAAACTAATTCATACTCTTGATAATTCTTTTAGCTTCAATTTGTGACCATCCTTCATGGTGGGTGATTTGTCTGTGAGCATGGACGATCCACCTAAGTTCTTAATCCTTCGCCATTTAAGTTAATTTAAGTCATTCAATGGATTAGACGGTTTTATTTCGGTTATTTTATCATCCTCGCTGCTTGTTTGGTCAATGATGCTTTAGATGTAGCTATGTGGTCATTATCTGCTTGAGCTTAGTAATGTTGGACTGTTTTAACTTAGTTGTCAAAGAGAAGACTTCCTAAGTTGATTTATGCTCTGTTGATAAGTGGTATCCTTTTATTGAGAAATTATAGATTGCGATAGCGTTGATGTTTAAATTGGATGATTGAAAATATTGATTGATGCTATGTTAGAATGTTAGAACCTTTGTATAATCACCCATACAAATGAGATTCTGCCGAATTTTTGAGAAATGTCTTAGTTCTAATTGGTTAAAATATTATTGTTTGATGGATGGTTGAAATTATTCCGTATTATTGTTGTACGTTAGTCTTTTAGGTAACATCTTGGCTTCCGCATAGTCAGGGTGTTACATGATTTAAACTGGTGTGTTTTATAAATTTGTCTTGTACTAGTGTGAGCTTGTTAAAAAAGAGGTTTGTTTCAGCTTTGTGGCTTTCGCACTAGGTTTCTTTTCTAGAATAAGTTGTTATTACAATCCCATATGATACTGGAGATTTTATGTCATGATTTATCATGTTTCTTTTGAAAGATTTATTGATGTGATAGTAAGGTAAATTGAATGTTACCAAGAATGTATGTTAATGATGTTAATAAAATGGTCAGTAATGTGAGGGTGATGTTGATTCTTTTATAGAGAAAGAAATTTGATCGTCTTCCGTGGTATTTCTTAAATGATCATATTTCAAGTTTTGCGTTCTTGATCTTTTGGGGATTCAAGCTTTATGTGGTAAACGAAGTTTGTCGAGTAAAGCCACATGTTGCAAAGTTCTAACGATTCTTACGTAATTCAAGTGATTTGATCTTGAATGCTTGTTTGTTCTTATCTGTTAAAGTTTGATATTCTCTTCTTGTGAGGCCTATGCTCTCAACTGTGGACTCCACTTATGTTTTATGATTTTATTGCCTAAATGATTATTTCCCTTGGTCCTGTGTTCACTGCGAGTGGTAAATGTTTTTCTAGTTGGTGAAAATTGTTTCATTTGTCTCTTCTGTTGAGAAAGAATCAACATATTAGATTCACAAGGGGCTTTCGAGGTGTCTATTAATTGTTGTTGTGAGACCTCGGGTTGTAAGTTATCGAGGAGCATTAGAGGATGAATTGGTTTCGTGTATCATTCTTGGAGAGAATCTCAGTTATACAGATGTCTGTCTTTAAGACTAAACTAATTGCATTGTTGCAATTAATAGAACCTATAGTGATTTGTGATCCTAAGTTTTTTGTTCACTTTGGGTGGAACATTAGAATTATCAAAAAAATAGAAATCTTGATCGAGTATGATTAGATTTTGGGAATTTTATTCATCGAATCTGGGGATTTCCCTAACATTTACACCAGAAGTTCATTCTAGGAGTCTTGGGGGTTAAATTTGGGCTTTGTATTTTTATGCTAGAACTTTGGTCGTCCAAAAGTACAAATGAAATTTGTATAGCAAGTAGTGACACTTACCCCTGGTTGTAGGGCACCACTATGTACTTCATGTTCGTCTGACGAAGCAATGACCTCGTTATGTATTTCTCGACGAAGGATGAGTCTTGTTGGATGGTTTGCAACGATACCACATGTGGGTCGAGGAAACCCAATCGGTTCTTTCCATTCCGGACATTTTTCAAAGATGTATCTATACATAAGCAATGAGTTGTGATATTTATTGGTATTACATGAATGTAGAACTTGATTGTACGCACTTACAGTGTCCAACATCGTAGAAGCGAGACGTCGAGGCCAATGAGGTTGAATAGTTCAAATAAGTCATTGAAGCCCACGACGAAGTACCTCGTCCCGTTGAAGAAATGCTTGTCCTCGTATCTGACGGTGATTCCAGTATCGCACCCCTTCTTTTGGGTCCTCGCCAAGTACCAGGCATGCAAAGCCTGACAAGCATATCCAACGTGCATTATCTGCGTCGAGCACAATGGTTTTCGATGATGTAGTTCCGGGCATCGCGGACTTCCGGACTTAGGAGGTGCCTTAACGTTTGTGGATTTCGATTTGGCCTTAGCGATTGGCGGCGTCTTCTTGTGAGACGACTCAGAACGGATCTGACGGCACGCTTTTTGTTGTTCTTCCTGCCTTTCTCCAAGGAATCGAAGAGGTGGCCTTATGAGGCTAAACATGAGGTGGAGTCATCGAGGGTCCCATTGAGAGGAATGGTCATGTCCAGATCGCGGCCTTCGCTGGGTCGAGGCGATGTCCTTCTTGGGCCATTTGGATAAAAGAGAGGACGGCATCCCTAGTGTTGTGATCTCTTCGTTCGGGCAAATCTTCAGCGGATGGCTCGAAATTGACATGTACCATATCCACCTAGACCTGGCGTAACTGCGCGCCCGGTGGCATCAGGTCTTTGCCTTGCCCTTCCTCGTATGGATACACCATCCCTCGCAACCTCAATACAAAGGACCCATCCATCCTCACTTGGAGCTTCAGGCGTCGGCTCCTACAAAATGATACGCAATTAGCTAAGGCATCCTATAGGTCTATCTTTGGTGCATTCCATAGATGTACGCTACCTTGATGTCGCTCTATCGGTGTCGGACGTCGTCATGTTCACAATTATGCGTGGACGTGATGCTACTCCGACGTCGAGGAGGACTGCCTCCCGAATTAGCGGGGGCGGCTTGCGACCGCTGGCTCATGAGTATATCCATTTGACTCCGCAATGCTGCCATCTCTACTTGAAATTGGTTAGTAATCATCTGTACCAACTGGTTGTCGTGCTCGGCCTTGGATCTCTTCCTAGTCTTATACGTGCAGTAGTCGTCCGCGAATCCATGACTCCAAGGTACGTTAACCCCAAGGCCGCACGTGCGACCCGGGTGCTCCTTGCTTCCCAAGGCCGTAGATAGTATATCATTCTCCCTGTCTGCATGGAAGGAGCCTTGGGAAGCTTGGGCAGTCAAGTCACGCTGCAAGAGGTCATCATGTTATTATAGGCACTATGAAGTTATGGACTTATTAACAACTTAGTAGTTCGACATATTTACCACACGTTGGGACACTTCCTGGTCTGCCGGGTTTGTGAAGGAGATGCTGCCCGAAGACGAGACTTGTGCCCTCGCTTTTAACCAGCTTAGGGAACGCGGGTCTGTGACATCAGGAAACGGGTTCTCCTTCTCCGCCGCCCATTCCTCGTATTTACCCGCACTCAGCAAGGCCGAAGTCCGTGCGGGTGAGTGTTTCGTGTCTGCAGAGCTTTGTGCGCCGTGACTTTGCTCCTTAAATTCGCCGTTGTTTTCATAGCCACAAAGGTGTCCCATGCTTCCCGTCAAGAATTTGTACTGCGCGAAGGGCGTTTGACCCGTGTTCATGTACTTCGTGACAAGAATGCTCTTGAAGGTCCTCCACGATTTACCCATCGTGAGCATCGCCGTCCGTCGCCGCGTGCGCTACATGTGCTTCGAATAGTGAACTTCTCCGAAAGTTACGTCCACGCCTTCGCTTCTTTAAATCGTCACAGTCCTTCCACATTGGTGTGGTGATGAGGACCCATTCCTTGAAGTATCCCGCAGATGGTCCGAAATCTCGCCACGATCTCTTGGGACTCAGAGGGACCCCAAAGTCACTGACCTCCGTGATGACTAGTCGACCCGTAGGTATTTTCGATTGTCCTCTGCCATCTCGCTTCCGTGTCATTATCGTCGACGGTGACGGCGGCCTTGTCGGCGCCTCTTCCATCTGCGACGTCGGTGTCGGCGGCCTCGTCGGCACCTCTTCCATCTGCGGCGTCGGTGACGGCGGCGAAGACGGTGCCTTTGCCATCTCGCTTACTTGCTATCTATATAAGTTACATATGCAATAAAATGGATTGCAAGTGTCCCAAATTAACATATACATTTAAACTTAATAATATGCTCAACATGTGCAATATTAGCAAATAATCATAAATAATTCCAAATAAATATGAAACAATTAATCTCGTGAAGAAGTACGAGGTTGACAATAGAGATCAAGATGGCAAATGAAAAGTTGAATGAGCTCATACAGTACTAACATTCCTTAATCCACTAGCTTCTCTAAGGAAGCCTACTTCATCGAGGTTTACACCTTTGGTGTGTGTCATTTGTTTCATGCCGTGGAGGACCTGGCATGAAACAAATGGCACACTCCAAAGGTGTCGATCGACGAAGAAATGCTAAGCAAAGGTTTAATCTCAGAGGGCTTGCCGCCTCCTGCTCCTATTATGTGCTCTCGTAAGGAGAGTAGCTAAAGAACAAGTCTTTGCCATCTCAATCCTATTGTCTATACTCTTCATCGACCACGACACCGGAGTGTACCATATGCTTCTTGCCTTGGAGGATTGGCAAGAAGTAAAGGTACACTCAAGTGTGTCAGATCGATTTAAAGAAATGCTAAACAAAGGTTTAATCCTGTAGAGGGCTCGCCGCCTCCCTCGCTCCTATTCTAACACTCCTAACACTCCTTAATCAACGAAGCAAAGGTTTAATGCTTCATGTACGAAAGACTAGCCTTTAATGAAGACATAGAAACAAAATAGAATCAAGTAAAACTTTCTTTACGGATTGATGATATTATGTGCTCTCGTATGAGAGTAGCTAAAGAACAAGTCTTTGTCATCTCAATCCTATTGTCTATACTCTTCATTAAATGAATATGATAATATAAATTCAAACTATGAGCTCTAAACAATACTTTGCTTAACTGTCAAACGATCTCAATCATAATCTAAAACAGATTAAACTTCCATCAAACAGAGGTTGACTACGAGAGATCAAGATGGCAAATGAAAAGTTGAATGAGCTCATGAGATAACTAGAAGAATCACAAACTAGTCAATAGAACTGATCAATTTGCAATAGAACTATGAGCTCAACCAAAGTAACCAATTAACATTACATCATATTGACAAGAGCAAGTAATACAATAGAGCTCAAGTATGAACTAACAATCACATTCAAACTCGAAGATAAGACGAGTTCATCACAGAGCATGTCAACAAAGCCCACCGATCTTGTGATCTTTGCATAGATAGAAACTAGTGATACAAATCTTTTGCCCAAGCCTATCTTTGCCCGAGCCTACTTCATCGACCCTGACACACTGGAGTGTACCATTTGCTTTTTGCCTTGGAGGATTGGCAAGAAGCAAAGGTACACTCAAGTGTATCGAGATCGACGAAAGAAAATGCTAAGCAAAGGTTTAATACTTCATGTACTGAGAAGACTAGCCTTTAATGAAGACATAGAAACAAAATAGAATCAAGTAAAACTTTCTTTACGGATTGATGATATTATGTGCTCTCGTAAGGAGAGTAGCTAAAGAACAAGTCTTTGCCATCTCAATCCTATTGTCTATACTCTTCATTAAATGAATATGATAATATAACTTCAAACTATGAGCTCTAAACAATACTTTGCTTAATCACAAATGATCTCAACTGATAATCTAAAACATATTAAACTTCCACCAAGCAGAGGTTGACTATAGAGATCAAGATGGCAAATGAAAAAGTTGAATGAGCTCATACAGACTACTAGAAGAATCACAAACTAGTCATTAGATTACCAACGAAAACTGAATACTCTCAACAGAACTGAACATGAAGAATCAGAGTAACTAGCTTTCAACCGAAAGTAACCAATTAACGAGACATCATATTGACGGTAGCAAGTAATACAATAGAGCTCAAGTATGAACTAACTATCACATTCAATCTCAGTATAAGACAGAGTTCATCACAGAGCATGTCAACAAAGCCCACTGATCAATTTGCAACAGAACGATGAGCTCAACCAAAAGTAACCAATTAACAGTAGATCATATTGACAAGTAGCAAGTAATACAATAGAGCTCAAGTATGAACTAACTATCACATTCAATCTCAAGATAAGATGAGTTCATCACAGAGCATGTCAACAAAGCCCACGATCAACAAAGCGAATCGCCACAGAGGAGCAATACTCACAGAGAGGATGCCGCACAAGAACTCACGGTGCAAGGAGGAGGCCGACACGGGAGGAGGACGGCAGGGGAGAAGGCAGTGCAGAGGAGGAGGACGGCGGGGAGAAGGCAGTCTGAGGAGGAGGCCCACACGGGACGAGGACGGCGGCGTCGAGGCGGGAGGCGGCGTCGGGGCTTATGGCCAGGAGGTGAACAGGCGCCGTGGTCGGGGCGGCACCGAGGTCAAGGCGCCGAGGTCGGGGCGATGGCACCGAGGTTGAAGGCGCCGAGGCGGGCGCCGAGGTTGGGGGCGGCGGCGCCGAGGTCGTAGTCGGCGGTGAACTACGAGCGAGCCCTAAACCCTAGAGGAGGCGAACGAGCGCGCGAGAGCCTAAGGGGCGCAGGAGAGGAAGTGACAAGTGAGAGCAAAACCCTAGCGTTTCCCGCCTTATAAAAAGTATATCACAGACGGTTTCTAACGAGAACCGCTCAGGATGATAATATCACGATTTGTTCTATAAACGAACCGTCTATGATATGGAACGATCACGAGCGGTTTTCACTACAACCGCTCGTGATATGGACGCCTCACAAACGGTTTTTAAATAGAACCGCTCAGGATTCCTTTTCACAGACGGTTGTACAGGCCAACCAACCGTCTGTGATAACTCTCTTCATTTTCCCGTGTGTCTCTTCGTCTTCATTTTCCTGCATGTGTCTCTTCGTCTCATGATCACACGGCGCGGCTTCATCTCTTCATTTTCCAACGTCGCTACAGCTCCCCAAATATCTCTTCGTCTCCCATTCCGGCTTTAGAACTTGTTCTATATATAGATGTGTTCCCTTCTACAATGTATTTCACACAACCTCCTTGATCCCCTTTCTCCACAAAAACAGAAATGGCTGCCTCCTCTTAGACACGCCTTTGTCTGGCGCACCTCTCTCTCACAGACGTTGAGTCGTCTTCTTGAAAGAACACTATTTCAACAATGTCTTCACTCCTCTGTCCGAGAATTTGCGGGAGCGGGTGACGCCACCTTCCGCCGTCTTGACATTCTCCTCCGCCGTGTCTTCCGGGTGATCTCCCACTTTCGGCGAGTTTACCATGTCGTCGACGTGGTCCTCCAAAACGACGTTGCACGTCTCCAGGAGGCCTGTCGTCACTTGGACTACTTAATCGAGGCAAAGACGATCGAGTCGACTGTGCCGAGACCCCTCAAGCAAGAGAAGAGAGCCTATGGGCTCAATTCTTCTTGGTTCAAGAGTCCGAGGGTCTTCGGGACACACTCGAACGAGCGCGTCAGCGGGTGGACGCATTTTAGGCTTCGTTCGATCAAGAACCGTCCGCCGCCGACGCCGCCGCCTACGAAGTATTGAAGACGAAGATAGCAGCCTACCTCTGCCACTAGATAGGTTTCTAGTTTTTTAATCTTTTGTAAGTTTAATCGCCACGTTGTTTGGCTATATATATGAAAATTCCAAAATGAAAAAAAAAAGTTTGGAGGTGAAGTTACTATATCTATTTGCCCATAGTAAGAGTTCCTCATCCCATCGATCTTGAAGTGTGTAGGTATGTTGATCTGGAGCCGCCGTGGGGTCGGCCGGGTTGCTCCATCGCGGCAAAGGGCGAGAGGCGGCGTCATCGCGGCCTGCGGCGATGGACCTGAGACTTCGATCTTGGCGGAGGATCGGGGATATCACGAGCGGTTCTTAATAAGAACCGCTCAGCGATAACTCAGATCACGCAGCGGTTCTAAATAAGAACCGTCAGGATAATTCGTATCACGCAGCGGTTCTAAATAAGAACCGCTCAGTGATACTACGACGCACGTTGTAACATAATACCGTCTGTGATTAGGGGGATTATCACAAACGGTTTGTGAATAGAACCGTCTGTGATAATTCCGCATGCGATATTTGTCAACCGCTCGTGATAGATGACTATCACAAACGGTTCTAAAAAATACCGTCTGTGATAGTTGTTCGCGCCGCCACCGAGTTGGTGACCCATTTACACGCGGTTCCAAAGGAACCGCTCGTGATGGGGCGTCTACTATAGCCTGTTTTGTAGTAGTGTTATAGGGCGAGATATCACGAGCGGTTCTTATAATGAACCGCTCGTGATATACAACTATCACCGACGGTTTTAAATATAACCGTCGGTGATAGTTCACGAGCGGTCTTTGTTTACAACCGCTCGTGACATCGAGATTATCACGCATTTATTATTTAAGCGAACTATCGGTGATAGATCACGACGGTTCATTAAAGAACCGCTCGTGATCTTTGAGATTATCACAGCGGTTATTTAACCGAATCTGTCGGTGATAGATCACGCATACTTCATTAAAAGAACCGTCGTGATCTCGGAGATTATAACGAGGCGGTTCTTAAAGAACTGTCAGTGATATATCACGACGGTTGTATTAATGAACCGTCAGGATATATGCCTATCCTGCACGGTTATTCATAAGAACCGCTCGTGATAGGCCGGCGGTCTGAGATGCCTCATAATGACAGACCCAACACAGACGGTTCCAAATGAACCGTCTGTGATGCGGCGTCTACTATAGCCTATTTTGTAGTAGTGGATGAATTTATCGTTCAACCTGATCGATCCCGTTCCTTCAATTTGCCCTTGTGCATCATCTCCAAAGGTGATGAAGTCATCACCCGTCGACCGCGTGAAGGAGGTGAACCATTTTGAATCTCCGGTCATGTGGCGTGAATACCCGGAGTCAACGAACCATGTGTTCTTCCCCCTTCCGCGGCGATCCTAAAAATCAAGGCACAAAAGATCGATGTGTCTCAATACTGGGGTTAGTTAAATATGACTTAGGAACCCAGTACTGAGACACACATCTACGAGTAGTATGCAAAGCAAAATTGCTATCCTTGATCCTACTTGAAGTTCTATTATGATCAATGGTTACACGAACATGAGAAGCATCCTGTCTAGGAACATGATGATGATGAGTATGTGAAACAAATCCTAGACCATGTTTCTTATTTTCTGAATGACCATGTCTCATAAAAGCTCTAGGTTGATGAGATAAAATTCTAGAAAGATTTCTCCTAGAAGTTTTCAACCTATGTCAACAGAACTCAACCAAAAGCCCATCCTTCTTGCAAAAGGTGCAATGGTACTTGGTACCACTAGGAGAAGCACCTTTTGGCTCAAAAGATGGTTGGGCAAAACCTGCAGATTTGAAAATTATTTTTGCAGGTTGGGTTTTGAATTCAACTAAGCCATTTCCAAGACTTGAATGACATTTGGCTTGGACTTGTCTTTGGCAAAGTTGTATCCTAACCCTTGCTTCTTATAAGGAGTTTTAGACTTGTCAAGAATCATGTTTAACTATTTTTCACCATTAGAGAATTTTTCTAGGGTATCCTTAAGATAAGCATTCTCTTTTCCAAGATTAACACATGATTCACAAGGTTTAGCCTTAATGGCTCTAGCATGTTTCTCCTTAAGAAAAGCAACTTTAAGCTTAAAGGCTTCACATGAAGCACAAGGGGCAGAATCAATTTTGTCCTTAAGCTTGGCAAATTTAGCTCTAACTACTTCTATTATGTCTTTAACTTCATGTTCACGTTCTAAGCAGAAAGAGCAAAAGCTAGATTCAGCCTTATCAGAAACAACCAAGTTGCTAGACTCTAAGCATTTTTCACAAGGAGCAGATTTAACTTCAATTAGCTTAGTCCTAGCATTTTCTAGTTGGTGTAAGGCGACATCATGAGCAATTGCAATTTAGACAGTTCAGAGTGTAAAGCATGGCAGGATGAACATCCATCAGCATCAAGACCCTTAGCATTCACAAGCTCTAATGTTAGATTATCAACTTGTGACTCTAGGTCCTTATTCCTAGCGATGGTAAACTCTAAAGCCTTATCCTGACTAAGCAGTTGCTCAAAAATGGTATCGCATTAGCAGAGAGAACATCATAGGATGGAGGTACCTCATCGTTGTCATCATCGTCGACGGAGTCGGCCATGAAGCACATGCTGGTGAAGTCCTTGGCCTTCCCTTTCTTCTTGTCTTGATGAAGCTCCTCCTCCTTGTCCTCCTCGCTCCCGGAGTCCACATCGCTCATGGATTGCTCTCCAAAAGTGGCAAGGACCTGGTGAGCCGCCTTCATGAGCTTGGCAGCATCATACTTGGGCTTGTTCCCTTGAGGCTTCTTCTAGGCAACCTTCTCATCCTTGTGGTTGCCTTTCCCTTTTAGCTTGGGGCAGTTCGTCTGGATGTGATAGAACTCTCCACACTCATAGCATGTCACAGGGCCACCTCTCTTCTTGTTTCTCACATTGTTATAGGCTCGTGTGAATATTTTTGGCTAAAAGAGCTAAATCAGCCTCAGGGATACACTCACGCTCCTCTTCATGGATAGCAGATAAACAAGTAAGAGAAAAACCAGAAGAAGACTCAGAAGAACCATCAGAAGTTCTTTGAAGAGGATCAGCTACCAAAGCCATGTTATCCTTTTTAGGAAGACTACCTCTCTTAATCTCATGAGTCTTGAGCTTGCTATAGAGCAGCTCCAAAGAGAGACTAGAAAGATCGACGTTCTCCTCAATGGCAGTAGCCTTCATCTTCCACTCCTTGGTGTTGATTGCAGCCAAGAGGTGGGTGACATTCTCAGATTGAGAGTACTCAATGTTTACAGTTCTCATCTGATTAATCACCTTGTTAAAGTGAGTAAATACGTCATCGATGCTCTCGCCAGGACGCATCTCGAACTTGTTATACTCTCGCTTGTAGACCGTCTGGCGCACTTGCATGATTTGGGACGATCCCTCGTGGTATGTTTCGAGGGTGTGCCAAATCTCGTGGGCGGTCTCAAGGTTGCAAATCCTATCGTACTCCTGTCTACCAAGCCCAACATATAGAAGGTTATTTGCCTTATGGTTGTTAGCCAAGAGGGCTGTTGAAGCTGGCATAGCAACATCGGGCAAAACGAGCGGAGCTCAAACAACCTCCCATATGGTAGGTCCTTCGCTCTGAAGGAAAACACGCATGCGGTTCTTCCAATAGGCATAGTCGACCCCATCGAAGATATGCGGTTTGGTGGAGTACTTCTCCATCGCCAAGTTCGGTGACCAGTTAAGATCAAGATTGAACTAACCGGGCTCGATACCACTTGTTGGACCGAAAAGGCGACTAGAGGGGGGTGAATAGGAGCATGATCACTTTTTCACCTTGATTGAATTCAATACCAATTTCACTCCAGTAGCTATGGAAGCTATGAAGATCAATAAACAAGCACAACGGAATACTTGTATTGAATCCAATCAAAACCCTGAAGCAAAAGACCTAAAACACAAAAGCTTAAACCCTAATTGAGTTGGGCGGTCTGACCGACGTGCAATGCGCGGTCTGACAGCTCTGGGCAGTCTGACCGGCGGCTATTCTACTGATCGACCGAGGGCGGTCTGATCAAGGCTATAGCGCTGGCCGGCGACCGAAAAGACGATGAACACGGTAAACAACCCGAAAACCAAAACACAAATCGGTCTATCTTTTGATTCGTGGCTCCAAACCTTACCAAACTTGAGAAACACCTTCTCTAGGATATTAGGAACCTATTGTAATACCTCAAATTCCAATTAGAGAGAATATTATTCGGGAGATGGAAATTTATTCAATATGGAATGCAACAAAGTTTAGAGATGGAAATAAGTTCAAAATTTAGATTTTGAGAGAGTTTTGGGTCACAACCCATAGTCGTGGGGAAAGAACCGCCTTAGAGGCCCATGGCCCATGGAAGGCCGGGTATCCCACTTGAAGGCAAGGAAGGGGGGATCAAGCCACAAACCCTAGTCTGCTAAAGTATTTACAGATTACTACGAGTTACTACCGCCCTGTTTGTAGTACCCATGGTGCTACAGTAGCCACGCCCTTGGCCGTCACTGCTATCTCTGGTGTTTTCCCCTGCAGATTGCAACTACTACAAAGCAAGCTATAGAAGACGCCTCATCATAGACGGTTCCGTTTGTGATGAATTTATCACAGACTGTTCTTTTGGATCCGTCTATGATATGTAACTATCATAGACGGTTTTTAAATAGAACCATCTGTGATACATCACAGACAGTTCTTAACAAGAACCGTCTGTGATAATCTCAACTATCACAGACGGTTCTTAACAAGAATCGTCTTTGATAATCTCAGTCATCATAGATGGTTATTGTTAAGAACCGTCTGTGAAGTATCACAGACGGTTCTATTTACAAACCGTCTGTGATGTCTCCGTATATCATAGACAGTTTATATTAAAAACCATCTGTGACTTGAAATTTTACCATGGCTTAAAATTTTGCTTACTCTCTGATTTTACCATGGCTTCAAATTTTCCTTACTCTCGATTTACCATGGCTTCAAGTTTTCCTTACTCTCTGAATTTACCATGGCTTCAAATTTTCCTTACTCTCTGAGTTTACCATGGCTTCAAATTTCCTTACTCTCTAATTTTACCATGGCTTCAAATTTTCCTTACTCTCTGAGTTTACCATGGCTTCAAATTTCCTTACTCTCTGATTTTACCATGGCTTCAAAGACGGTTCATATCAAAAATGTCAGACCTGGGATTAACACCCTAAATCCTCTGTGCATTTCTGAACTAGTCCCATGATCAGTAGCTAGTTCACACAATTAAACAGATATGGTAACATCCATAAATCGCAATACTTTATTAATAATCAATAGAGTTTATTACAAAAGAGGCTTACAAGCCAACAGTAAAGAATACAGCGGAAGACGAAGAAGATGTAGTAGAGTCCAGTTAATCTGCCACAGGCAATCGACTAGGGTAGCTGCCTAGTCATCGAGATCCACACCGAAGGTGAAGTCCTTCTCCTTTGAAATTTGTTTGCATAAATCAAGTATGAGCACAACTACCGTGCTCGCAAGTTACACCCGTCAAATAACAGAATGACATGCATACATGGATATCTCAAAGGAAGGCTTAATATGGTTGAATTTGCATAAAGCAGCATTTTCTTTAAATACTTGTACTAAGTTCCAAAGCAGTTATTCCATAACTAAAATTCATTTTATAAATTCTCAATTTTATAGTCAGATAACATTCACACATGAATGGTGAAGGATACCCTCCTATCACATAGCTTCCCGCCCAATTCCCATTTGCATAATCCATTTATTGAAGTCTTTTGAAATCAAAATCAAAGTCTAACTTTGAGAGGCTTTGCTAGCATGTCCATGACCGTGGACACGGCTATTCGAATAGTTTTACACTCTGCAGAGGTTGTACACTTTACCCACATGACACGAATTCTCTAGTTTGTTTGTCATCCGTCGATACCACCGCTCACTACCTTTGGTAAGCAGTCTAAAGCACGTGACAAGGCCTTTACAAAGCATCATTCCCCCGCAGTCTACCCTCATTAAGGTTTCGCAAATCCCCCCTTTGGACTGATCGTCCGCCGGGTTTATGGGTGCCCCCTCTTATGCTAGGTGGGAATAAAATAGTCATGAAAGACAGGCCATGAAAGACCACCCACGTACAGACAGGATAAACCGCGATGGAACTCCACAAATTAATCAACCAGATCCCACGCCCCATTCTGGAGACATGTGGTCGTACGGTGAGGCATAGCCCATTATAGGCATAGCAAAGGATCGCCGAGGCGGTCCTTAATCGACTTAGGCGACTTCCACTAAAACCCATGGGTCTCAACCCTAACCGAGATTGAGCCTGCATTGACATGCACCATCCGCATAACCATTTCGCCCAAGTACAAACCAATTTTCAATTTGATTTTATTTTTCAAAATCATTTGCAAACTTCCATGACAATCCAATGCCATAGACTTTTAAATAACATTGATTTTTGGCTGAAAATTCCCCAAATGAAACATTTTTTGGGTCTAAGCATGGCTAAGCATCAATTTTTCCAAAGTGTTTTAGTTCATACTATTGAATGAACTAGATTTTCATCTAAGGTGACAAGGTATGAATATTTCAATATCAAGACCGGCAAGACAAAGGATTTAGGCATAACTACAAATTTAAAATGGGAATTTAAATTACTGTATAGAAATAAGCATGCAATAATAATTTAAAATAGAATTAAATAATTTAAAATAATAGGTGCAAATATGATCAAGAAAGTAACTTGCCTTTCTTAATTAGTTGCTTTCAAACGGCGTAGAAATTTGACTCTCCGAAGTCGTCGAAATCTATACGCGAAAATAAGCGGAATTCAAACAAAATTCAAATGAAGATTCAAATAAACTCCAAATTAAATAATTTTAGTTTAGATAGCTAGATCTTGAATTTATATGAATTTAGAAATTTAAATCGATTTAAATCGGAGTTCGTATGAAGGAGAACGAACCCCGAAAAGTTTGAAAATCACATGAAATGATGAATTCCGAAAATTGTACTATATATTCATTAGAAATTGTGGTTTCGGAATGTTCGGGAACAAGGAAGAGCTTTATGGCCATGGCGATGGTAACAAAAGCACGACGCGTCGAGGCAAACTCAACGGTGTAGATGACTCGGCCAGAGGATCTTCGATGGCGACGTAGTCCGACGGAGAAGACCTTCAGTGGCGGCGGGCGGACGTCGGCGTTGCGGGCAAACAGAGATGAGTCAGTGGATGAGGTTTATGGCGAAATGAAGAGGGAACCGTGGGGAACACAATGCTCACCTCGGTTGGGGTGGAAAGCGCACGGTCGTCCGGCGGCGGCGACGATGCGCAAAATGGACTAATTAAATAACGGAAAATAAATAAAATCTAAAAATTATGAAATAAATATTAAAAATAGTAGATGAATTTAGATAAATTTAGGAGAAGGAATCAATGGATTTGGAATTTGCATTCGAGAGAACGGATGTTTGGAATGATTAAAAGGTGTATGTACAAAGCAAACACGTGACTAGCGAATTGATTTACTGTTCATCTTCCTTGCATGCCGAACAGCAACAGAGCATGGAGAAAGGAAATGGTAGCCATGGAGGGCAGTGCTCTGGTGAGTTCGGCGACACGGAGGTGAGCAACACGTAGAACGCGAAGCCGCGATGTCGGGAAGTAGACAACGTGGCGGAGCTAGCTCAACGGCGACGCAATTCGCAAAGAAAGGAGCGTCGCCTAAGATTCAGATGGTAGCGTTGCGGCGAATCAGCGATGCTCGATGGCGGCGAGTGGAATGGAGAGAGGATGATGGGGATGCGGTGCTCACCTCGGCCAGGAGGAACGTGCGGATGGCGGAGATGAGGACGACGACGCCGGCGCCGCATGGCTCACGGTGGCGGCGGTGCTCCGGTGACTCTCCGGTGAAGGCGAGGCGAGCACAGCATAGAACGCGTCGAGACGAAGCTAGCGGTGTGGTCGATGGTGCCGGGGAGTCGACGACGACAGTGCAATCGCCAAAAGAACAACTTGCGGCCGGCGACGGAATAACTCAAAATGCGGCGACATGAACGTGAAGGAGGAGGAATGAGTGAGGGGGATGATATGGTGATGAGAATGCACACCCGGTGCTCCCTTTTATAGGGGCGGAGGGGGCCAGGGTGAGGAGATCGAGTCGCGCGGCCATCACGTCGGTCATGGCGAAAATCTAGTGAACGTGTGCGTGATGGAGAGGGAAACGACCCGAAATGAGGGAGGCGGAGATCGTGGGATTGAATGCCACAAATTTTGGGAAGAATGGTTGAGCAATTCACGGGTTTTGAAAAGCTCCAATTGCCTCTAATGGCATCGGCTTATTCGACTACACAGGAAGCAAAAAGGGGAGAGGGGGGAGGAGAGGTGGCCGGGGTGGTGGAGGTGACCGGCGGCGAGGGCGGCGGCGGCCAGAGGTGGTGAGGGTGGCGGCGGGGTCGGCTATGGTGGCCGGTCATGGCTGCACGGTTCGGTTGGACCAAGTAACAGAAGAAAAGTTTCATGGGGAAGATGAATAGGAGGGATAAACAAGGGAATAAGTAAATAAAAGGTCTGTTTTAGATAATCGGTTGCACAAGGGAATGGTGGCAGCTCATGTATGTGGCAAGCACGTTAAGCGTGCTCACGGGATGGCAAATTTAGGATGGGTGGCGCTGTCCTTATATATTGTAGCCGAGTCGAGGCGGGACGCGCTGGGGCGAGCTAGGCTCCCTCGTGCTGCTACGGCTGGTCAGCTCGGGGTAGAGGGTGTGGCTGGAGAAGGAGAACGGCGCAAAGTGCTACGCGCTATCGGCAAGAAAGCTGAGCCTGCCATGGGAGGACGGCGAGTTCAGCTAGAGATGGACACCTCACCCTCTCTGCAGGTTCTTTCCCATCTTCCCTTGCTTTCCTCTAATTTCCTGCATACATATCACGCCTTTCTCCATTTTTGACCCTACCACTACCACCTCTTTCATAGTCATCGGAGGAGTCTTACTGGTGCTTGTGGTGGTCGTGCTTGTGGTCGTGGTGGTGGTGGTTGTGGCAGCGGCAGCTTGATCCTTTAGTTCTGCTTTAACAATTGGTTTCTGTTGGTTGTGTGAGGAGTTGTTCTTAGAAGCTGCTGCTGAGCTGCTGCTGCCATTCTTGACGTGGTGAGACCACGTTGAGTCGTTGAGCGCGCTGCGATTTTTTTTTTGCAATACGAAAAAGCTATCACAGATGGTTCTAAACAAGAACCGTCTGTGAAAATTACTATCACAGACGGTTCTAAACAAAAACCATCTGTGATAGTAATTATCACAGACGGTTCTTGTTAAGAATCGTCTGTGATAGCTATTTTCATAGACGGTTTGAAAACCGTCTATGATAACCGCCAATTATCACAGACGCATAAATACAGATGGTTCACAAAACCGTCTGTGATGACGGTTTATGTGAGGACCCCGGTTTATTAGGCTTGTAATACTTAGTCATCCATTGACCCTAGCATTACAAACGAAATAACCCGTGTCTTCGAAATATGTATACTTCCTAGAATGCAGTATACATACCCCTTTACAAAATCAAGCATCAATTCCATTTAAGACATAGAACCAAAGCACGACTAGAATAAAAGATATACATAATATAGAGAGATCATTACAAAAGGGTCCGACCGGCCAAATACAACAAGAAAGGCAAACACAGCGGAAGCAAAAGCCATAAGATGGCGATAAACAAAAGAGAGCCACAAGGTTTGCCTTTAGCCCACAAGGCAACCGACCGGGCCGCCTAGCTAGTCTTCCCAACCGCAGCACATCTCACAAAAGTAAAGCCCTTTGGGCTCTACCTCCTCTGCAACAAAGTTATTAAGCAAAGCAAATGAGTACAAAAATGTACTCGCAAGACTGACGTGTAGTATAACAGAACTATAGTTAACTACATGCAAGCTTTATTTATGTGGAAGGCTTTAGGCTCATTTTAGCATAAAGCAAGTTTTCATTTGCAATAATATAATATATTGAAAGCAGTTTGACAAAGCATTTTTAATTGTTAAAGTAACAACGATACCATAATAATGACAACAACAAGAACAACTTGGAAGTGACTAACCCAATAGTCACCACAACAATAGCATGAATTACCCAATTCATACCACCCAACAAGTTTTAATTAAATGTTTGAGTCTAGTTCTTGCACGACCTTACCAAGCATGTCCATAACCTAGGACGAGGCTATTTGAATAGTTTTATCCCTACAGGGGTGTACCAATGTACCCACACGTCATACCGCTTTTCGCCAAGCTATTTAGCACACTTCCTTTGGTATGCCAAGACGGCTAAGTCCTCGAGACATTTCCAATGGATGATGCTAATTAAGAGTCAGAACCCACGGGATAAGGACACATTAACCAGCCTATGGCCGATCCATTAATGCTCCTCCCAACACCACACATAACATACACATTTTTAACACACCCACAGACCAGCTCATAATTAACACCTACCAAAGTACTTAGTCAAGAGAGGTCCCATATCCCCCTCGTGTAGTTAGCACGCAAAAGCGCTTGGCTTAGTGACACAAGTAACTCGGTCCTTGGGGACTTAGGCACCATTCCGTTCACACCCAACAAATCACACCAACATCCATTGTGCCCAAGTCAATAACAATTTTGTTTTCATTTTTGTTTATTTACAAAGTAACAAAGCACAAGATGGACATAATAGAATAATAATTTTTCTGTGATCAAGGTCATCGACATAATGTCGACAACCGCCCATTTCTACCGTTATCTAAGCATTTCTAAGCATCATCACGTAAACTACTAAGTGATAAGAGCCCATCCATCGAACTCTATATCACAGCAAGATAGTCCTAGGCTTAGTAGTAGAGAATGAACATTTACCTACAGAGTATGCATCTATAGGCTTGACTAATCGATAATTAACACAAAGTAGCATGCATACATACAAGTGAAACAAAGTATTAAACTTTTAAAGTAATGGGACAATAGGGATATAATCAAACTGCTTGCCTTGCTGGTTATGCTCAGTTTGCTGCAGAGTCGCTCACGGGATCAACACACTCCTCGACACCTAATCGAAAAGGCGAAAAGAATCGATAAGAACGAAGAAAACCAAGAAGACACCACAGCAAACCTGCTCCAAATGCTCTGAAATTTCTACAGTAGCTAGAGCAAGATTTTTAGAGAATTTATCAAGAAGAACCAATTGATTTGGATTCTCAAAGCAAAAGATATGGCCAAAACAAATCTGCTCAGCCTGGAAAAGGCTAGAAAATTCAAATCGGTTACTGTTCATCCAAATTAAATTCCCAAGCACAATTTTCCAAAGAGGTGTTGCACCTGGGATTTCTATGGTAAGACCAGCACCTCATGAGATGAATAACACAATTGAGTTCACCTCATTTGGAGCTATGATGCATGCTCTATGATTTTTCAAAGACATGCAAATGAGCACAAATAAAATGCACCCACAAAACTTTTGAAAATAGTGACATGCCTAAATCCTATTATACCATTTAGTGCACTAACAGAGGAAGCCAACAAAGTTGGATTCACTAAAAAATGATCTATAGAGAACTACTTATGCATTTTACAAGTTACTTGAATTTTTAATGTAACATTTAAAGTTAGTTTTGAAACCAGTTTAGCAAATCCATTTTCTGGAGCCGAACTGAGCTCACAACCATTTTTAGATTAAATCTCAGCTCAAACCAGAGCTAACAAAATTGGAATCAACTCATTTGGATTTAAAATGAAATAGTTATGCATTTTCAAAATTTATTACCTTTTTCAGTTCACAAATAAGAGCTCTCGGGATTTTCTAAAAACCATAACGAAGCGGGAGGACATGAGCCGTTGATTCTCAATCGGACGGCCCAAGACCTCCCAGTGAAAACGCGCACGCGCGCCCGCGCAGGTCCAGAGAACATGGGCCGTTGATCTTGGATCCAACGGTCCATGTCCTCCCGGCAACGCGCGCGTGAACGGGTGAGGAGGTCGTGGCCGTTGATGCTACATCCAACGGACTAAAACAATCAAGGGAGAACCGGGACGGTCTAGATCTAGCGAGGGAGGACCTGAGCGATCGAGATCTCCCAAGGGAGGTCCTACACGGTTGAGATCTTACGAGGGAGGACCTGAGCGATCAAGATCGACACTGGGAGGACCTCAATTGTTGAGATCGACTCGGGGAGGACCTAGACGGCTGAGATTTACTCGGGAGGTCTGTCGACGACAACACAGAGAGACATCCCCGTCCGACAAAACCCAACGCGCTCCCCGGCTTGTCGCCGGCGACATGGACCTCGCCGGCGCCATCCAAGGACACCAACGTGTGCACAATAGTGTTGCGCACACACCGGGACCATTCCCAGCGGTGGGGGTGGCCCTGAATGGCGGCGCGTCGGTGACGAGCGGTGGCTCAACACGGCTAAGGTGACAAAAGTGAAAAGCTCCACAACAATCCATACAAGCGGGTGCCCAACTCTAAAGGACTACCAGGAGGTTACTTGGAGGTCGTGGAGGAGCTGAGGAGGTCAGAGGAGAGGAGGACCGGCGATGGTGAAGACGATGTGCTCCACGGCTGATAAGATCCAAACTCGAAATTAAGTTGCCCATGTGGAGACAAGGTAAAATCAAGGTAGGGGGAAGCACTAGGGTGATGAGGTGCTCAAGTGGAAGCAAAAGAGGGAGAGGAAAGCCACTGGAGCACTGTGCCACCAAGGAGCTCCAAGCTTCAACAATGGCAGCCAAGGAGGTCTGGGTGTTTTGAGCTCCCCAGAACCGAGAGCAAGGGTGAAGTGTGTAAAAAAAGCCAAGGAGGACAAGGGGGAGGTCTTATAGCCCGAGGAGAAAAGACCATGAGCTAGGGCTAAGCTCCATGGTGAGCTTAGCCCATGTCTCGGTCCATGGCTTGGACAGGACGTGGAGGTGATGGGGGCAGGTCTGAGCTAGACCTAGGGGGCGGAAAGCACTGACCGCATTTAATGCTTGCAGGCACAGAGCCGTTGGGACATGATAGGTCACTAACCTCCTCCACTGCCATGGCGCACGCGCGCGCCCAAGCTAGGAGAAGACATGACCTCACCTCCACGTTGGATGAGAAAGGCTGGGAGGTCACAGCCCTTAGATCTGAAACGGTAAGGTTTAAATGGAAAAGGAGGAGGTCGCAGCCATAGGAAAAGGACTGGGGAGGTCATGACCCTTAGATCGACATCGCGCGCAGGTGCAAAGGAATGGGGAGGTCACAGCCGTGGGATCTCCATCGCACGGTTGTGAAAGGAAGGGGGAGGTCGTGCGCTGAAGGGGATAGGCGGTCCTGGCCGTTGGATTGCGATCCAAGGGTGTGGAACCGATGGGGAGGACTTAACCGCAGCGCACGACTTGGATAAGCAAGGGGAAGGTCATGGCCTTTGGATTTTCATCCAAGGGCACTCAGTGATGAGGGGAGGTCGTGGCCTTTGGATCTACATCCAATGGCACACAACAATGAAGGGACGTCATGGTACATTGCGCAAAGACACGAGAGAGTCGTGGGTCATGGATCTTTATCCAACGGCAATGAACAATGGTGGGAGGTAGTGGCCATTAGATTTGGATCTAACGGCGACTAACTGAGGTGCGGGAGGTTTGGGAAGTTGGGCACAACACAGAAAAGACAAAGGCGGTCGTAGCGGTTGGATCTTTATCCAACGGCTACGAGATGAGAAGGGAGGTTGTGGCCGTGAGATCCCCATCTAACGGCTACAACCTCGCGCAGGTGGGAGGTCTGATGCGCTTGACAAAGAGAGGAGGTCGTGGCCGTGGATTGTAATCCAACGGCGCATAACACAATGAAGGGGGAGGACTGGTGCGCTAGATAACGAGGGGAGGTCGTGGCTGTTGGATCCGATCCAACGGCTACGACCTCGACGAGGTGGGAGGACTGGTGCGATGGATAAAAAGGGGAGGTCATGGCCGTGGATTTTGATCCAACGGCGCAAGACCTCGCGAGGGAGGAGGACTAGGCTGAGCTGGTTGCAACGGAGGTCATGGCGGTTGGATCTAATCCAACGGTTACGACCTCACGCGGGGGGAAAAGGAGGTCTGGTGAGCTGAGGATGCGGTTGGGTTGGACCTGCTTTGGAAAGCGGCTCAAGCCCAAGGAATAGTGACAAGTTTGAATTCAAACTGAAGGCTGAGGTTGGAGAAATTTTTAGAGGTAGCAATTTAACTCCAAAATTTCCAAAATTTTAACTGGAGCTTCCTCACTCCAAGATTAACCTTACATAAATTTTCCAGAAGTTTTTGTGCCCTGCATGTTTCTCAGGAAATTTATCATGGCTGTTCTAGGGTTTGATTTACCTCCAAAAATTATCAAACAAGTTTTAACACTTATGATATTTTTCAGAGGGGTCCCACATTGTTCCTAGAACCAAGGGAAAATATTTCCCCAAGTTTGGCACAAGATTTGAGACAAGTGGAATAAGGTTTTGACTTTAGTCAAAAGGAGCTTTGTGTTTTTGGATCCCACAACTCTTGGACAAGAATTATAGATGAGTTCAAGAGCTTCGAGATGTGAGAAAAAGTTTTAGTTTCTACACATTTAATTACATTTGAAACAAACACCCATAATTGATTACATTTGAAACACAAACCTAGATTTGGTTCCATTTGTACATTTGGGATGTTACAAAATCTCCCCCCCCCCTTACAGAAATCTCGTCCCGAGATTTTGCTCACTCGGAAAAGAAAGAGGGGTAGTCCGCACGTAGACGATCTTCCCTTTCCCAAGTAGCTTCATCCTCGGAATGGTTCAACCACTGAACTTTAAGGAACTTGATGGAATGATTCGTAGTTCTCCGTTCAGCCTCTTCGAGTATGCGAACAGGGTGCTCGCGATAGGTCAAATCTGGTTGGACATCGAGAGTTTCCAACGGAGCTTCCTCAGTTGGAACATAGAGGCACTTCTTCAACTGGGACACATGGAATACATCATGTACCCCCTCAAGTGCAGCAGGCAACTCCAACTTATAGGCAACAGCTCCTTTCTTCTTGATGATGCGGTAGGGACCCACATACCAAGGAGCTAACTTGCCCTTGACGCCGAAATGTTGATGGCCCTTCAAAGGAGAGACTTTGAGATAAACAAAGTCATTAGGCTCAAAACTCAACTCACGACGACGGCGATCCGCATAGCTCTTTTGCCTGGATTGAGCTGTACGAAGATGCTCACGAATAAGCTGGACTTGACTCTTGGCCTCATTGATCGAGTCCGGACCAAAGAAAGGTCTCTCGCCGGTCTCAGACCAATACAACGGGTTCTACACTTTCTCCGTATAAGGCCTCGAAGGTGCCATACCGAGGAGGCGGCTTGAAAGTCGTTGTTGTAAGAAAACTCGGCGAATGGTAAGCATTTCTCCCAATGCTTCCCATAAGAAAGAACACAAGCATGGAGCATGTCTTCCAAAACTTGGTTGACCCTTTCGGTCTGACCATCAGTTTGAGGATGATATGCTGAGCTGAAAGCAAGACGAGTTCCCATAGCCTCTTGCAGACTATGCCGAAAACGAGATGTGAATAGAGATCCACGATCTGACACAATCGTCTTCGGCACATCGTGCAAACTCACGATGCGGGCTATGTAGAGCTCTGCCAAAAGACCTACCCGAAGGTCAGTCTTGGCAGGAAGGAAATGTGCCACCTTAGTCAAACGATCGATGACAACCCAAATGGCATCATTCTTCTTCGGGGACGTGGGTAGACCGGTGATGAAATCCATTCCGATCGAATCCCACTTCCACTCTGGCACTGGCAAAGGCTGAAGCATACCGGTTGGTCGCTGATGTTCGGCCTTCACACGACAACACACGTCGCACTTGGCAATGAACCTGCCAATTTCCCTCTTCATGCGAGTCCACCAAAATCTCTAACGGAGATCCTGATACATCTTCGTGGCCCCGGGATGAATGGACAAGGGAGAATCATGGGCTTCGCGGAGGATCAAGTCCCGCAAATCCATGTCCTTTGGAACCACCAGGCGTTGTCCGAAGCTCACAACACCATGCTCATCCTCAGAGAAGCACTTGGCTGTTCCGTTCTTGACATTTTGCCTGATTTGGTTCACTCTAGGATCCGATTGCTGAGTGGCCTTGACACGATCCACCAAGGTTGGTTGCACAACTAAGGTAGCGAGGAAACCATGCTCAACCAAACCCAAGTTGAGACGCTAAAATTCCTCCAGAAGAGAGGGCTGATGCTCCTTGAGCAACAAGGCATTACAATGCGCTTTGTGACTAAGCGCATTGGCAACGACATTAGCCTTGCCTGGATGGTAGTGTAATACTCCAGAATAGAATTCGAGATAAAACAAATAGTTAGAGAGAAGGACTATTTAGAAATGGAATTAAGGAGAAGGATCAAATGAAAAATAGATAATTAAATAGCTAAAGAAGGGGTTTTCAGCAAGTTTTGGACAACCTGGACTGGGGCCTCAGGCCCATTAGTATTCAGCCCATAGGTGGGAGCTGGAGGCCGGCCTTAAGGAGGGGGGCAAACCCTAGGGCGCCACCTCCACCCCCTTGGCCGCCCTCCTCACCCCCTGTGGCCGCCACCCCTAGGCACTCCTCCCTGGTCCTTGCGCCTCCCCTGCACCTCCCCGCTGTCGGCAAGCTCGTCTTCCTCCGCTGGTCGCCCAAGGAAGGAGAAGAGGAGGATCGCAGCGTGGTGGCCGGCTAAGAAAGGAGAAGAAGGAGGAAGGAAGGGAGGGAAGAAGAGAAGGAAGAGGAAGGGTTCGCGGGCTGCTCGTCATCTCTAGCAGCTCATCCCTTGTAACTTTCGTTCTCCTTCGATTAGGTGTTTGATTAGTCGTTCTAGCAATGTCGGTATTTAGGGCTGCTCAGGACAGATTAGAGAGAATTGAGGTTTTGATGTGTTTAATGGTAGAATTAGTCCTGGACGTCTCCTAGGATATTATAGAGGACATTGCCATCTTTCCGTGAAGTGCTAGAACATGTAATTTGGACTCTTTTAGCAGAAGTTATGAATTTATTAGTGGGACTGTTCTGCATAATTGATGGTGTTCTGACAGGTTTTAGTAATCTGGGTGAAATGTTTAGTTAAAGGGGCAATCAGAGAAACTCAGTATAATCAAAGTTGTAGATCATTATCTCAGATTTTCAGAAAGCTCACGAACTCGAGATTTGGATACACGTACTGAAAGTTATGGCATTTTTAGTGCTCTGTCCAGAGAGCCTGACGGGAAATCGATGTTTTAATAACTGGCTTGGTAGGGGTATTATTTGGCCGATTCAGAGAGGTTCACCAACTAGACTTAGTTGGATAATTTTAATTACCTTTCCAGAAAGTCTAAGAAAACCTTAATCGGACTCCTGTAGCAATAGATATGAATTTTGGAAGTTGACTATCCACCGAGGGGATAGATCGACGTGAAGGAATTGGGGTTGGGATCGAGTTAGACGCTCTTGCAAGTTAGTGATGGTGTTACATTGTTGTTTTGGTCCGCTACTGTCGTCTTAGCGTGCATTATAATTATTTGTTCAGGTGGTGGACTGGTTCCGGGGGCAGCACTTTCTGCACGTCCCTCGTTCCCTCGTGGTTAAGGCAAGTGTGATTATGGATCTAATAGTCATTATCAAATGGCATTGATTGCTAGTTTTTATGATTAATTTGTAATGTTCATGATTGATATGGTGATATGATTGGTACTGGTCATGATTCTAGTATGTCGAGTTATGTATTAAGTATGAATGTTTGAGATTTGTGAAGTACCTGATTATGAACTTTTGTAGTATGAATAGAGTATTCATATGCAATGTAGTTGTGGACGCATGTTTGTATTAATTTGAGAATTCATACATATGCATCATGTTGGCTTATTTAAGTCTTGGTCACGTGGTGACCAAGCATCTCTTGAGGTCCCCGTCATGTTAATGACGTGCTAAAGGTCTCCATGCTTGTAAAGCATGGGCTTTGGTCCCCATACCTGCGGAGTATGGGCAATGGTCCCTGTGCCAGATGGCACAGGCATGGGTGTGCATCGACGGATGCGCACTTTGCATTACCGGTAAAATGCAAAAGGGAAAGAGAAGGATAAAGGTCATTTTTGAGCATATTGCATAGCATGTGTGTGTAAAGCATTCGTTATGTGATTTTGAGAAGAATAGTTGATGAATTTTATGCTTGTATGTTGTTGATGCCATTTATTACATTTGCTGAGTCGTTGGACTCACCTTTTGTTGTTTATCGTGTTTTAGGTACCTCTACGAGATCGGCATGCATGGGGGAAAGGAAGAATTAGATTTTTGGCACTTTTGCACGAACTACCCACAATCAAATGAAAGAATAATTATCTAGGAGATGATTGAATTGTTTAATGATCTCTTATTAAATATTGCTTGCTTGGAGTAATTTGTAATAAATGAATAGATGTTATGGATGTTCCTGATCTATTCCTTAGACTTTGAGTTGATATGGATGTCATAGTATTGAATAGCCAGTCTTGATTCGATCTTAATCATTAAGTAATTTTGGATTATCTTTATATGTTATAACTGTCTGTCGGAACCTCCGGTATAGGTAGCTATACAAGGAGGTTCTGCCGAATTTTTGTAAGGTGTTTTAGTTTAATCATGTTTAGTTTATTTAATTTAGTAGTATTCCAGACCTTAGGTTGGCTGGGGTGTTACAGGCAGTGAATACCCATGTCATAGTCCTTGATCAATTCCAACCATCTCCTTTGCCTGAGGTTCAGATCTGGCTGGGTGAACAAATACTTCAAGCTTTTATGATCCGAATACACCTCACAACGATTACCGATAAGGTAATGTCGCCAAATCTTAAGTGCATGAATCACAGCAGCTAGCTCCAAGTCATGGGTAGGATAGTTGAGTTCATGAGGTCTCAATTGCCTTGATGCATAGGCCACTACCTTGCCTTCCTACATAAGGACACAACCGAGGCCTCGACGAGAAGCATTGCAATAGATATCGAAGCTCCGATGAACATCGGGAAGAACAAGAATGGGAGTGGTGGTCAAACGCGTCTTGAGTACTTGAAAACTTTCCTCACAATCAGCGGACCACACGAACTTCTTGTCCTTCTTGAGCAACTCAGTCATTGGCTTTGCGATCTTGGAGAAGTTCTCGATAAAGCGACAATAATATCCCGCTAAACCGAGAAAACTCCGCACATCGGTTATCGAACGGGGCTGACTCCAGGATAGCACATCGCTGACCTTGCTAGGATCAATGGCTACACCTCCTGCTGAAAGCACATGGCCCAAGAAGGCCACTTCCTTCAAACAGAACGCCAAGCACTTGCTGAACTTCGCATACAGCTGGTGCTCACGCAGCTTGCCCAAAACAAGCTTCAGATGCTCGGCGTGTTCCTCATCATTTTTGGAGTAGATAAGAACATCATTGATGAAGACCACAAAAAACTTATCCAAATACTACATAAAGACCGAATTCATGAGGTTTATGAACAAGGAAGGAGCATTGGTTAAGCCGAACGACATGACGGTATACTCGTACAAACCATAACGAGTAGAGAAAGCCGTCTTGGGAATATCCTCAGGTCGGATACGAACTTGATGATACCCTACTCTCAAATCAATCTTGGAGAAGACCTAAGCTCCAGATAACTGATCAAAGAGATCATCGATGCGGGGTAAAGGATACTTGTTCTTTACCGTCGCTTCATTAAGCGAACGATAATCGACGCACATGCGCAAAGTACCGTCCTTCTTTACGAAGATGGCCAGACAACCCCACGGAGATGAGCTAGGGTGGATGAAACCCTTCTCTTGAAGCTCATTAAGTTGCTTCTTCAACTCCACCAACTCATTCGGTGGAATCCGGTAAGGCCTCTTCAAAATCGGGGTGGTACCGGGAGCCAACTCAATGACGAACTCGAGGTCACGAACTGGTGGCATCCCTAGAAGATCCTCAGGAAAGATATCCATGAAGTCACATACCGTTGGGACTTCACGAATATCCAGAGCTGGCTTCGCTTCGAGTGCGAAGAGGTGTGGACCTGACAGCTTCGGCGAAAAGCAAACCGACTCGCTGAAGGGACTTGTGAGGTAGATGAGCTTCCGGGCGCAATCGATTTGTCCCATGTGCTGGGACAACCAATCCATATCAATGGTTTGCATAGGTTTGGATGTGATTCTAGGCATGGATTCCACTAAAATGGGTTAGCAACAAAACCCGAAAATTAGAAGCTAAAGAAAGCGAAAAGCTATCGCCTAGGGGAATAGAAAATCACCCTAACCGAAGGCCAAACCAAACAACAAGAACACAACTTTAATGTTCACAAAAGGCTCAAGAAATAGCAAGGAAACACGAGACTAAAGCTCAACTTCTCGACACGACAAACCCGTATTGAATGAACGAGTAATCGGTAGAGAAGGAAAAATTTCAGCAAGCTATTTTAGCTCTAACACTACTACAAAGCAAGGTAAAACCAATAAAATAGGTGTTAGATATTTAGCTAAATAGTATCACATCTTACCCTTTTGTTCCCACAAGTTTTAGTTGAATTATCCTCTCATTACCTACCCTATTTAGAACCTTTGAGCTTGCTGTCCGGAAACTGAATGATTGCTGTCCAGATTTTGCATCCAAGCCTCCTAGCCGAATTCTTCAACTTCAGAAGCTTCAAAACCTCGTAAAGGGCAGCTAACACTTCAATTTGCCACTCTCATTGGTTCCCAAAACCCAATTAAATGATAACAACTAATTTTGAGGGAAGGAGAGGAAAACAATTTTCAAAACTCAAACTAGAGCAAGATGAGAATAGAAAGCTAAGATAGGTAAGGAGTAAAATAGAGAAGGTACTTAAGCTTTCATAAACCATTTGATACTTTGAAAATAAGTTTTTCAAAATATCCTAAAGACGACCAAGCTGGGGTTTCTATGGTCAGTATGGCTCTGATACCAATTTTGTGAGGACCCTGGTTTATTAGGCTTGTAATACTTAGTCATCCATTGACCCTAGCATTACAAACGAAATAACGCGTGCTCTGGTGATGCTCCGGTGAAGGCGAGGCAAGCACGGCGTAGAACGCGTCGAGACGAAGCTAGCGGTGTGGTCGATGGTGCCGGGGAGTCGACGACGACGGTGCAATCGCCAAAAGAACAACTTGCGGCCGGCGATGGAATAACTCGAAATGCGGCGACACGAACGTGAAGGAGGAGCAATGAGGGGATGATATGGTGATGAGAATGCACACCCAGTGCTCCCTTTTATAGGGGCGGAGGGGGCCGGGGTGAGGAGATCGAGTCGCGCGGCCATCACGTCGGTCATGGCGAAAATCCAGCGAACGTGTGCGTGATGGAGAGGGAAACGGCCCGAAATGAGGGAGGCGGAGATCGTGGGATTGAATGCTACAAATTTCGGGAAGAATGGTTGAGCAATTCACGGGTTTTGAAAAGCTCCAACTGCCTCTAATGGCGTCGGCTTATTCGGCTGCACAGGAAGCAACAAGGGGAGAGGGGGGGAGGAGAGGTGGCTGGGTGGTGGAGGTGACCGGCGGCGAGGACGGCGGCGGCCAGAGGTGGTGAGGGTGGCGGCGGGGTTGGCTATGGTGGTCGGTCATGGCTGCACGGTTCGGTTGGACCAAGTAACAGAAGAAAAGTTTCGTGGGGAAGATGAATAGGAGGGAGAAACCAGGGAATAAGTAAATAAAAGGTCTGTTTTAGGTAATCGATTGCACAAGGGAATGGTGGCAGCTCATGTATGTGGCAAGCACGTTAAGCTGAGGATGTGGTTGGGTTGGACCTGCTTTGGAAAGCGGCTCAAGCCCAAGGAATAGTGACAAGTTTGAATTCAAACTGAAGGCTGAGGTTGGAGAAATTTTTAGAGGTAGCAATTTAACTCCAAAATTTCTGAAATTTTAACTGGAGCTTCCTCACTCCAGGGTTAACCTTAAATAAATTTTCCAAAGGTTTTTGTTCCATGCATTTTTCTCAGGAAATTCATCAAGGCTGTTCTAGGGTTTGATTTAGTTTCTACACATTTAATTACATTTGAAACAAACACCCATAATTGATTACATTTGAAACACAAACCTAAATTTGGTTCCATTTGTACATTTGGGATGTTACAGTTTAGAACCGTCAGTGATGATGTTTTGTGTAGTAGTGTTGGCCGGCCATAAGGAAGAGGAAGGAAGGGGGAGAAAAGAGGAGAAGAGGAGATCTTCTTTGTGGGGAATGTTCAGCGTCTTCCTGAGGTTCTACAAGGGTAACAATGGATTCCCCTCACTGTTTGATTCAGATTAGATGCGATTTCGATTAGGTTTATTGGATCGAATTCCTGATAATAGTATATCAGTTCTGTCCAGAATGTTGTGCGGCCGTTTTCATGTTTCTAGAAGCCGAATTTGAGATTTCTATCTCCTATAGATATATGGGAATTATTCTTAGCTTTCCGTAGCCGCCAAGAACACTCAATTCCGATTTACGGTTCAAAAGATATGGTAGATTCTTTCCTGCGGTCCTGAATTCCTGACGTGAATTAACTGTCAATTTGTCTGTTAAGTTATGATTAAGTTAAGGGCAGTTTCAGGGTTTCCACCCAACTAGGTTGTTGTAGAATTTTTGTTAACCTTTCCATATTGATAAAGCACGCTCAATTTGGATTTGTAGAAGAAAATATATGACTATTTCTCTACTGCTATGTGGTTCTGTTAGACAGATTGGATGTTCGACTTTCATTGGATTGTTAGCCTAGGTTTTTGGCCGAATTTGAAGATTCCGCCAAATAGACTTTTGTGGGGGATATCGTTATATTTCCACAGGATCTGAGAACACTCCGTTTCGAGTCTCAGAGCAAGAGTTGCATTGCATTTAGTTCCGCTGTCCAGTTTACCATCCCGCTAGACTGTCGGTTTAATTGGGTAGATTGACTATGTGAACCTTGGGTTTAGGATGCCGTGACTAAGCATTTCGAGTAGCGTCCTTTTCATGTTGTTACTTATTCAAGTAATTAATTTGTGTAGGAGAAGGGAATTCAAGATTAGTGGCTTTGTCCTTGGCTCCTAACGTGTCGTAGTTCGAAAGGCAAGTACAATTAATTTGTCTTGTTTGTTGTTTGTTCTACTTGATTGATGAATATGAAATGGGTAATTTCGGTATTCCTTGTTTCCCTTCATAGTTGATATACCATGATTCTTCAATAATAAGACTACGTTCATTATATTCATTCGTTCCTTCGTTCCTGTTCACCCACGGGAGTGGGTAGTGAAGTCCCATAATTCCAATATGGGCAAGTACCTTGTAATTCTTATTGTTGGTGAATGCTAAGTGCTTGTTGTTCATACTGTTATTTCTATGATCCAGAAGTAGATTCAATGCTTCATGTTCTTTTTGCATTCGTTAATCCATGTTTAATGAGATGGTGTCTTTCATTATTCATAATTCATTCCATTCATTCATTGTTCATGTTTCATCCACGGGAGTGGAATGTAAAGACCCATCAATTCCAGTATGGGCACGTGAGACCCACCATTCCAACGTGGGCAAATTTGGATCCCCGTATAAAATGTTCTTCATACAGGCCTTGGATCCCCGCATTTTGTTAAATGCGGGCCTAAGTGAACACCGACAGGTGTGTCACTGGCTATATCGGTATAAGTAGAAGTGGAGTTCATGCATTTCATTCATTCATATGATTTTTGATGTTCTAACTTCATATTCTAAAATGTGACTGCCATGTCCTTGTTCGTTCCTTCTACATTCGAAATCTATTATGTGATGATATGTTCTTGTTCGTTCCTTCTACATTCAAATTCTATTATGTGATGATATGTCCTTACTCGTTCATTCTAATATGTTCCTATTATGTATGGTTCATTTTGTACTGTTGTACTTGCTGAGTCGTGGACTCATTCTTGCCATGTTTACTTGTTTTAGGTAAACATTGAAGACGGCATGCTTGGGAGAGAATAGTCACGAACTATTCATTCACTTCACATTACCTAATTGTTAATTAGATGACCTTGTTATTAACTTTTCATTCGATAATCATTGGATTGTAATAGATGGAGTTTGATAGATGATGTTATCATTGTTTCTGTTACGATTGATTTGGTAATAGTTTAACGATCTTCGTATAATCTTTGGATAGATTTATCCTATTTGATTCCATATGATTGGATGATAGAGTTGATATGTTGTTGACCTCTGTTTAAATTCTTATATTCATTCTATTAGATGTTGATCTTTTATGTCATTAGTCAAAAGATTGTTGAAATAATTCCGTAATGTTGTTGGATGATAGTCTTTTAGGTAATATTTTGGCTTCCGAATAGCCAGGGTGTTACAGCTATTCCAATCAAGGATCGTGAAGATCCATGCCAAAGTTCTTATCTTTTTTTGTTTGAGCGAAGGTTGCTCCAAAACCGAGTCAAAGCCGAAATATGATCCAAACACTTGCTTGTGGGTGATTGATGATCAAAATGATCCTAGATTATTCCCACATGTCATAGCAAGCTAAATCTAGGCAAGAAACCAAAAGAAAACTCGTAGATCAAAGAAAGACCCAAAATCACGAAATAGAGAGTAAGAACACAAATGAACTCACCTTATGAAATCTTTCCTTAGATTGATTTGATATGATGTTGGTTTACAGCCACTCCATCAAGAAGGACAAAGACTCAACACATGAGCACGAAATGAAATCCAATTCTCTAGAACCCTAACCTCCCACTAATCTCTCCAAACCCTAAAATCACAAACTACGGTTTCTCAAATGAAGGGTTGAGAGGTGCTGGCCAGCACCTTCTCCTATTTATAGTGGAGGCTAGCTTCTAGAAGATTAAACCCTAATGGGCACCTGTTAAGCCCACACACAAACGGGTTTCACTTACACACGCATTTTAAAGCGCTGTCTTCATCTCCTCTTAACCTAAACCGCTTCTCCTTGCGCCGTCTTGCGCTGCAGGTTAGCAAAAGGTCACCAAGGTGATATTTAGGTGAAATTACCAAAATACCCCTTCTCGATATTTTTGCAAAGACCGAGTCCAATTTCGTGAAGCACTTCCATGCTTCGCCACATGTAGTTTGATCAACGACTCTCTTCATGTCGGCAAGTCTCTCCCATCCGACTCCCACCGAAACTAGCATGGCACTTGCACCGACCCCCACGCCGCTTGATCCAACCCATCGCACCGAACTACCCGTTCAGTCATCCTTGTCCAATTTGCACCATGCTTGACTCCATTGACCTCACCCAGCATCCTCGATCATTTTGGACCTCAGCTCTCCAAGCCTAGTCCCGACCATCCTCGTCGTTGATCGTCGTTGACTTCCAAGCAACCTGCACAATAATAGACAAAGAAATCGATTCCGAGAACAAGTTCTTCATAACTTGACCCACGTTAGTCAAAACATGCATCATGCAACGCATATGCACTGAAACCCATGAACTTGATCTAACCCAACAAGCATCGCCACCAGTTGGCCCATGAACAGGACACACCCAATGGATCGTCGACCAATGGCGGTCGACGGTCTCTGTCACGGCCCGATTGGTCGAACTGGACAAAGATTTGAACTTTGATGAAAGCGCATGATTCGACAAACCTTCAACACCATTGCCAATTGTATCATCATCCTAAGATCGTGAGCATGTCCCCATGATATCCACAAACCGATTTCTAAAAATTTGACAAAAAATATTTTAATTCAAGATAATTAATCTAGTATTTGAGTAAATTATTTCCCAGGGTTGTTTACAAGCATTTATTACTTTAGTTCTTGTTTTGGAGTTTCTTTTCAAGTGAGAATGAATCCCTTCTCATCTTGTTTGGAGATAAGGATGACATAGATAAATAAAAAATAAAATTATAAGACCAGAATAACTTGGTTCACCTCAATTGGAGTTCACATGAATTATTTATGAATTTGCAATGTTAAAAGCATTTTGTAGTGTAAAAATATTTGGTTTTGGGCTAATTTCAAAAACTATAATTTCTAGGATAGAGATAAGTTTGGAACGTATTCCAAATTAAACTAAAGAAAATTATCACAATTGGTTTCACTTGATTTGAAGTTACTTTGAATTAGTTATGCAGTTTTGAAGTTATTCTATTTTGGACCGTCCGATCGCGATTCGACGGTCCGTATTGAGTGAGCTGTTCGGATGGTCCGAACGGCCCAATCTACGCGGATGGTCTGATTAAGATCTAACGGTCCAGATCGAGTGAGCTGTTCAGACAGTCCGAAGGGCCCAAACGATCTGGACAGTCCAATTCAAATCTAATGGCTCGCGTGCAACTCAGATGACTCAGGTTTGCCTAGGGAGTTAAAAATAGCAAATAAAATTATAAAAATATGAAATTTTTCAGAGAAGCTACTGGGATGATATAGATCCCATATAAATTTTGAAATCTTACTGTTCATGATTGAAATACTTAATTTAAAATATTTAAACCGACAAGGTTTAAATAAGGACTTACAAATTTCATAAGGTCAAACTGATTTTAACTCCTTTTTGGATGATTTCAAATTTTGTGGGTTTCTATTTTAAATACACTTGAATCTAAAATTGGTTTGAATCTTTTTGTTGTTCCAGAAAATGTTGTTAGTAGAATTACTTTAGGTTTAGTGTTATTGTTGCACTAAAAATTGCTTTAATTTCAAAAATGCATAAGTATTGCGGGCTATGGCCTCAAGGATCCAAGTTTGATCCATCCTGTTGCGCTCAATCTGAGCCAAGACCTCCGCCATTGAGGGCAGTGGAGGGAGTACTTCTTCCGATGGACCGTCACGTTGATGTTGCCTTTGGGAAGGCTCACCACCTTCCCCCTGCGCGTAGAGCTCATCCAACACAGCTGGGCGAGTACGCGAGGGTGGTGACCCTTCTTCTTGCTGAGCCCGTGAACGAGTATTAGGCCCGGTCATCCTGTTGTCACAAGGATGATTAAATAAAAGATGAAAGATACACTCAAACGAGTGTGAAAGGATTAAAAGGACAGCAAGGAGGTAATCTAAAACTAGCATACGAAATTGTAATGAGATGCACAAACTTAACACCAGATGAAAGCACAAAGGCATAACGGCCAACAATAAAATACATTGAAAGCAATACGTAGTTTTTCGGTTACAATTACATTCTTATAGGCCCGTAGGCGAAGAGTAATTGACTAAAACCAAAAGCACTAGCAAAAGACAACAAGGGTTCATCAACTTCTACCCTATTACATAACCTAAGGATACATGCTTGCTGGACACATGCCCAAATAGCAAGCTCACAATGCTACATCTATTGATTTTCCTGATCAAAGTTCACCGAGAATTCTTCCAGAAGGTGATATCCCGGTGATCCTGTGTCCTCGGGGTCCTCTGGATTGTTGAGGCGCCTGGGTGACCATTCATCAAACACTTGACTTTTGACTTCAGGGGGCCGAAACTTAGGTGGTGCAGATGCATACGGGGAAACCTCATTTGCACCATATACAACATGACGGCCAACGAGCCCCATGTTGTACAAGTGCAGAAGACCCCATTGTGCCGCTATGAGATGGCGTCGGGTCTCATACAGCTCCTGTACGGTGCAAAGGTGAACTTGGTTCATAATACGAACTAGCCTCGCCAGTTGCCTCACTTGGGGATCTTCCCCAAACTGAACCCCGGCAAATGTGTTCACCTCCACGCCATAAGCTTGCATAGGAAAGTGGGCATATTGTGGTTGAGACAATTCCGTTAAATCACAACGAAGTCAGCTCATAGCCATACGCGCCACTTCTTGCAACGCCATGGCCTCAGAAGTGCCACATGCCTGGAGACGGTACGGAACGCTTCCGGCAACTTGTCTTGGAATAATATGGATCACAGCCTCAAAGTCTTCCATTCCGTGTCCTCTATCGCGCCTGTAGATGGAGTAGGTCGGTTGATAAGTGAAGTTGGCCTTCCACATCATGTTTCGTAATAGGGCCGGGTATCCATCCACATTTTCGGCCTGGGTCTCCTTAACAAGATAATGATGATTCATCTAAAAGACAAGAAGGGCAAGATGAGTTAGTTTTGCAAATCAAACAGGAGTGAAATGAGAAATGATACTAAGATGGATGAGGAATAAAGGATATCCTAACTTAACTTTTTGAAATTATTTTGATAACTCAAAAATAATTTTGACCAAGGGACCTGCAAAATTTAACGCCAGTGCTATCTCTAACCTACAGTCAGTATGGTTCTGATACCAATGCTTGTGGGAGCCCCCGGGTTTCTCCCGTAAGACCAAGACATACCCGGCCTTATGGAGGCAACTCAGGGCTCCCACGTGAGATGGATTCCAAATTAACTCCATCTAAATGAGAGATCTTTACTGAAGCTAGAGCCCCGGTGATCATGCGTACCGCTCCCCTGTGAGCACTACATGATTATGGGTTCTCTAAATAGTCAAAGACAAAACTTAGTGAGTTAAATTGGAATCCGACAAACAACGAGCATGAGATCATGTTGGCTCCCAAGATCAGCGACCAACATGTCCCACACTCACATAAGGCATTGATCATATCCATACAACAATCATACATTCAAGTTCCAAAAGACATACAACATAATAGTCCTAGTCTACATCTATTACAATGGCTCGGTCGACCATGAACAAAAGAGAACATAAAGCAACAGCGGAAGCAAGTAAATAAACCAAAATGTCCAGCATGGTATGCCCAATAACCCATCGGCAACCAACTGGGAGTTAAACAATAGCACTACTCGTTAGCATTGCCTAAATCGGCTCCAACGAGCTCGTCGGGCTCACATTCTTCCTCACCTGAAATTGCAGCAACCGGATTGAGTACAAAGTTGTACTCACAAGTCTTACACAAATAAAAATTAGTTATGCATAGAGATTGTTCCAAAGGATGGCTCATAATGGCTTAGTTTTGCGAAAGACACAACAATTTTAACAACCTACACATACTAGTTTTCCAATTGCCATTTTGTAAACAGATTTGAAGTAGAAGTAAAACATATGAATGAGTAACAAATTTAATAACAATTGAAATAACAAGCATACTTCACGAAGGGCGTCTGACACGTGTTCACGTACTTCGTGACAAGAATGCTCTTAAAGATCCTCCACAATTTATCCATCGTGAGCATCGCCGTCCGTTCCACGCATGCCATGTCTGCTTCTGGGATAGTGAACTTGCTTGAAAGTTCTATCCACAGCGCGCCGCTCGCTTCTTTCGTTAGATCCTTCCACCTTGGTGTGGTGATGGGGACCCGTTCCCTTGCAAGTATCCCGCAGATGGTCCAGAATCTCGCCGCTGATCTCTAGGGACTCAGAGGGACCCCAAAGTCACTGACCTTCGTGATGACCAGTCGGCCCACAGGCATTTTCAATTTTCCTCTGCCATCTCGCTTCTGTATCATTATCGTCGACAGAAATCTAGACGTAAGTGTCATCTGCGGCGTCGGTGACGGTGGCCTCATCGGCGCCTCTGCCATCTACGTTGTCGGTGACAGTGGCGAAGACGGCGCCTCTGCCATCTGCTGCGTCGGTGACAGCGATGAAGACGGTGCCTCTGCCATCTCGCTTACTTGCTATCTATATAAGTTACATATGCAATAAAATGGATTGCAAGTGTCCAAAATTAACATATACATACGAAGTATCTCCATGTCATTTAAACTGAATAATATGCTCAACATGTGCAATATTAGCAAATAATCGTAATTAATTCTAGTATAAATATGAAACAATAAAGCATTAATCCAACGGCATTTAAATGACCAAATTAACATAATAAAATGTAAATCATTTAAGTCATTTAAATTAATTGAAATGCTAAACATATACCACATGTATATGAATGAAATTGCATAATTAATTCTAGACAAGGCACGAGGAGTACCAAATTAACATAATCAAATGTAAATCATTCAAGTCATTTAAATGACCAAATTATCATATACATATGAAATTTCTCCATGCCATTTAAAAAGAAGAATATGCTCAACATATTCATTATGAGAACAACTAAAAACAGCATGAAGCTAAGCAAATAAGATTGCTCAATTACTCTCAGTTGACTAATTGCATAAGATATAGTCTTTGCAATCTCAGTCCTCTATCAAAATCTCTTCACCAATCAATTTTGATATTTACAAAACAGATCTTGAGCTCAAACTACAACTTTCTCATATGTCAAGTTATCTCAGAGTAGCAGTTAAACTTTCAGTCAACAGATTACAATTTAACTATCTTAGTGAAATTAAATCACAAAAATAGCACATAAAGCATTCTGTCATATGCCTTCAAGATAATTCACAAATTTATATTAACAATAAGCCTAATTGATAGATTGAGAATAGAAATGCAAATATCTCACAGAAGATCAATCAGATCATAGAACATACAAGTGTAATCTTAATTCAGCTATAACTGAAAACAGAAAGTATAAAGGCTACTAATTATAACTAACCATATAAAGCAATATGATTAAGCTCAAGTCTATTTCTAATTATCTATTTGATTTCAAATTTCGACTATCATCACAGAGCATCAACAAAACCCATCACAGAGCAAGGGAGGGAGCGGGATAGAGTGAGTAAAGTGGTATACCAGAGGAGGCACGAGGGAGTACTAGAGGAGGCGCTGGAGCCGGCGCAAGGAGGGAGCTGGTGACAGGCCAGAGAGGAGGATGGTGATGTGTAGTGGAAGAGGAGGCGATGGGCTGCGTCGGAGGACGGAGCTGGCTGCTCATCGGGTTGGAGTTGGAGGAGGGAGGCGGCCACTCGTCAGGCTGGAGTTGGAGCAGGGAGGCGGCTGGTCATCAGGCTGGAGTCGGAGGAGGCTGCACGTCGAAGGAGGGAGGCGGCCGCTCGTCGGGCTAGAGTCGAAGCAGGGAGGTAGCCGGTCGTCGAGCTAGAGTCGGAGCAGGGAGGCGGCGAGCCCTAGAGGAGGCGAACAAGCACACGAGAGCTTAAGGGGCATGGGAGTAGTGGAAGTGACGAGCAAGAGCAAAAACCCTAGCAGTTCCCTCCTTATAAAAAGGCTATCACAAACGGTTCTATTATAGAAGCGTCTGTTATAAGGAATCATAGACGGTTCTTAATAAGAACTGTCTGTGATACGTCCCATATCATAGACGGTTCTTATTAAGAACCGTCTGTGATTCCTTATCACAAACGGTTCCATAATAGAACTGTCTGTGATAGCCTAACAACCCTTGATATCCTGACCTGGTGACAAATGAACAAGTCTCTTCATTTTCCCGCGTGTGTCTCTTCATCTCACGATCACACGGCTTCGTCTCTTCATTTTCCAACGTCACTACAGCTCCCAAATATCTCTTCATCTCCCGCTCCGGCTTTAGTACTTGTTCTATAAATAGATATCCCCTTCTACAATTTATTTCACACAACCTCCTTGATCCCCTTTCTCCACAAACTCCAAATGGCTTCCAATCTCGTGCCAGCTGTATTGGCCTACATTGTGCTTCTTTTACTCGCATCTCTCTGGTCGCAACCTGGCCTAAGCTGCGGACAAGCCTTCTGTTCGCAATGTCATCCGTTGTAGGCCCTCCGATCTACCGAAGACCATAGCGGTCATCATCTGTCGACTGGAGCTCCTCCTCAGACGGACCAATGCGAGGCTCCGCGGCATCCAGCGAGTAAACCTCATCGTGGAGATTGTCCTATGGAACTACTTGGTCCGCACCGAGGATGCAACCCGAGAGAGTCAGGGCGACATCCGAATGCGGGAGGCGGGTCGACCTCGCCGAGATGGAGGAGACTAGGGCTAATGGCCTCTGAGCTATATGGGGCTTGGTTGCGGAGTCCGAATGGCTACAAGCGTGAATCGAGCGTGCAAGATCGTAGGTGGAGGCGTTTGATCTGACAGTCGCTGATCCCACCACCACTAAAGCTGACGAGAAGGCTTATGAAGATTTAAAGGCTAAGATAGGATTGCTAATCCTTTTTTATCATCTGTGATGTAAAAAGGATATGTTCTTTTTATCGTCTGCTTATTATAAGCGCATAATATTATCATTCCACATTACAATGAAGTCCATATTGACATCAAAATCAGAGATGACAATTCCATGTTGACATCAAAATATATAAGAGATTACAAGTCCATAACACATGGCAAGTCCACATTGACATGTCTCATGTTATGGAATAAATTAATTACAATAGAGTAAATTCTTAATTAAAATATAGCCCTTCATGATGATCGATGCGCATATAGCTAGCTTCCTCACTGGGTTCTTCCTCGAGCCTAATGCCATTTCCGAAAGGAGGCAACTCGCCAAATTGATTGTATTCTTCCTCGTCCACTACATTCTCAACTCCGACAATCCTCCTTTTTCCATGAAGAACTACGTGGCGCTTCTTATTTGCGGGGTTGGTTACATAGAAGACTTGAACAACTTGGTTAGCCAGTACGAATGGTTTGTCTTTGTATCTGACACGTTCGAGGTCCACGGTAGTGACGCCGTACTTGTCGACCTTCACCTGTTCAGAGGTACTTCCCTAATGGTGAACAATGAGATGGACCATGATATCAAAAAATGACAGAGGGAAATACATCTCAAGATGACATAGAGTAGTCACCACCTCGGCCTGCAGAGCATCTAGTCCTTGGGGATCAATGACCTTCTGAACAATTGAGTTGAAAAAATAACACACCTCAAGATTGCCACTCGGACCTTGTTCGGCAAGATACTCCTAATGCATGACTGGTCCAACATGTATACCCTTTTTTCAAACCACTTGAATCAAGTGCGCTTCGATCTGCGTCGAGTTGTTAAACATCTTGATTACATAATCAATGCATGGACGATACATAAAATTTATCCTTCTTCAACATATCACTCGCGTGACTCTTCTAAAAGCAACCATGCCATTAATGTACTCTTGATTCACACAGTTCACACCGTACATCCAGTTCTGGTCCATCTACGCTACGCATGTAACAAATTAGTGTCAAATTAGATTAATAAACCGCAAGTATGTACTCTTCCTATTTACCAAACATACTTAAATTGATTAGCGATTAATTATAGCAAACATAAAAGGTTATAGATCGTTACCCTCGGAGCTCATGAAGAAAATACGATTCCTCTCCTTCTCCTCTGATCCCTTCCTCCTCCCCTTCACCTCCTTTCACTACTACAAAAAGGCTAATACTAGACGGTTCGTGTTGAAAACCGTCTGTGAAGTATCACAGATAGTCCTGAACAAGAACCGTCTGTGATGCTACTAAGTATCACAAACGTTTCTTGTTCAGAACCGTCTATGATACTTCACAGGCGGTTTTCAATATGAACCGTCTGTGATACTTCACAGACGGTTTTCAACACGAACCGTCTGTGAGTTCTCGTCCTCATCACAGATGATTCGTATTAAAAACCGTCTGTGATAAGTATTTTTTTTATTTTACTATGGCTTGCAATGACTAACACTCTGATTTTTACCATGGCTTGCAATGACTAACACTCTGATTTTTACCATGGCTTCAAATCACTAACACTCTGATTTTATCATGTCTTCAAATCGAAAGTAAAAAATTCAAGCCATGGTAAAATCAGTGAGAAAATTCCGAGTTTTTGTATGAAACCTTCGTGATTAGCAGTCTTGGGAGTTGAAAGATTTTGAATCTTGGCGGAGGCAAAATGTTTTGGTCTTTGTCCTTATATATTATAGCCACCCGGCCTTGTTTTCCATCAGTCTCTCCTCCCCTCCCCACACCGAGCTCCGGCGACCACCCTCGATTCCCCATCGTGGTTCAACGAGGAGACACAGCCAACGACAACGAGGAGGAGGGATGCAGAGGAGCTCCTTGTCTACCACAAGAGGTAGACTGCTGGAAGGTACGTGTACATCCCTATAACATACACAATTTGTTGGCTGTTTGTTGTAAAGAAAATTATCTTAATTTTGTGTTACCTAAGGTCGGAGCGCTGATGGAGGTTTCAGTAGTCGTCTCTCCTTACCGACGAGCTTGAGTCGAACTCGACGACATGCAAGAACATCTTGTGATATGCTGGTGTGGTATAGAGAGAAGCTCACAAGACCAATCCAAGAAGCCGATGAGTTCTTCAGGAGCTTGGAGACATAGATAGTTTCTAGCTAGTTTAACTTTGTAACTTTATTCTTTTTTTCCCATTTGGAGGGGACGTTGTGAAACCTTTTGGTTTCCCTTTCCTATAATGTGTTTGCCATCAGAATTTTAATTGGATTTTAGTTGTCTTGCTAGAGGTTGCATGTCGAACCCGGGAACGAAGGATCCTGAATTCTCTATGTTCATACACTAGTCTAGGATTTCTAGTGTACACAGTCAAACAAAAGTGATAACACAAACATATCACGCATTTTATTAATAATAATCCAGAGTTTATTACAAAGGGGCCTGAGGCCAAATAAAGTAAAACACAGCGGAAGCAGAACAGTAGTAGTAGACCCAACGATTTGCCATAGGCAATCATTTGGGGACGTAGCCTAAGCGTCGGTGTCCTCACCGTCCTAGTAGTAGTCCTCTCCTGAATAAAGATATTCAGCGAGAATGAGCACAACTTCCGTGCTCGCAAGTTACACCCAATATTGAATTATGATGCATGCATAAAGTATACAAATGATATTGGCAGGGTTTATTTGCATAAAGCAACATTTTCAGTTTAAATATTCATACTAGTTTTCAAGGCCATTTTTATACTATATCTAAAATCAGATTTTAAATGACAGTTGTATAATGTGGATAACCTCCATGAATTGTGAAGGATACCCTCCTATCACATGGCTAACCGCCCAATTTTTACCAATAGGATTAACCATCCTAAAATCATTTGTTGAAATCATTTTAAAACCAAAAACAAGTCTAACTCAAAGTGGCTTTGCTAGCATGTCCATGACTGCAGACGCGTCTATTCGAATAGTTTCTACTCTACAGAGTTGGTACAACTTTACCCACAAGAGATAGTTTGCTTATCATGTCGGCTACTAGACACTTCCGAAGGCGTGTGACTAAGCAACTATCACAAGGCCGTTACAATGTTCTACCTCAAAGTACTCATGTCCGCTAAGGTTTCGCTTCCATTGGACTGTCCTTTCTCTGGGAGCCCCCTCTTGCGCTAGGTGGGACTACTGTCTGACCAACACCCACACATACAACATGGCACGAATATCTATGAGGTATCCCAATTTATTAATCCAGGTCCTGCCCATACAGGCCATGTGGTGGTACAGTAAGGCATAGCAAAGGAACACTCAAAGACCAGTCCTTAATTGATTTGTGCGTCTTTCAAATCAAACCCTGGGCTTTAATCCTAACCAGATTAAAGCCGTGCATAAACTTGCACCCACCATTCATCCGTTTCGCCCAAGTCCAAACCATTTTTAATTTTATTGTAAATAAAACTGCCTTTAATAATTCTCTATGGTAAAACAATACCATAAATTCAAGTTTAAACCAATTTCAAATGATTTGGCTAAATCCTCCCAAAATTCATAATCATGGTCTAAGCATTTGCTAAGCATGTGAATATTTTCCATACTAATTTATCTACTGGTGATAAGGGAATGACATTTCAATATTCAAAATTGGCCATACAATAACAATTGGAATATCTAATTATTTAAACAGGGACTTGAAATATTTGAATAAAAGTATGCATGCATTCAATAATGTAAAAACTAAATTAAATAACTTTGAAATATTGGGAGCAATATGGTCAATGGTATAACTTTCCTTCACTGAAGTCTTGGAATTCTAAGTCCTCAGAAGGATCTACCTCTCCAGAGTCGTCGAAGTCTAAACGCGAAAATACGACAAAAGCAATTGAAATTCAAATAAATTCAAAAGACAAATTAAACTAACTCCAAATCCAAAAATTATACTTTAGTTAGCTAGATAATGATTTTATACAAATTTAGCAATTTCAATCACCCAATTTGGAGTTTGGATGCAAAAGATATGGATTTTATAAGTTTAAATCTACTAGAAACCTAAAAAGGATTTATCCGAATTATTCAATTATTTTTCTACAAAGAAAACTGGATTATGACACATGGTGATGTCAGCCCTCAGAATTTTGGAATTAAAATAAAAACCTGACATGTGGGACCCACATGTTAGTGTCTCGGCTCATGGTGAACCAAGTTCATCGAGCCTTGGGTCTAGAGTTTTTGGAGCCCGCCGTGTGTATGCGCACGTGGTTGCCGAGTTGGCACCACACGGGATGACACGTGTGCACGCATCTGAGCTGGATGTTGAGGTGGCTGGCTGACCTAGGCGCCACATTGACTCGACGCTAGTGAGCTTCGGTTGCGCACGACAACCGTGAATGACGGCTCGCCGGCGAGGGTGAATGATCGCATTGGGTAGAGAAGGATATTGCGCATGTAGTGGTACTAGTTTGAGCACAAGAGGCAGTCGGAGTCGGCCAGCGGCGAGCATTTGGTGGCAGAGACGATCGGGTGTTGTCGGATGAGAGTGTTGGCGACGCTCCAGAGCAACGAAGGGGTCCCTGAGGAAGCTCTTGCGACAGGGGTGCTGAAGGTGTACTCCACGGAGGTAGGGCGTCGACGGTGGTGGTGCAATCGAAGAAACAATGCCGGCGGTGACAAACACTAAAACTAGGATTGTGGCAGCGCCGGAGCTCTAGAGGAGCGGTGGCTTGGGGTTTCGGGGTGTGAGGAGAAGGGTGAACGCTAGGGGCTATTTATAGGGGCTCGGGCGGCCTCAAGATAGCGTAACAGCGGTGGAGTTCTTTTCAGAACTGAAAGGGGATAAGAAGATTTAATCGAGATTCAAACTCAAATCGGATGAGATAAGTATCGGAATTGGTTGTGGAGAGATACGACTTCTAGAAGGCAAGACCCACGCGGAGAATCCGAGCTGAATCTGCTGTTGTTGGGTGAAACTCGGACTAACAGCAATGGCGGCCGCGCAAAAATGATGAAGCGGAGGTTGAAGACGACCAGATGGACGGGGCCCACCTGTCGGCGATGGTAGCAAATAGGGAAAGAGGCGGGTGAAGCGATGGCCACCGGATTAGGATCCAACGGCGCACATGTGCGTGGGCTAATGAGGCTGAGCGCGCGGAAATAGCGGGCTGCGTGGGCTGTTCGCATGCGTGAATAGGAAACAGGCCGAGTTGAATTCAGCCCGATCGCTGTTTGAGGATTTTAATTTGATTTATCAATTGATTTAGAAAATAGTAAATAAAATCCAAAAATTATGAGAAAATTCACAGATATTCTCAAAGGCATTTTGGACTAAAATAAAATATTTCCAACTATTATTTGGTAATAGATTTTGCAACTAAATTTGTTTAGCTTTAAAATAATTATGGAAAAGCTTTTAAAATTTCAGAAAAATCCACAAAATTAAATAAATTTTAAATTTTCTCTGAAATTGAAATTTTGGGCTGTTACACCCCCTTAAAGGGAATCTCGACCCCGAGATTCAGACTTGGCTAGCAAAGAGGTGGGGATACTCCGCTTTAAGTTCTTCCTCTCGCTCCCAGGTGGGTTCACTTTCTAGGTGGTGGCTCCACTTGACTTTGTATGAACAGATGATCTTGCTCCTGGTAACATGCTCCGCGACATCCAGAATCTTGATTGGCTGCCCCACATAAGTAAGGTCCTCTTGAAGATTAATGCACTCTAGAAGGGTCTGATCTTTTGGCACTCGAAGGCAGTTCTTTAGCTGTGAAACATGGAAGACATTGTGCAGCGCAGATAAGGAGGTTGGCAGTTCTAACTGATAAGCAACTTCACCTCTCTTTGCCAAAATCTTGTAGGGTCCCACAAATTTGGGTGCGAGTTTCCCTTTGGTCTAGAACCTCCTTACTCCTGGGAGTGGAGTGACTCTGAGATAAACAAAATCTTCTATTTCAAAGGTAAACTCTCTTCGACGGTTATCAGCATAACTCTTCTGTCAGGATTGAGCAGCTTTCAGACGTTCCCTTATTGCTTTAACCTTGCTTTTAGCTTCTTTGATCAACTCTGGTCCAAAGAATTGATGCTCTCCCACCTGATCCCAAAGGAGCGGGGTTCTGCACTTACTGCCATACAACGCTTCGAATGGAGACATTTGCAAACTGGCTTGGTTACTATTGTTGTATGAGAATTCTACATAGGGTAGATTCGTGTCCCAACTTTTTCCATAATCTATGGCGCAGGCTCGAAGCATGTCTTCAATAACTTGGTTGACATGTTCCGTCTGGCCATCTGTCTGCAGGTGATAGGTGGTGCTGAAATTGAGTCTGGTCCCCAAGGCTTCATGCAGGCTCTTCCAAAACTAGGAAGTGAACTGTGATCCTCTGTCAGATACGATCTTCTTGGATACTCCGTGTAGACAGACGATCTTGGCCATATACAATTCTGCTAATTTACTACTCGGGTGGGTTGTCTTGACAGGGATGAAGTGTGCCACTTTGGTTAACCGGTCAATTATCACCCATATGGAATCGCATCCTGAATTGGTCCTAGGAAGTCCGGTGATGAAATCCATACCAACTTCCTCCCACTTACATTCAGGAATTGGTAATGGTTGCAACAAACCAGCGGGTTTTTGATGCTCTGCCTTGACTCGCTGACAAACATCACAACGGGCTACAAACTCTGCAATTTCGCGCTTCATGCTAACCCACCAATATTTTTCCTTCAGATCCTGGTACATCTTAGTACTTCCAGGATGGATGGAGTAGGGCGATTCATGAGCTTCTTTCAGAATCGACTGTTTTAATTCCTGCTGATTAGGCACACAGATGCGGTTTCCAAACCACACTGTTCCTTGTTCATCTGCAGCAAATCCTAGGGCTTTGCCTCTTCTCATATTCTTCTTGATTTCTTTGATGTCTTCATCTTCTAGTTGCTTTTCTCTGATCTGACTCTGAAGAGTTGGTTGAACATCCAAAGCGTTCACACAGCCTTGATCAACAATCTCTAAGTTCAGTTTCTTTAGTTCTTCATATAATTCTGGGTGATTCTTCTGAACCAAGATGGTGTTGCAATACGCCTTTCTGCTTAGGGCATCTGCAACCACATTTGCTTTGCTCGGATGATAATGGATTCCAAGGTCATAATCCTTTATTAAATCAAGCCATATTCGTTGTCTGAGGTTAAGTTCTGACTAGGTGAAAATATACTTCAGACTCTTATGATCTGTGAAAATCTCACAGTGGTTACCAATAAGATAATGCCGCCAGATTTTTAAAGCGTGCACAATTGCTGCTAATTCAAGATCATGAGTCGGGTAATTCCCTTCGTGCGGCCTTAACTGATGGGGTGCATAAGCCACAACTTTGCCTTCCTGCATTAGCACACATCCTAGTCCTTGACGAGATGCATCGCAGAAGATCTCAAAGTCTTCTCGTAGGCATCTGTCCATTCAAACTTCTCATTCTTCAGAAGTTGAGTCATGGGTCTTGCAGTCTTGGAGAATCCCTTAATGAACCTGCGGTAATATCCAGCTAGTCCGAGGAAACTCCTCACTTCTGTGACAGATCTTGGTTGCCTCCAATCCATAACTGCTTCAACCTTGGCTGGGTCTACAGCAACTCCCCCTGCTGAAACGATATGTGTCCGAGGAAGGCCACTTGCCTTAGCCAGAATTTGCTCTTGCTGAATTTGGCATAAAGCTGGTGCTCTCTGAGTTTCTCCAAAATTATTCTGAGATGCTCCTCATGTTCTTCTTCATCCTTTGAATAGATGAGAATGTCATCGATGAAAACAACCACAAACTTATCCAAGAATTCCATGAACACTTTGTTCATCATATTCATGAAGTAAGTAGGCGCATTTGTCAAACCGAACGAAATTATGTAATGTAACAGCCCAAAATCCCTAAGTTGGATTAGCTAAGCATCTACTGTGCATTTGTGAAATTTTGGACCTTTTTAAAACTTTTTGTTGCAAAGCAAAGAGGTTACAACCTAGTTTTCCAAAACCTAGAAATGATATTTCTAGGACAAAAATAAAAGTTTGTCAAGAAATTGAAAACTTAGTTCAGAGTAGAGTATAAAACCCTATGTAGAAAATCCTTTGATTTGGAAGACTAAATTTGAAACCTAGTAATCCAATACTCCTTCTCCAATTCAAAAGTCCAATTTGAATTTGGGGCAAAGCTAAAAAGATTTCAGATGTGGGAATGTTTATTTTGGAATTCAAATTATAAATAGTAAAACCTCATGGGCTCCTAGAATGCCTGAGGTGCTTTTAAAAGAATTCTCAAATTCTAATTTACAAACATACTTTCTCTAACTTAGAACTACAAACTGAAATTCATTTTTTTAAAATATAGTAGGACCCAAAGTTAGGAATATTTTATTTGAATTATATGTGCTCTGTTATACATGTTTGAATTTTTCTCGAATTCTTGGAGGATATTTGGTTTTATCTCGATTTGCATGTTCAAATTCGAGTTTGAATTTAAAATATAAACAAAACTTATGAAGAGTGCCTAGAAGTACTTTCCTAGGTTTTGGAACAACTAATAAATTCCTACAAAATTTCACAAATTTTGGTGTTAGATTGTTATTTTTAAGCAACCAGTCAAACTTGTAAATTAAAAGTCAAACACCACAAGAGCAATTTAAAATAATTCTAGAGAAAAATGTATAAATTTTAAAACCCTAGAAAAATTATTTAATGGATTAACTAGTGTCAGGAACCTTCCCTAAAATTTTCATCAATTTTGAAGCTAATCTTCTACCTTCAAAAATTCACCGAAGCTCTCAGCTTTTTAAGGTTTGTACTGTTCATCCGGTCGAACCCGAACGTTCGGACTGACCGAATCAAAATCTTCGGACCGACCGAGTTGGGACGCTGTGGCTCAGCAAAACCAACTCCGCATGGCTCTCCCTTTCCTCTGCTGCTAACTACCTGGCCCCACCAGCCAGGCCTTCACCTCCACGACGCAGCGCCGCTCCAGGGCACCATGGCCACGTGGCCGCTCATCTCTACGATTGGCCAACTCCGCCCCCGGTCTCAGACCATGCCGCCCATGGGTTGCCATGGTTTTGCCGCATATCTAGGCCGCTCCCAAGCATCACTCCATCCCCATTCTTCTTTCTCCAGAGCTCTAACCCGAGAGCCATGGCGGCACTGCCGTGGGCGCCCGTCATCGTCCCGGCTGCTCCAGCGAGTTTCAACGACCCACAACCCCGTCACGGCGCACCAATCATTGCAAGGAGCGAATACCCCCCCACCAATTTGAAGTATCTGTCACCTGAGCGCTGTGCAATGGCCCTCTTCCCCGATTCCGACCACCCCGCCATTCTTGCCACTCCTTCTTCTCCGGCGAGCCCAAGCTCGATTCCTCCCATCTTAAGCATGCCTATGCATCCCTTTATCTCCCTCCATCACTCACCCGCTCTCTCTTCCTCTCCAGGTCACTGCCGCCGTTGAACCTCCCCACGCCGCCGTAGGCTTCCGTCGTCGGACCACTTTGGCCACCCTCCGCTTGCGCCGACTACTCGGGTGAGTTCCCTGCACCTCACTTGTGCTCATGCGCACCCTAATCTTTCTCCAGCTCCCTTCCAGTGCTAGCGCCTCTTTTCACCTCCATGGCCGGCCGCCGCTTGCCGTCGCACGCCCGCTCCGGTGCATCTCCAACCACGCCAAGACATCCCCTAGGATCACTGACCCCCTAGCACACCATTTTGGCCGTACCCATCACCTCGCCGTCGCCCCATTGCCGGTGATGGCTACCGCTCCAAACCAGCCCAAGCTCCCTCTGTTCTGTCACTTAAGCTCTTGTGCATAAACCTCTATATCACTAAGCATGGAACCCACTCATATGAATCAAACCCTTTACTGCTAACAAACATTTTGAATATCAAATAAGTCACTTAAATAAACTAACCATTTTGAAACTTGATGTTTGAAGGAAGTAACCAGTAGCTTTTCATTTCAGTAAGTTGTCTGTTATAACATATATGAACAGGGAAGTGGTAGGTAGAGAAGGAAATTGTGGTGCTTTTGAGAATAACATAAAATTCTGACTTCTCAGATTCTTGTAATTGAAAAGGTAGTGTTAGATTGTATAGATTTTAGTGATTAATCTTAAAGGAGCACTCTAACCTGAAAAACAAGCTTTGCTGTTGGCTAAGTCCAGTGAATGAACCTTTTGACAATACTAATTAAACCTTGATAGTCAAGCGAATAGAGAAGAGAAGAGTGTTAGTGGTTTAGTCAATCAAAGAACGTTTTGATTAGGCAAAGATTTGTAAGTGAACATCTAAGTAACTAGCTATTAGTATTTCAATCTAGGGAAGTTGATTTGGGGAAAATCTGAATTGAACTATCAAAGTAAAGTTTGAAGCCTTGTAAGAAGTTGGTCCAGTAACTTGTTAGTTTTGTTAAATGTTCTGAACATATAAGGCAATCTGAAACTAAGGATAAAATGTGTAGTGGTTAATGACTCTACTGAGTCTAGTAGATTAAACAAGTTAGTGGTCCAATTAGCCATTTAAAACACTTAAGCTTTCAGGAGCAAACTGAGTTGGTAACAAGTATGCTCGTGAAATGTTTAGAAACCAGCAGAGGCTTAGCAACTTGAAGCTGGGTTTAAAGAAAGTTCATTCAATAGCCAGTCATTAGCACTTTAGTTCTGAAAATCTGGCTGTTGTTAGTATATGAACAGTAATCTGTGGTATTTCAGAACTTGGCAGTGGGCTCATAGCTGGTCTAATTCCAGCAAGAGTAACTTATTGCAATTGATGTTAGACCTTTTAATTTAACCTTTAGATGATCTTCTGTTGTAGGTATCAGAGCAGTAAAAACCTTTAGATATCCTTTTGAGCTTAGACCTTAAACTAACACTTAATTTAACAGAGGCAAGCATTTGATAAACAAGCATTACTTTGATTCTCCAAAACCAGCAGTGAGATCCTAGTTTATGCAGAGAATAAATGGATTTAGTGAGAATAGTCGAGTAGGTTTGCTAACAAATGGAGATTTCAAGATTTCTAACCACATGGTGTTAGTGAAGTCTAGTACTTACTCATAGTTGCCAATTCTTTGTAGCTCTTAACAGCCAAATGAACTTAAAAGCAGAATTATCAACTTCTTTAGGATAACTGTATTCAGTCTTTGTCAATTTAATCAAAGAAAGTAAGAACTTTATGGGAGGCAAGATTGGAATGCTGAAATGAAATAACAGTGAGTTAGAACTAAGTCGAATGCCAAAGTAAATGGTTTATAAAATATAAATACTAACCTTTCACATCTAGTCTAAAGGAGTAAAAGTTATCATAAGTAAAAATTTGAATATTTGGTTAACTAATCAATAGTAGAACTTATGCCTTCATTTCTATTTCAATAACTCATAACTATTTCAAATCAACTCCAAATCCAATGATATCTGTTCCTAAATTTATCAAAAATCATTATCTACCTTCTGTTTTATCTTCTTGATTTTGGAGACTTTTTGAATTCTAGAGTTTATTCGATGCTTTTGCTTTGTTGATTCTTTTCGTTAGAGGACGATGATTCGGGAGTGCAACGGAGATGATAATGTGAATGTCCAGAGTATCAGCAAACAAAGGCAAGCAGTTTTTCCATTGATCATGTTGATCCCATTACTTTCAAAATCTATTATCTTGTTTTGCAACTGTATGTATGCATGCTTTATTTTGTCAAGTTACTTTTTTTTATTAGAGGTAGTTAATCCTATTGCATGAATTCCCTAAAATTGTCATCCCCTGCCACTAGCCTAAGTTAATAATTCCGCTGGTGAATTAGAGCCCGGTGGATGTTATAGTGTCTATTTATGTTTATGCGGTGTGATGCTTAGCCATGCTTAGCTTGCGGTAGATTGGGCAGTTGTCGACTTTGTCGGTGACCTTGATCACAAAAATCATTTTTATTGTGTTATATCCAGCACCCTGTGCTATTATATTTGGAAAACTAAAAATGAAAATAAAATGTTTTAGACTTGGGCACATTGGTTGGATGGTGTGCTTGGTGCCCGAGTCAACAAGGACCGAATTACTTGCGCCATTGATCCAAGCACTATTGCGTGCAACCACATGAGGGCATATGGGAACCCCCTTGACCTAGTACTTTGGGGTGTGTTAATTAATGAGTCGCCGGTGGTAGATGTTAAGAGAAAAATGTTTTGTTATTCAATTGTTGTTGGGTATGTGCGGGGTGGGTTCCGGATTTAGGTTCCCTCGCCCGGAGGAGCATCGGTAGTTGCTAAAGCTGGGCTGATGTGTCCAACACAACGTGTGGGTCCTCCGTGGGAGCCTGTGATGGGTGGTTCGCGGAGGGTTAACCCCCATACGTGCGACTCTTAATTAATTCATTCCATTGGAAAACGTCTCGTAGGACTTAGTTCTGCCGGCATACCTACGGAAGTGTGCTTCATGGCCTGGAAAAGGAGCGGTCTGACATGTGGGTAAAGTTGTACACCCCTGTAGGGTATAATCTATTCGAATAGCCTCGTCCTAGGTTATGGACACACTTGGTTATTTTCCGCAAGAATTAGACCCAACATTTTAGATTTTTAAACTTAAAACTTGACCGGTGGCATTGAGAGTGGTTCTCATGCTATGTTTGTGTGCTGCGGGGCAGCCACCTGTAGCTGTTTTATTGATGTCTAATGTTATTACTCGCTGTTATTTAAAGTATTAAAAATATTTGCTCACTTACCATTTGAATCTACTACATTGTATTTAAATTGAAATATTGCTTTGTGCTGAAAATGAACCCTATAGCCTTCTCCTTTGATTCAGCTTGCATGTAGCTATGTATATGCTTGTTATTCGTAAGTCTTGCGGAGTACATTCATGTACTCACTGTTTGCTTTTATGTACTAATCTGGACAGCAGGTATTGAGATCGAATCGGGTAAGGAAAGATTGCGCAGGAATGTCGTTTTACTATGGTTTGAACCCAGTCAGTTGCCCTGTGGGTTATGGCAAGCCATTGGGATTTTATCGATGGTTAATCTCTGATTTTTATTTCAGTTTATTTACTAATTTCCGCTGCGTACTTGTTAGTTATCTTGATTTTTGGCCAGTTGGTCCTTTCTATGAAATTGAACCTTGTAAGTTCAATATGTTGTAAATTATGAAGTTTTGATATTGTAAGCACTTGTGCATGGATTGATATTGATGTTTGTGATGGTGTATGTGTACCGCTCCTGGGAGGTACATAATACACCGAGGCACGGGATATTTGGTTTGTGATGCTAGAGTCAAATGGATGGCCAAGCATTACGAGCTAAATACCCCGGGGTCTCACAAAGGTTGGTATCAGAGCCATACTGACTGTAGGTTAAGCCATATCAATGGACGTTGTTAGGATTTTGGTTTGCAAAGAGTATTTTCAACCTAGCAAAGATTTGACAAAAATGCAAGTGATATAATTCCTTTCTTTCTTACCCATCCTAGCATCTAATTCTTACCTCACCATTGATTTGATTTGTGCAAAATGGTTTTTATCCATTGCTCATCTATCTTTTCCAATAATAGACACGCTAAGTAGTCACCGGTGAAGAGCATCGGCGAAAGGATGAGAAGTCGATGTTTCACTGCGATATTAGGATTAAATTACGGTTTATTCTTAGAATATATACACCCCAATGTTATTACTTAACTTGTAGACGCTGGATTTTATAGTGTGATCATTTGCTCTCTTTTGTTCCAAGTAATTACGCATCGCCTATGGGCAGCATGTTTCGCAGCTATATCGGAAAACTAATTGTGGTTCATCGAATCTTATTTTAGTGATTTTGAAATGATTAGTACATGTTAGAGTTAAATTGCATACCCGTTGCCCGTTTTCTCACCTTATGCTCATTCTTTCCTCCCCTCATCTTTTATGCATCAAACATGTTTAAGGGGGTAGGAAATATCTCAAATTATGTATGAAACATCTCGATTCTCACTCTTTGATCATGCCATGTTTCTCATACCAGTGTCATGATTATAATAAGCTTGCCGTGCTCATTTAGATTCTTTGCATAAATCTGAAATTTTAGATGTCATGAAGGTTGTGGCTTGATGTGATAGAAGTTGTGGAAGTAAAGTATCTGCTTGTCTTTTAAATTAAGGAGAAGTGAACTTATTATGTTTTGATCTGAGGGTAGCTCATTTTTTTATGTTGTTCAACTGAAAGTGTTTTAAACCATGCTAGGTTTGCTTATGTAGTCAATTGCTCTTTATGCAAAGTGAAACCCATTCCTTGTATTGGTGCAATTCTTGATTTGGATTGAAACAAAACTAATTCTGTAACTGATGGTAGATCCTAAAATCCTGAAATTATTCACATGAGAACCTGAGGTGTGTAGTTAATAAATATAATTTTTCCAGAATTTATTGAACTTGTTTTACCTAGATATTAATTCAAACGCTTTGCAGGGCTGTTCTGGCCAATTTTGAATCTGGAACTAATAGGTAGATGTAAACTGCTAGTACCCAATTTTCTGGTGTTAAGTATCACCTCAGTAACATGCCAGAATTTTTCTGGAATTTTTTAACTTGATTTCACTACTGTTTGAGCCTTAGGCCTTAATTCATTGTCTGAATTGTTGCACCAAACAGAACCTGAGCTTTATGTGTAGGGTAAAATTTTTTATAGCATCTCTAGTATCCCAGAAACATCCCAGAATTTTTATGGAATTTTTCTAGCCAATTTAGTATTTTTCTCGAGCCTTCGTTGCTCACTAGTGACCTTTAAATCAAAATCTGTTTTGAACTAGATGCTAAGCTTGATGTATACATAATCTGAGGTGATGATACTAGCATGTGTAGGGCTTATTGAGTGTTTCAAGTTGCCAATTTAATTATTTGATTGCTTTGTTTAAGGACTAGGACATGCTAGTATGAATTCTTGTTGTTATCGAATCTTATGCTCATCTAACAAAAATGAAATTGTTTTGTTGCATTTTGATAGAATCATGTAAGCATGCATGTGAGCATTTGCACTCTCACTAACCAAAATTAAAATTTCCTTAGGACTGATTTGCACACATGTATCCTTTCATGCAATTCCTCCAATGCATTTCTGTCCAATCCGAGCAAATAGGACTAGAGAAGCAAGGGTTAAGTGACACCACCTTGAACCTTGCTTTAAACTCTCTTCTCTGCTCTTTAGACGACCATTTTTCCTCGCAGCTAGTTAGTAGTCATTTGTCCTACCGGAAGACGACGTCGAGCTCGATATGGCAGAAGTGCCTTCGAATGAAGAAAGGAAAGGTTAAACAAAGCAATAGAAAGGAAAATGTGTCAACAACGTCAAGTTACTTCGTTAAGATCTTTCGGCACTATCCCTAAAGGGAATCCAGATGATAGAAGGTGCATTTCGTTTACAGTTGAAAGAATCGCATAGAAAACCCTTGACAGAAGGATCATAGAAATCCTTCGAAAAAGCTCCACTCTTTAGAACCTAAAACTTCTAAAGAACCTCTCTCGATTCGGATTTAAGTTCAACTTGCGACAAAATCCGAAGTATGACCACGTAACCAAACCCAGCTAGATTTGCCACAGCCTTTTGTTCTGACTTTCGAACTACCGGAATCTCGGGACGAGATTTTGTTTAAGCGGGGTAGGTTTGTAATAGCCCAAAATCCCTAAGTTGGATTAGCTAAGCATCTACTGTGCATTTGTGAAATTTTGGACCTTTTTAAAACTTTTTGTTGCAAAGCAAAGAGGTTACAACCTAGTTTTCCAAAACCTAGAAATGATATTTCTAGGATAAAAATAAAAGTATGTCAAGAAATTGAAAACTTAGTTCAGAGTAGAGTATAAAACCCTATGTAGAAAATCCTTTGATTTCAAAGACTAAATTTGAAACCTAGTAATCCAATACTCCTTCTCCAATTCAAAAGTCCAATTTGAATTTGGGGCAAAGCTAAAAAGATTTCAGATGTGGGAATGTTTATTTTGGAATTCAAATTATAAATAGTAAAACCTCATGAGCTCCTAGAATGCCTGAGGTGCTTTTAAAAGAATTCTCAAATTCTAATTTACAAACATACTTTCTCTAACTTAGAACTACAAACTGAAATTCTTTTTTTTTTGAAAATATAGTAGGACCCAAAGTTGGGAATATTTTATTTGAATTATATGTGCTCTGTTATACATGTTTGAATTTTTCTGGAATTCTTGGAGGATATTTGGTTTTCATCTGATTTGCATGTTCGAATTCCAGTTTGAATTTAAAATATAAACAAAACTTATGAATAGTGCCTGGAAGTACTTCTCCTAGGTTCTGGAACAACTAATAAATTCCTACAAAAGTTCACAAATTTTGGAGTTAGATTGTTATTTTTAAGCAACCAGTCAAACATGTAAATTAAAAGTCAAACACCATAAGAGCAATTTAAAATAATTCTAGAGAAAAATGTATAAATTTTAAAACCCTAGAAAAATTATTTAATGGATTAACTAGTGTCAGGAACCTTCCCTAAAATTTTCATCAATTCTGAAGCTAATCTTCTACCTTCAAAAATTCACCTAAGCTATTAGCTTTTCAAGGTTTGTACTGTTCATCCGGTCGGCCCCAAACGTTCGGACTAGCCGAATCAAAATCTTCGGACCGACCGAGTTGGGATGCCGTGGCTTAGCCAAACCAACTCCGCATGGTTCTCCCCGTAATATTCTAAAAAAAAAGAAAATCCTTTTAAGGACCAGTGCGCAATTAACAGTAGAAGATAGGTGGAAAGAGAATATTTGTTTTTTCTAGAGTGACCCGGATAAGAGGATCGTGGGGGAGAGAAACTCCTAAAGCCCTAACCCTTTCTTTCTTTTGGGTCGTCGCCGATCCTTTTTATTTCCATCGCAGCCACCGCCTTTTCTTTCTTTTCGTTCACCTCACACTGCTAGCTGGGTGCCTAGACTCGGCCGGCGTGGGGGTGCTTCTTTTGGGATCGGCGGTTCAGCTGGCACGTGGATGTTTGGAGCAGCGGCCAGCGCGTGAACGTGCCGATAGGCTAGTGCGTGGAGATCAGGCTGGCTGCCTGAAAGTCTCGTTTCTGGCTCCTGTGCGAGTAGGTGCGCGCCCCTACTGCTTTTTTTTTATCTCACGTATTGATCCGGCATGCTTGCATCTTCTATCACTAGAACTACACGTGTTGCTCCTGTGTGCATGCATCTATTAGCAGAAGAGCTTAACTAGTCGGTAGCACTAGGTGCTACGTCGGTTTGTATTTGTACATGAAGACTTGAACAGTACCAGGGAAAGGAAGTCAGTTGTTGTCTAGATAGAGTCCGAATTTGAGATTTACATCTGTTAGAGTTATTTAGATATTATTCTTAGATTTCCGTAGCCGCAAAGAACACTTAATTCCGACATACGGATCAAACGTTATGGTAGTTTCAATCTTGCTGCCCAGAATTATGACGAGATAGATCTATTAATTTGTCTTTTAAGTTATGTTTATGTTAGATGCAAACTAAGAGTTTCCACCCAACTAGATTGTTTTAGAAAATTTCATAGCCTTTCCAGAATGATAAAGAACGCCCTAATCGGAGTTGTAGATCAAAAGTTGTGATCTGTTCTTTACTGCTGTCCGTTTCGTTTGGGCAGAATCTGTCTTCTGAGTTCAACTGCATGTTAGCATTTTATTTTGGCCGAATTGGGTTATCTCGCCAACTACAATGTTGTAGATATGTTCATTAAGTTTCTTTAGAAACTGGACTCACCTCGCTTCGAGTCATAGGTCAATATTTATGGTTATTTTCATTCTGCTGTCCAGATTCGATTCCGTGGTTGTATTGCCTGTTTTCAGAATAGGGATTATGGCTATTTCTTGGGTGTTCGGGAGGGTATTGTACAACGTTATTGGTAGTGTCCTGTACCATGTTGTTCTTATTTCGAGTACTTACTTGTGTTGGCGGAGAGGCTTCGGGTTTAGGGGCATCTTCATTGCCTACTAACGCGTCGCAACGCGAAAGGCGGGTACTTTGATATTCTTATGATTAGTGAATGCTGAATGCTTGATGTTCGTATTGTGTTTTTCTGTGATCCATGAGATTATTCAAAGTTTATGTTCCTTTCTTACGTGTTATTTCCATGTTTAGAGATTATGTCTTTCATAATTCATATTTCAATACATGCATCCATTTTCATGTTTCATCCACGGGAGTGGATTATAAAGACCCATCAATTCCACTATGGGCACGTAAGACCCACCATTCCAATGTGGGCAGATTTGGACACCTGTATGAAACATTCTTCATACGGGATTTGGATCCCCACATTTTGTTAAATGCGGGCTTAGGTGAACACCGACGGGTGTGTCACTAGCTACACCGGTATAAGCACGTGTGCAGTCCATTCCTTTCATTCAATCCATTCATTCATTCATATATTCATTCGGTGTGATGTTCATATTCTTAAAAGATGTTGCCTTGTTCATAATTGTTGTATGTTCAATTGTTCACTGTACTTGCTGAGTCTCGGACTCATTCTTGCTTTGTTTGTTTATTTTAGGTGATCGTTGATGATGGCTCTATTAGGAGGGAGTAGACATGCACTATTCGTTCACTTCACCATACTCCAATTTCAATAAGAGGACTTGATTCTATCTTCCATTCGTTAATCGATGAACTGTAATAAATAAAGTTAGCTGTGGTTGATAACCTCTTCTAAGTTATGGTTGATTAAGTACTGCTTGTGATCTTCTATCATCCTTTTGATATAATTGCTTGAATTCAGACTATATTCATGTTATGGTTCTATTAATTATTGATCCATTTATGTCATTAGATGATATGTTATTCAAATTCTTCCGCTTTATGGTTGTATGTTAGATTATTTAGGTGACATCTTGGCTTCCGAATAGCTAGGGTGTTATAGTTGGTATCAGAGCGGGCTTTAGGTCTGTGGTTAATAGAAATATATTAAAATGACACACTGTGCACAGTAGATGGGATGGGTAATTCGTGGCTTCCGCATTTCTATTGTTATGTTTTATTCGTTGAGCAATTGTTGAATTATTTTTGTGCTTCTATTACTGTTAAGCTAAATGTTTAGCTTTATATGCTTTGGTGTTCTTAGATGGAGAGAGGTAGAGTCGTGGAGCGGCCCGTGGCCGTGGTTGTCCACCGGGCTGTGGCCGTGGTCGTGGACGCGTCCTACATTGTGTCTTCATCTTCGCCCGAGGAGTCTTCAGTGCCGCCACGAGGTTGCCTAAGCCGCTCAACCGCCGCAGGCTTCGAGCCGTGTCACCGTTATCATTCAGAATCTTCAGAGGGAGAACCAGGAACTCCGTCAACAAGTGCAGGCAGCCCTTCCTGCTGCAGTTGCACTAGTTGCGGAACCTGCTGCTGCAGCAATTCCACCCGAAGCTAGGATGAGTCTCCGCGAGTGGATGTCACTTCTTCTGGACACCTTTGACGGAGCGGTACTCCGGTTCAGCCGCAGATTAGCTACGATACATGGAGAGGCGCTTCGGTGCCTTAGAGATGACTTCAAGCGTATATGCGGTTCGTGGCCTTTCAACTCAAGGGCCAAGCTGATATCTGGTGGGAGGGGGTTCTATCTGCTCAAACCCCAGTGCAGGGACCACTCACTTGGGAGGTATTCGTGGAGTAGTTCATGACAAAATTCTATCCGGATTCCTTCATTGAGAGAATGGAGCAATCACTGCTAACATTTGTTCAAGGAAAGATATCGATGTCGAGTACGAGACCGATTCAACAACTGCACGCTTTGTACCAGTGGTGGCCAATGATGATCGGGAGAAGGCTAAGAGGTTCCATAGGGGCCTCAATCAGGAGTATCGCCGCGTTCTGGGGGCAACTAGCTTGCGTGACTTCAGCTCCGTGGTCGAGCAGGCCAAGGGAATGGAGCTGGAGGGAGATGTTTCTTCACAGAGGCAGGCTGCTAGTGGCCCTGTCCCAGCTGGTGGTTCTGGTGATGGCCAGAAGCGGAGTTTTGGTGGGGGAGGTGGGTCTTCTCAACGACCTACTCCCAAGAGGTTTCAGGAGAGTCAGCACCCTCGTCCTGTTCAGCAGTGGCAGTCTTCTTCATCGGTGCCACGTTCTTCGTCCTCCACACTACAGATGCGTCCTGCTCTAGGTCAAGGTATGATATGCTTCAGGTGTGGTGGGGAACACCGGGCTTCAGAGTGTTCTTTCAAAGGGACGTGTCATCAGTGTGGTCGGGAAGGCCACAAGTTGTCCGTATGCAAATAAAACCCAGCAAGCATCATCAAGTGGAAATCAGTTCCAGCAGCGTCTTCTTCCAGTGCTCCTCGGGGTTCAGTTCAGACCCTAGCTGCTGTTCCTGTGCCTCAGTTTTCTTCAGGATGGGTTCCTTCTGCAGCATTTCCTCCTGCACCTCCTGTGGGGTTCTACTGGAACCCCGTTCCATCTGCACCGCCGTCGTTCGCTTCACCTGTTGTAGTTCCTATTCACCCCTCATAGAGTGTTGGCGCATCTTCTGCTCCGGCACCACCGGGAGTCTACGCCATGCCTACTCCTGTGACTATGGGCCGTCCTGACGTGGTGACAGGTGCTTTGCTAGTCGATTCACATGAGGCTTTCGTTCTTTTTTATTCTGGGGCTACCTATTCTTTTGTGTCTCTAGAGTTTGCTAGAAGGGCGGGTTTGAGTTTGCAGCGTATTTTTGAGTCTGTGGTAGTCCGTTCTCCAGGGGGTCTTATTTCTAGCTCTACAGCATGTCTGGGCTGTTCTATCACTATTGATGATGAGAACTTCACTGTTAACCTTATGGTAATTCAGTTGTCACCGTTTGATGTTATTCTGGGCATGGACTGGTTATTCAGTTATCGTGCCAAGATATGTTGTTTCTGGAAGACGGTGACTTTGCAAGCCCCGTCCGGTGAAGAACTGGTGTTTCAGGGCAGTGCACCGTCTGATTCTTTATTCGTGTTGGCTAGTCTGTTTCCCAGACGTCGAGCCTCAACCATTGGGTTGCTTTGGTCCTCAACAGAAGATCGATTCTTCACTGCGTGTTGAGGAGATTCCTGTGGTGAATGAGTTTCCTGATGTCTTTCCTGTGGAGCTTCCTGGGATGCCTCCAGAGCGGAAAGTGGAGTTCCGGATTGATCTTATCCCGGGAACTCGACCTATTTCAATGTCTCCATACCATTTTGCACGACCCTTGCAAGAGGAGTTGAAGAAGCAATTGGATGATTTGCTGTCCAAAGATATGATTCGGCGTAGTGTTTCGCCGTGGGGAGCGCCTGTTCTCTTTACTAAAAAGAAAGATGGCAGTTGGCGTATGTGCGTGGATTACCGGGCTCTTAATCAGGCTACTGTGAAGAACAAATATCATTTGCCCCGCATTGAGTATCTCTTTGATCAACTAAAGGGAGCTAAAGTATTCTCCAAGATTGACCTTCAGTCATGTTATAACCAAATTCGAGTTCGGGAGCAAGATATCGAGAAGACAGCTTTCTCTACAAGATATGGCCATTATGAGTATAAGGTTATGTCTTTTGGACTAACAAATGCTCCTGCAGTTTTCATGGAAGCCATGAACAGTATGCTGCACCGATACCTTGATGATTTTGTTGTGGTATTCATTGATGATATCCTGATCTATTCCAAGACGAAAGAGGATCATGATCAGCATCTGAGGTTGGTTCTTGAGTCGTTAAGAGAGAACCAATTTTATGCCAAGCAGAAGAAGTGTGAATTCTGGATTTCTGAAGTTGGGTTTCTAGGCTATGTAATCAATCAAGAGGGCATTTCAGTTGATCCTAGCAAGATCTCAACAGTGGTAGAATGGAAGAGGCCGACCAATGTCAAAGAAGTGAGGAGTTTTCTGGGTTTAGCTGGCTATTACCGGCGCTTCATGGAGGGTTTCTCAACCATTGCTAGGCCAATGTCTCAATTGACACAGAAAGGTGTCAAATTTCATGGTCGATGCGTGTGGCCTTGCAGCTTCAGACTTTGAAAGATAGGTTGGTGACCGCTCCTATTCTTACTCTTCCTGAGCCTGGGAAGCATTTCACTATTTATTCAGATGCGTCTAGAGTTGGACTTGGTTGTGTGCTCATGCAAGATGGCAAGGTGATTGCCTATGCATCGAGACAGTTGAAGAAACATGAGCAAAATTACCCTACTCATGATTTAGAGCTTGCGGCAGTAGTTCTTGCTTTAAAGATCTGGCGCCATTATTTGTACGACGAATCTTGTGATATATTCACTGATCACAAGAGTCTAAAATACATCTTTACCCAGAAAGATTTAACCTGAGATAGAGGAGGTGGTTAGAGTTGATAAAGGACTATGATCTCACCATTCAGTATCACCCGAGCAAGGCGAATGTTGTACCAGATGCCTTGAGTCGCAAGGCGATACCTCCTACTCTCAGTTGTCTTATTGCTGATTTTGAGCGTATGGATATCTCCTTTTGTTTTGCGGGTACCGCCCAGATTGAGACTCGTTTGCTTCTTGAGTCGGCCATTCCAGACCAAGTGCGGGAAGCACAAGAGTATGATCAGATGCTCCAGCGAGTGAGGAAGCGCTACAATGAGGGCAAGCAAGGCCACTTCATGTAGATGGTTTTGGTGCGTTGCGCTTTAAAGGCCGCCTCTGTGTGCCACAGGAGGCTCAGGTTAAAGATGAAATTCTAAGAGAAGCACATCGTACTCCGTTTACCGTACATCCTGGTGAGACCAAGATGTACAAGGACTTGAAGAAGAGTTTCTGGTGGAAAAGGATGAGGGTCGATATCGCTTAGTATGTAGCATCTTGTGGGGTTTGCCAGCGGATCAAGGCTGACCATAAGCGACCAGCAGGGTTGTTGTAACCTTTGGAGGTTCCAATTTGGCCATGGGATGATATCTAGATGGATTTTGTAGTTGGTTTACCTCGCACACAGTGAGGGAAGGATGCTATTTGGGTCATAGTGGACCGGTTCAGTAAGTCTGCACATTTCGTACCTATTCGCACAACCAACTCAGCAAGTGATTTGGCTCCTCTCTATGTGCGAGAGATAGTGCGGTTGCATGGGGTACCCAAGACCATTGTCTCTGATCGAGACGCCAAATTTGTCTCCAAGTTCTGGGAGAGTTTGCAAAGTGCGTTGGGCACACAGCTTCGTCTTAGTACCGCTTCTCACCCCCAAACAGATGGTCAGTCTGAACGCACCATTCAGACACTAGAGGATATGCTCAGATGCTGTGTTATGTCCTGGAAGGGAGGTTGGGAAGACGATCTAGCTTTGGCAGAGTTCGCCTATAACAACAGTTACCATGCTAGCCTTCGAGCTGCATCGTTTGAGGTTCTTTATGGACGGAAGTGCAGATCCCCGTTGTGCTGGGATGCAGTTGGAGAGCGGGCAGTTTTGGGTCCCGATTGGGTTCAGCAAACTGTGGCCAGAGTGGCAGAGGTTAGGAAGAATTTGTTAGCTCCTCAGAGCTGACAGAAGAGCTATGCAAATGTCAGAAGGCGAGATTTGGAATTCGAAGTGGGGAACGAGGTTCTTTTGAGAATATCACCTACCAGGGGTGTAGTGCATTTTGGTACCAAAGGGAAGCTTAGCCCGAGGTACGTTGGACCATTTCCAATCGTGGCACGAATTGGGAAATTGGCCTATTGTTTGGATCTTCTGAGTCTATGCGAGGAGTTCGTAATGTGTTTCATGTATCCGTATTGAGGAAATATTTGAGAGACCCAGAACATGCTATTCCAATTGAGCCATTGAGCATTGAGCAGGATCTTACTTTTGAGTCCCGATCAGTGAAAATTCTGGAGGAGTCAGAGCGGGTTCTGAGGAACAAGACTCTGAGTTATGTCAAGGTTCTTTGGTCTCATCAGACTGAAAGAGAGGCCACTTGGGAGCTAGAGTCTCGCATGTGCGAGTAGTATGCAGACCAGTTTGCTCTTGGTACATGTTAAATGGTCGTTTCATTTCTGTGGCAAATTGTTATTGCATTTTTTCCGACGGTTAGAATTCGGGGTCGAATTCCATTAAGGGGGGTAGAATGTAATATTCTAAAAAAAAAGAAAATCCTTTTAACGACCAATGCGCAATTAACCGTAGAGGATAGGTGGAAAGAGAATATTTGTTTTTTCTAGAGTGACCCGGATAAGAGGATCGTGGGGGAGAGAAACTCCTAAAGCCCTAACCCTTTCTTTCTTTTGGGTTGCCGCCGCTCTTTTTTATTTCCATTGCAACCGCCGCCTTTTCTTTCTTTTCGTTCACCTCGCACTGCTAGCTGGGCGCCTGGACTCGGCTGGCGTGGGGGTGCTTCTTTTGGGATCAACGGTTCAGCTGCACGTGGGCGCCGGGAGGCGGCGGCAGCGATGAACGTCGCCGATCGGCGATCGTGGAGATCAGCCCGGCTGCTGAAGTCTTGTTTCGCCTCTGTGCGAGTAGGTGTGCGCCTCATCGCTTTTGTTTTTGTCTCACGTGTTGATCCGGCAAGCTTGCATCTTCTATCACTAGAACTACACGTGTTGCTCCTGTGTGCATGCATCTATTAGCAGTAGAGCTTAACTAGTCGGTAGCACTAGGTGCTACGTTGGTTTGTATTTGTACATGAAGACTTGAACAGTACAGGAGAAAGGAAGTCAGTTTTTGTCTAGATAGATTCTGAATTTGAGATTTCCATCTGTTAGAGTTATTTAGATATTATTCTTAGCTTTCTGTAGCCACCAAGAACACTTAATTCTGACATACGGATCAAAAGTTATGGTAGTTTCAATCTTGCTGCCCAGAATTCTGACGAGATATATCTATTAATTTGTCTTTTAAGTTATGTTTATGTTAGAAGCAAATTCAGGGTTTCCACCCAACTATATTATTTTAGCAACTTTCATAGCCTTTCCAGAATGATAAAGAACACCCTAATCGGAGTTCTAGATCAAAAGTTGTGATCTGTTGTTTACTGCTGTCCGTTTCGTTTGGGCAGAATCTGTCTTATGAGTTCAACTGCCTGTTAGCATTTTATTTTGGCCGAATTGGGTTATCTCGCCAACTAGAATGTTGTAGATATGTTCATTAAGTTTCTTTAGAAACTGCGCTCACCTCGTTTCGAGTCCTAAGTCAATAGTTATGGTTATTTCTATTCTTCTGTCCAGATTCGATTCCGTGGTTGTGTTGCCTGTTTTCATAATAGGGATTATGGCTATTTCTTAGGTGTTCGGGAGGGTATTGTACAACGTAATTGGTAGTGTCCTGTACCATGTTGTTCTTATTTCGAGTACTTACATGTGTAGGTGGAGAGGCTTCGGGTTTAGGGGCATCTCATTGCCTACTAACGCGTCACAACGCGAAAGGCAAGTACTTTGATATTCTTATGATTAGTGAATGCTGAATGCTTGATGTTCGTATTGTGTTTTTCTATGATCCATGAGATTATTCAAAGTTTATGTTCCTTTCTTATGTGTTATTTCCATGTTTAGAGATGATGTCTTTCATAATTCATATTTCAATACATGCATCCATTTTCATGTTTCATCCACGGGAGTGGATTATAAAGACCCATCAATTCCAGTATTGGCACGCAAGACCCACCATTGCAATGTGGGAAGATTTGGACACCCGTATGAAACGTTCTTCATATGGGATTTGGATCCCCGCATTTTGTTAAATGCAGGCTTAGGTGAACACCGACGGGTGTGTCACTAGCTATACCGGTATAAGCACGTGTGCAGTCCATTCCTTTCATTCAATCCATTCATTCATATATTCATTCGGTGTGATGTTCATATTCTTAAAAGAAGTTGCCTTCTTCATAATTGTTGTATGTTCAATTGTTCACTGTACTTGCTGAGTCTCAGACTCATTCTTGCTTTGTTTGTTTATTTTAGGTGATCGTTGATGATGGCTCTATTAGGAGGGAGTAGACATGCACTATTCGTTCACTTCACCATACTCCAATTTCAATAATAGGACTTGATTCTATCTTCCATTCGTTAATTGATGAACTGTAATAAATAAAGTTAGCTATGGTTGATAACCTCTTCTAAGTTATGGTTGATTAAGTACTGCTTGTGACCTTCGATCATCCTTTTGATATAATTGCTCGAATTCAGACTATATTCATGTTATGGTTCTATTAATTATTGATCCATTTATGTCATTAGATGATATGTTATTCAAATTCTTCCGCTTTATGGTTGTATGTTAGATTATTTAGGTGACATCTTGGCTTCCGAATAGCTAGGGTGTTACACTCCCTTTCCTCTACCGCTGACTACCTGGCCCACCGGCCAGGCCTTCACCTCCACGATGCCGCGCCGCTCCAGGGCGCCATGGCCACGCGGCCGCTCATCTCTGCGATTGCCCAACTCCTCCCCCGGTCTCAGACCATGCTGCCCAGGGGTTGCCGCGGTTTTGCCGCATATCTAGGCCGCTCCCAAGCATCACTCCATCCCCATTCTTCTTCCGCTAGAGCTCTAACCCGAGAGCCATGGTGGCCGCCAGTGGCGCCTGTCGTCGTCCGGCTGCTCGGCGAAGTTCCGACGACCCACAACCCGTCACGGCGCCAATCATCGCAAGGAGTGAATACCCGCCACACCAATTTGAAGTATCTCACCACTGAAAGGCCAGGTAATGTCCTCTTTCGATTCCACCACCCCGCCATTCTTGCCACTCCTTCTTCTCCAGCGAGCCCAAGCTCAATTCCTCCCGTCTTAACCATCCCTATGCATCCCTTTATCTCCCTCCGTCACTCACCCGCTCTCTCTTCCTCTCTAGGTCGCTGTCGCCGTTGAACCTTCCTACGCCGTCGCAGGCTTCCGTCGCCGGACCACTCCGGCCACCCTCCACCTACGCCGACTACTCGGGTGAGTTCCCTGCACCTCACTTGTGCTCATGCGCACCCTAATCTTTCTCTCGATCCTTCCGTGGGGCGCCTTTTTCACCTCCATGGCTACCCAGACTTGCCATCGCTACCGCTCGGTGCATCTCCAACCGCGCCAAGACATTCCCTAGGATCACTGACCCCCTGGCACACCATTTTGGCCGTACCCATCACCTCATCGTCGCCCCATTGCCGCCGATGGCTGCTGCTCCAAACCGGCCCGAGCTCCTCTCGTTCATCACTTAAGCTCTTGTGCATAAACCTCTATATCATCGAAAGCATGGAACCCACTCATATGAATCAAACCCTTTACTGCTAACAAACATTTTGAATATCAAATAAGTCACATAAATAAACTAACCATTTTGAAACGTGATGTTTGAAGGAAGTAACCAGTAGCTTTTCATTTCAATAAGTTGTCTGTTATAATATATATGAACAGGGAAGTGGTAGGCAGAGAAGGAAATTATGGTGCTTTTGAGAATAACATAAAATTCTGACTTCTCAGATTCTTGTACTTGTAAAGGTAGTGTTAGATTATATAGATTTCAGTGATTAATCTTAAAGGAGCACTCTAACCTGAAAAACAAGCTTTCTTTGTTGGCTAAGTCCATGAATGAACCTTTTGACAATACTAATTAAACCTTGACAAATAAGCTTAATAGAGAAGAGAAGAGTGTTAGTGGTTTAGTCAATCAAAGAACGCTTTTGATTAGGCAAAGATTTGTAAGTGAACATCTAAGTAACTAGCTATTAGTATTTCAATCTAGGGAAGTTGATTTGGGGAAAATCTGAATTCAACTATCAAACTAAAGTTTGAAGCCTTGTAAGAAGTTGGTCCAGTAACTTGTCAGTTTTGTTAGATGTTCTGAACATATAAGGCAATCTGAAACTAAGGATAAAATGTGCAGTGGTTAATGACTCTACTGAGTCTAGTAGATTAAACAAGTTAGTGGTCCAATTAGCCATTTAAAACACTTAAGCTTTCAGGAGCAAACTGAGTTGGTAACAAGTATGGTCGTGAAACGTTTAGAAACCAGCAGAGGCTTAGCAACTTGAAGTTGGGTTTAAAGAAAGTTCATTCAATAGCCAGTCATTAGCACTTTAGTTCTGAAAATCTGGCTGTTGTTAGTATATGAACAGTAATCTGTAGAATTTCAGAACTTGGTAGTGGGCTCATAGCTGGTCTAATTCCAGCAAGAGTAACTTATTGCAATTGCTGTTAGACCTTTTAATTTAACCTTTAGATGATCTTCTGTTGTAGGTATTAGAGCAGTAAAAACCTTTAGATATCCTTTTGAGCTTAGACCTTAAACTAACACTTAATTTAACAGAGGCAAGCATTTGATAAACAAGCATTACTTCGATTCTCCAAAACTAGCAGTGAGATCCTAGTTTATGCAGAGAATAAATGAATTTAGAGAGAATAGTCAGTAGGTTTGTTAACAAATGGAGATTTCAACATTTCTAACCAGCGGTCTGACATGTGGGTAAAGTTGTACACCCCTGCAGGGTATAATCTATTCGAATAGCCTCGTCCTAGGTTATGGACACAGTTGGTTATTTCCCGCAAGAATTAGACCCAACATTTTAGATTTTTAAACTTAAAACTTGACCGGTGGCATTGAGAGTGGTTCTCATGCTATGTTTGTGTGCTGCGGGGCAGCCACCTATAGCTGTTTTATTGATGTCTAATGTTATTACTCGCTGTTATTTAAAGTATTAAAAATGTTTGCTCACTTACCATTTGAATCTACTACATTGTATTTAAATTGAAATATTGCTTTGTGCTGAAAATGAACCCTATAGCCTTCTCCTTTGATTCAGCTTGCATGTAGCTATGTATATGCTTGTTATTCGTAAGTCTTGCGAAGTACATTCATCTACTCACTGTTTGCTTTTATGTACTAATCTGGACAGCAGGTATTGAGATCGAATCGGGTAAGGAAAGATTGCGCAGGAACGTCGTTTTGCTATGGTTTGAACCCAATTGGTTGCCATGCGGGTTATGGCAAGCCATTGGGATTTTATTGATGGTTAATCTCTGATTTTATTTCAGTTTATTTACTGATTTCCACTGCGTACTTGTTAGTTATCTTGATTTTTGGCCAGTTGGTCCTTTTGTATGAAACTGAACATTGTAAGTTCAATATGTTGTAAATTATGAAGTTTTGATATTGTAAGCACTTGTGCATGGATTGATATTGATGTTTGTGATGGTGCATGTGTACCGCTCCTGCAAGGTACATGATACACCGAGGCGCGGGATATTTGGTTTGTGATGCTAGAGTCAAATGGATTGATAAGCATTACGAGCTAAATACCTCGAGGTCTCACATGTAAATTCATACAGTCCATATCTGGTTGTGAAGGCAGTTTTCGGGATATCTTCTGGTCTGATCTTCAGTTGATGATAGCAGGATCATAGATCGATCTTCGAGAAGACGCTTGCTCCCTTCAGCTGATCAAACAGGTCATCAATCTTGGGTAACAGATACTTGTTTTTGATCGTCACCTCATTGAGCGATCTGTAATCCACACACATTCTCATACTATTGTCTTTCTTCTTGACAAATAGTACGGGTGCTCCCCAAGGTGATGAACTTGGTCGGATATAACCTTTGTTCTGCAGTTCTTCAATTTGTTTCTTCAGTTCTGCTAGTTCATTGCCCAGCATTCTGTAGGGTCGCTTTGAGATTGGAGCAGTCCCTGGGACTAGGTCAATTAAGAACATTATGTCCCTATCTGGTGGCATGCCGAGTAAATTTTCAGGAAAAATATCTGGATATTCTTGCACAACTGGTATGTCTTCAAGCCTTACTTCCTTCAAGCTAGTCAGGATAGAACTTCCTCCGGTTGAAGACTTGGGTCTGAATTCTACTGAATCTCCTTGCTCATTGGTAAGGGTGATAGACCTATTGGCACAGTCTATATGTCCCTGATTCTAGGCTAGCCAGTCCATTCCAAGAATCACATCCAGACCTTGAGAATGCAGGATTATCAAGTCTACTAGGAAGGTTACTTCGGATATTTCAAGGGTGAGGTTTGGGCATAGAGAATTGGTTCTCATTTCTAAGCCCAGGGAGTGGATTATCATAGGGTTATCTAGAGGTGAGATAGGTAACCCATATTTCCCCACAAACTTGTTGGAAACAAAGGAAAGCGAAGCTCTAGAATCAAACAGAACTGATGCTGGTATCGAATTAACAAGAAACGTACCAAGAATGACATCTGGTGCTGCTTGAGCTTCCTTTGCAGTGACGTGGTTCACACGTCCCTTCATGTACTAAACCACCGGCTTTTGGGTGCCGCCGGTGGTTGGAACTCCTGGTGCTGGCTTGGCTGGTGCTACGCCCTGCTGCCTCTTCGGGCATTTATTAGCATAAAGCCTAGTCTCGCTGCAGTTGAAACAGGTCACTCCTGCTGCTGATGAAGTCGGGTTCTTCACGAGACCGGCCTCCAGCTTGAGTTGCCGCAGGCTGTAAGTGTTGGGGCGCCAGTGTTTGGAGCTCTGGGTGTGGAAGACTGGAATCTTCCACGCTGAGGTGGTTGAGGCTGAGCGAAGCGAGGCTTGGGTTGTCCTCCAGAGTTGAACTTCTGAGCGGCCATCCTCCACTTGTGGTTCTCCATCTCTTGTTGTTTGCCCTCCTGGCGAAAAGCTTTTTTCACTAACTGTTGGAAGTCAGTGTAGTCCTGAGAGATCAGTTGGACAGAGAGCTCATCATTTAGCCCTTCCATGAACCTTTCATGCCTGTCTTCATCTCTGGCCACGTCTGCTGGGGCGTAGCGAGCAAGCTGGTTGAACCTATGTAGGTACTCACCCACCGAGCGGTTGCCTTGGCAGAGCGAGTGGAACTCTTTCTTCTTTAGGGTCATTAACCCTATGGGGATATGTGTATGGCGGAAAGCTCGCACAAACTCATCCCAGGTGATAGCTTGTGCGTTGGCGTGGGAGATACAGAAGTTGTCCCACCATTTCGAAGCGGGACCATTGAGCTGGTGAGAGGCGAAAAGGACTCTCTCACGGTCAGTACACTCAGCAATATCCAGCTTCTTTTCGATAGCACGGATCCAGTCGTCAGCATCCATTGGCTCTGTGCTGCTGGAGAATGTCGGGGGACACATGCGCATGAACTCTGACATGGTCAATCACTGCGGAGGTGGAGGTGGTGGTGTAGCACGAGTTGTTGCCTGCGCATTCTGCACGCTGTTGAGGGACTGGGCTAGGAGGTCAATCAGATGGGTTTGGTTGGCCATCATCTGACGCCAATCCGGTCCTTCAGTTTATGGTGGTGGTGGTTGCTGCGCGGGATTCTCCTGGTAATCTGCATTTTCGTTGCCTTGGCCTCGGACACTGCCACTACCAGTATGGGTGGTCACCATCTGCTAGATCTCCAAAGATTTAGAAAAGATAGAAAGAAAGAAAGCAAGGGGGTAAATTCTAATAGCCCAAGAACACAAAAGCACACAAGACACAGAACAAATTTTTCAAAGAAGTTCTTTTATTAATTTATTTTATTCAATGATTATGGCTACCACAAAGGGATTAGTAGCTCATAATTCGCAACTAAAGAACGAACTAAGGGAGAAATAACTATGGGGGTACTAGGGATGTAATCTGGCTTACTGGATCTAGCCTCGCTTGCCTTGTAGCGAGCCAGCTCTTCTTCCACAGCTTTTAGCCTTTCTTCTGCATCTTGTAGGCTGTCTTGAGCGGTACACAAGTCCTCCAGAGTGTTCCCGTAGGCATAGTCCATTGCCTTTGACAGGTTCACTGTAAGACCCTCAAATATTGGAAGGTGCCAAATTAAAATTATACTGATAGCATAATTCTTAATTAAGGAACAGTGTAATTCCCTTATTAAAAATCATACTAAAAGCATAATCATAATAAGTAACAGTTCCAACATTCACGTGCCCGGATATATGTCATGCAATAGTTCCCAGGATTAGTGACTATTGCACATATATCCTAAAACAACATTGCATCATTCACATACAAGTCATACATTCACATAATTATACATCAGGTTACATTCAAATTCGGTTGCTACAGTATCAGGTTGCTACAGGAACAGATGACCTTGGGTCATCACAAAAGCACAACAGCGGAAGTAAAACAAACACAAAACCACCAATGGCCCCATCCCGCAGGCTATTGCGTGGAGACTAGAACTAGCATTACTCGTTAGCGTCACCCAGATCGGCGCTAACGGGCATCTCATAAAGATAACCATCTTCACCTGCAACAAGAGGTCATAAACCTTGAGTACGAAAGGTACTCAGCAAGACTTACACAAACTAATAAAAGAATGTGTTTGATAGAACCTATACAAAGGAATAGAAAGTTTTATATGCATAAGGTTAACAAAAGAAGGGTTATAATGGTTCAATTTGCAGAAAGCGATACATCTTAACCTACAATACTAAGTTTTATCAAAGCAATTTTTAGTAAATCAATTTGGACTAAAACAGTAAGTAATTAAGAACATGATCATAAATAGTACAAGAATAAGTCACATATCACACCAAACCGTGCACGACCCATCATGCCGAGATTAATTCCCAAGACCAAAATTAGAACAAAGTCTATACAGGTGACATCAATTCAAGTATCGTCCGTAACCATGGACACGGCTATTCGAATAGTTTTAAACCTTGCAAGGATGTACATCTTTACCCACACGACTTAGTTAGCCCGTAAGCCTCCGGAATAATAGCACACTGCCTTTGGTATGCCGGCCGGGGAGACTAAGATTTGGTATTTTTCAACAAGTTGACACTATTGAGTTGGATGACCCATGTGAGACTGATCCCGCTTAAACAACGACTGATAGCATATATTCAACCGGGGCTCACATGTTGTACTGGGAATGCCGACCCAATCAATTAAATGCAAACTCATGTTAGCCACACATATTAGACCGCAGTCGGGGCCCTGAAGGTACATACATGCGATGGAACACATCTATGCCCTTACCCTTCTAAGAACATCTGATATCGATATAAACTTCACATGGCATACGACATGGCCCGAAGACTTAAGCATCTATGCCATATGAAATCAATACACATGTCCTTACTCTCTGTTTCCAACTCAATAATATTAACCCTTTACTTAACCAAACAAAGGCCCATACACCGTGTGTGGAAGTGCGCTAGGGCTTGAATTGGTTTGTCAGAGTTCAGTCCTTAATCAATCCAGACAAGACATCCACATTTCCTAATTCTCGTGCACAAAGGCTCCCTCACTAGCATTCACTTGTCCAGATTTGAATTTAGTTTATCAACAAGATTTAGGATCATTTCAAATTCAAATAAACCGAACAAGAATCAAAAATAAATAAAAGTTATTTGTTGTTCCTGTGTTTGACAAGATAAGCTTGCCAAACTCTACCGTTCTATGGACTGCATGGCTAAGCCAAATTGGAAACCAAATATTATCATATCACATACTATCTTAGGTTGAGTGTATGATCATATTTAAGGGAAACCATCAATTTCAGGTTGTAACTAACTAGGAACAGAGCATAAATAATTTTTAGAACATTGCAAGCAACAGTATCACTGTATTTTATAAATCTACAGTTCAAAAGAGTAGGATCAATATGGTGCAGAGAGGTAGCTTGCCTTGATAGTAATATATAACCTCTTGCTCAGGTTCTTGTGGCTCAACAAAAGATTCAACAATCTCAGAAGACCCAGTATCTAAAATCAGAAAAATCCAATAAACACAAGAACTAACAGAGGACAAAATGAAAAAGAATGTATGATCAAGATGGTAATGCATGGGTAACAATATGCTTAAGCTATATCTAACTTACTAAGGATAATAACCCATATGTACCATCTAATGGCACTTACTACCCAGATTTTAAATTTAGATTATAGCTACAGTTACAGATTTTTGAACTGGAACAGGACAACTACAATTAATTTAATTATCTAGCTTAACTTCATATGAATGAAATACTGTATGATAGCTAAGTGTATTAAAGCTAGTGCTGTGCTCTAACTAATCATGTAGTGCTATTGATAGTAATTTAAGACTTTGGACTTTTGCTGTCTGTTTTGTCGGTTGGACCAACAACAAAAATAGCAAAAGTCTATTTACCATTTTCAGCTAGCGTGAAAAGCTACACAAGACTAGAGCGTTAAAGTGGAGTTAAGGCTACCAAAAGGGTAATTAATATCATCACCCATTAGTGCTAAACCTAACCACCCGGTTTAAAGAAGAAAAAGACAGAAAAGATCTTTTGTCGGTTTAGACCAAAACAGCAAAGGGGCTTTGTCTAGATTTCGGCTATTTTGGAGTAATACACTAAACGAAGACCCTAAATGGAAAATAAGGCTATCTGGAGGGTGGTTAATACCATAAGTCCTCAACACTAACCCTAACCGCCCAGTTGAAGAAAGAAACAGAAGATTAACTATTTGTCGGTTTTAACCAACAAACTAACAGAGAGGGGATTAGCAATATTAAATGAACTGGTGACTCTAAAACTTTGAAGAAAGGTCACAGTTGCTGCTAGGGTTTCTCTTAGGACCTAAACAAACTAATACACTGGTACTAGAAACCTTTAGTTTTGAAAACGATATGAAAGACCGAAAAGTTATAATAACAACTTTTTGGTTTAAAGAAGTTTGGAGCATCACATGAACAAGTGAGTGATGTCCTGAGAGCTTACAATGACAAGGAACCAGGGCTAGACTTACCAGCTCGGGTTGATGAAGAAAAGACAAGTTCTTGGTCAACAGAAAAGATCCAATGTCCTTTTCCTTGTGCTGACCAAAAAGAAAATGATGGAACTAAGATGTAAAGACCCTTAGGCACATTCTTGATGAGAAAGAATGGAACTCAACTCACCAGGTTGAGGTTTTCCCTAAGATGATGCTTCACTGGCTCACTTCGGCAGAAATGAAACCCCACGTCCAAATCTACAACAGATGCCCAAGACTTGCATTAGCAAGAGCTTTAAGCCTACTTGTAGTTTGAACAAGGGTAGAAGTAAAGAAGCTTCACTGGGAAGGAAGGCAATTAGTGGAGTTCTCCCTGGTCAACAATGGCAGAGAGAAGAAACTAGGGTTTATATAGTGTTGGAGCTTGTAGAGCAACCGAGAGTTCTCTAGAACCAATGAGGTGGCACTAAGGATAATTATCCAGAGAAAATATCTTTGTTTTCACTGTGCTTGACCACCGCTCCGGCGAGGACATCAGTGACGGCGTAGAACAAGAGAGGGAAGAAAGAACTGCCGCTGACACATGGGCCCCAGAGACAGTCACCGCTACACACAGCACGCAGCAAGCCTCAAAGCACAACCATCGTTCGATTAGAAATGAACAGCTGCGATGCGGAGGCAAATAATACACTGAACCGGTATCGTGAAATATGGACCGTGCGATTTCCAGCAAACGGCCACGATCGAGGGGAGCTCCGGAGTGGTCCGAACATCCCAAATCCATAAGAGCCGTGCGATCTCGCTTCAACGGCCCAAGATGCAATGCGCGTTGGTGCGCTTCGGCCCACAAAGGCCATCGCCGTTAAATCGCAAACCAACGGCCAGGATTGACGGGAGGTCCGGGCGGTCCGAACGGCCCAATGGCTGTGGCCCATCAGATCTAGATTCATCGGTGGATCTTGAGTGGCGCCTTCGGCCGGTCCGAACGGCCCATCCAATCTGGCCCGTTCGTGCGAAAATGGACGGCGATCGCTCACGGGAGGTGGAGGACGCGCACAGACGTGACCGCGCCGGACCAGATGCGCTGGTTTGAGTCGCTACAGTACTAGGTCTAGAGTTTAGGCCGAGAAGATTGACCAAACCAGTTCAAATTTTTAAAAGGTTTGACCGGGCTTTTAAATATAGCAAATAAATTTATAAAATCATGAAATTTTGCAGAATTGCTACTGGGATGATATATTTCCCAAATAAATTTTGAAACCACTGTTTCTCATTTGGAAATACATAAATAAATCATTTAGACCTAATAAGGTTTATTTAAAGGCAAATATTTTTCGAAAATCAAAATAATTTCTAAAAATTCAACAAAATTATTTTTGGCCATAATAATTCATCTGGCCTTTAAATAAAATACTTCCCAGCCTTAAGACCAACATTGGTGGTATTTCCTTTTGGAATTTTGATCAAGTTGGAGTTTGTAATTAGAAATTTGGGAAAATAGATTGTAACATGTTGCCTAATTTGCCAAAATGAACAGTGATGCTATGAACAGCACCTTATTACTGTTTATTAAGGCTGAGGCTGTTACATTCACCTGGTGCGTAAGCTCAGGAGAGTCCTCATCCTCAGCTAGGCAAAAGGTACTATCAAGCTGGGCCGGGATGAGCATTGAGTGGTAGAGGAACTCGGAGCCATGGAAACGATTGTTATAAGTGTAGCAGAGGCGACAAGTTGCTTCTCTGGCTGCATCTTGGATGCCATCGGCGAAGGTGTCGCACCTCATCGGAGCGTCAATGATGTGCAAGTCCGTGTTTGGGTGAAGGTTGGCGTAGAGGATCACTTCAACTCTCCAGCGGTATTGGCTTCCCACTTTATACTTGTACCCTTGATAGGTTGGTCTCTCGTTGTAGTCCAAGTGTTGCATCATCTTCCAAAGAAGCGCAGCCCAATGTCCCGCGAAAATTCCGTGGGAAGTCCCGATTGGTTTTTCACCATCTACAATTTAGAGAAGGAGATGAGTTAGAAACCATTTTAAAGAGAAGGGTTGAGAAGACCCTTGAATAGACTCAAAATATTTTTAGTTTTTGAAAATAAGTCCTCCAGGCGATTCTAAGGCCACAACCTACAGTCGATATGGCTCTGGTACCACTTTTGTCGAACCCGGGAATGAAGGATCCCGAATTCTCTGTGTTCTTACACTAGTCCAGGATTTCTAGTGTACACAGTCAAACAAAAGTGATAACACAAACATATCACGCATTTTATTAATAATAATCCGAGTTTATTACAAAGGGGCCTGAGGCCAAATAAAGTAAAAAACAGCGGAAGCAGAACAGTAGAAGTAGACCCAACGATTCGCCACAGGAAATCGTCTGGGGGCGTAGCCTAAGCGTCAGTGTCCTCGCCATCCTGGTAGTAGTCCTCTCCTGAATAAAGATATTCAGCAAGAATGAGCACAACTTCCGTGCTTGCAAGTTACACCCAATATTGAATTATGATGCATGCATAAAGTAGAAAAAAGATATTGGCAGGGTTTATTTGCATAAAGCAGCATTTTCAGTTTAAATATTCTTACTAGTTTTCAAGGCCATTTTTATACTATATCTAAAATCAGATTTTAAATGACAGTTGTATAATGTGGATAACCTCCATGAATGGTGAAGGATACCCTCCTATCACATGGCTAACCGCCCAATTTTTACCAATAGGATTAACCATCCTAAAATCATTTGTTGAAATCATTTTAAAACCAAAAACAAGTCTAACTCAAAGTGGCTTTGCTAGCATGTCCATGACCGGCATAGCAAAGGAACGCTCAAAGGCCGGTCCTTAATTGACTTGGGCGTCTTTCAAATCAAACCCTGGGCTTTAATCCTAACCAGATTAAACCCGTGCATAAACTTGCACCCACCATTCATCCATTTCGCCCAAGTCCAAACCATTTTTAATTTTATTTTAAATAAAACCACCTTTAATAATTCTCTATGGTAAAACAATACCAAAAATTCAAGTTTAAACCAATTTCAAATGATTTGGCTAAATCCTCCCAAAATTCATAATCATGGTCTAAGCATTTGCTAAGCATGTGAATATTTTCCATACTAATTTATCTACTGGTGACAAGGGAATGAAATTTCAATATTCAAAATTGGCCATACAATAACAATTGGAATATCTAATTACTTTAACAGGGACTTGAAATATTTGAATAAAAGTATGCATGCATTCAATAATTTAAAAACTAAATTAAATAACTTTGAAATACTGGGAGCAATATGGTCAGTGGTATAACTTGCCTTTGCTGAAGTCTTGGAATTCTAAGTCCTCGGAAGGATCTACCTCTCCGGAGTCGTCGAAGTCTAAACGCGAAAATACGACAAAATCAAGTGAAATTCAAATAAATTCAAAAGACAAATTAAACTAACTCCAAATCCAAAAATTATACTGTAGCTAGCTAGATAATGATTTTATATGAACTTAGCAATTTATATCACCCAATTTGGAGTTTGGATGCAAAAGATATGGATTTTAGAAGTTTAAATCTACTAGAAACCCTAAAAAGGATTTATGCAAATAATTCGAATTATTTTTCTACAGCAAAACTGGATTATGACGCATGGTGACGTCAGCCCTCAGAATTTTGGAATTAAAATAAAAACCTGACATGTGGGACCCACATGTTAGTGTCTCCGCTCATGGTGAACCAAGTTCATCGAGCCTTAGGTCTGGTGTTTTTGGAGCCCGCCATGTGTATGCGCACGTGGTTGCTGAGTTGGCGCCACACGGGATGACACGCGTGCATGCATCTGAGCTGGACGCTGAGGTGGCTGGCTGACCTAGGCGGCACGTTGACTCCACGCCGGTGAACTTCGGTTGCACACGATAACCGTGAATGACGGCTCGCCGGCAAAGGTGAATGATCGCATTGGGTAGTGAAGGCTATTGCGCATGTAGTGGTACTAGTTTGAACATGAGAGGCGGATGGAGTCGGCTAGCGGTGAGCTTTTCGCGGCGGAGACGATCGGGTGTTGTCGGACGAGTGTGTTGGCGACGCTCCGGAGCAATGAAGGAGTCCCTAAGGAAGCTCTTGCGACGGGGGTGCCGAAGGTGTAATCCACGGAGGAAGGGTGTCGACGGTGGTGGCGCAATCGAAGAAACAATGCCGGCGGTGACAAACCCTAAAACTAGGATTGTGGCGGTGCCGGTGTAACACCCCAGTCCTACAAGGGACTGGAATGCTACTAAACTAACATGTTATCAAAATTAAAACAGAAGACAAAATTCTAAATTTTGGCAGAACCTCCCCTGTATAGATAACTATACCGGAGGTTCCAACAATCATAAATGTCAAGACAATAAAGGAATCGACAATTATCAGAACCATCATAGGAGTATATCTTGAACTCAAGCAAACATATCAAAAGGATGAACTAAGATGACACGCAGCACTTAATCAACCTTAACGGGGAGGGGTTATCAACCACAGCCAACATTATTTATTACAGTTCATCATTAATGAATGATTAAATCGAACCAAAATGTAATCCTGGACTTGATTAAGGTGAAGTTAATGAGTAGTGCGTGTCTACTCCCTCCCAATGGAGCCCACCTCAATGATCACCTAAAAAAACAAACAACGCAAGAGTGAGTTCGAGACTCAGCAAGTACAGTAAATAAATAATACATACAACAACCATGATCATGATAACATCATTGAAGAATACGAAATAAGCACAGAACAAACATTTGAATGAATCATTTAGATGAAATGAAGGGACTACACACATGCATATACCGGTATTGCTAGTGACACACCCGTCGGTGTTCACCTAAGCCCGCATTTAACAAAATGTGGGGATCCAAGCCCCATATGAAGAATGTTTCATACGGGTGTCCCAAATTGCCCACATTGGAATGGTGGGTCTTACATGCCCATACTGGAATTGATGGGTCTTATTGATCCACTCCCGTCGATGAAGCATGAAATATGGATGCATGGTACGACATATGAATATTGAAAAGACATGCTCTCTAATCATGGAGGTAACACATATGAATGGAATACAAACGCTTAAATATTAACATGGATCTTAGAAACACAATACCAACAACAGGCATTCAACATTTCATACTTATAGGAACATTAAGGTACTTGCCTTCCGCGATGCGACGCGTTAGTAGGCAATGGCGGTGCTTCTAAACCTGAAGCCTCTCCGCCTACACAACATATACTCAAAATAAGGACAACATATAACAGGACGCTTCCATTAACGTTCTACAACGCCGTCTCGACAACCCACAATTAACTAGTTAGTTCTAATCTGAAAATAGATGACACGATCATAGAACTGACTCTGGACAGTAGTACGGAAACACTCATATCTAACGATCGGGGACTTGGAACGAGGTGAACCCAGATTCTATGGAAAATTAACAAACATATCTATGAAAACCTAGTTGGGGAGATAACCCAAAAAGGCCAAGGAAATATACTAACCAGCAGCTGAACATTAAAGGCAGATTCTGTCCCAACGAAACGCACAGCAGTAAAGAAGATAACACAACTATTGATCTACAACTCCGATTAAGGCATTCTTTATCATTCTAGAAAGGTTATGAGATTTTCTAAAATATTCTAGTTGGGTGGGAACCCTGAATTTGCCTCTAACATAACCATATTTCACAAGACAAATCAACATACTAATCTCGTCAGAAATCTGGACAGCAAGAATGAAACGAACATAACTTTTGATCCGTATGTCAGAATTTGGTGATCTTGGTGGCTATGGAAAGCTAATACAAGAAACTAAAATTCTCATAATACGTAGGATTCCTGATTCGATCCTTAGCAAGGCTCAAATTGCTACGCAATGTGACTGCCGAGGATTAAACGATGTTCTGGACAGTAATACACAAATGGCCGTATCTTTCAAACCACAACTCGGATTCAGGTGATCTCAGAGGCGGTGGAAACCTGATGAAATAATCTACAACTCTCTAAGAGATCACAAATCCTAATTCGGCCTTGATCTAAACGAAAATCGATGTTCAACAGAGAACAGCAACCTGAATCTGAACCCAGCAATATCGACGAATCAACAACCAACCTCTATCAAGAACGAATTAAAACAACAGCAGAGATGCGAGATGATACTCTAGGAGATGCGTGAGATGCTGGTCCTTGCTCGGGTCACCAATGGACGATGGCCTCTGGGCTCTCCCTTGCCTTGGCCGGCAGCACCAAAGGAGGAAGAAGAAGTTGCTGCCCCAATGGAGGAAGGATGGCCGGCTGCACCAAACGAGGAGGGAGCTGCTGCTCCAATGGAGGAAGGATGGGGCGCAGGGCTGTTGCCAGGTCTTGGAGGGGGCGGCCGCTTCAGGACTTGGGGGAGGCGGCGGCTTCAAGGCTTGGAGGGGGCGGCGGCTTGAAGATGGACACAGGGGGCGGCGTGAAGATGGACACTAGGGGTGGCGGCCAGATAGTAGGGTAGGGTTGGGAAAACAGCCCCCCCCCTCTTTTTGGATTCTGGCTGCTTGGGAAAATAGGCCCCCATGGGCCTTTCGGCCACCTCCTTGGGCTTGTTGGCCAAGGGCCCAAGCCCAGGGCAGGGTAGAAACACCCCCCCCCCTTAACTCTAATTTAACCCAGTGCTCAAGCTTCTGCCTCACAACCAAATCGGGGTATTACAGCTGGAGCTCTAGAGGAGCGGTGGCTTGGGGTTTCGGGGTGTGAGGAGAAGGGCGAATGCTAGAGGCTATTTATAGGGGCTCAGGCGGCCTCAAGATAGCGTAACAGCAGCGGAGTTCTTTTCAGAACCGAAAGGGGATAAGAAGATTTAATCGAGATTAAAACTCAAATCGGATGAGATAAGTATCCACTACTACAAAACAGGCTATAGTAGACGCCCCATCACAGATAGTTCCTTTCGAACCGTCTATGTTCGGTCAGTCGGGATGAGGCATACAGATCGCCGGCCTATCACTGAGCATTCTTATTAATAACCGTCTATGATAGGCATCTATCATAGACGGTTCATTAATAAAACCGTCTGTGATAATTCACAGATGGTTCTCAATAAGAACCGTCTGTGAATTATCACAGACAGTTCCTAATAAGAACCGTTTGTGAATTAGTTGGATTATCACAGACGGTTCTTATTAGGAACCGTTTGTGATAATTCACAGAGCGGTTCTTATTGAGAACCGCTCTGTGATAACCGATATCACTGCATTTGTTCTAATAACAAACCGTTTGTGATATCTTGGCATTATATATTTGCACCCGACACAACCTCTGCCACAACCCTACCACTGCCTCTGCCGCAACCCTACCACTGGCTCCACTCAGATCTGCTGCTCCTCCCCCATGCGCCACTTTTCTGCCCTAGCTCCTCCAACCTGCTGCTCCTCCCCCATTGTGCCAACTTAGAGAGGAGAAGGTTGGACCCCTATCCCTAGTGCCTCCTCCACCCCCGCTGCCTTATTGCGCCACCTGCACCTTGCAGTGCCTCCACCCCCATTGCGCCACCTTAGAGAGGAGAAGGAAAGGAGGTGAAGGGGGGATGAAGGGATCGGAGGAGAAGGAGAGGAATCGTATTTTCTTCGTGAGCTTCGAGGGTAACGATCTATAACCCTTTATGTTTGCTATAAATTAATCGCTAATCAATTTAAGTATATTTGGTAAATAGGAAGCCCATTGTGCCGCCGACAGAGAGGGAAGGGAGGAGAAGGCGAGGATTGTCGAGAGATATTAGGTATTTTCATCGTGAGCTCTGAGGATAACGATCTGTAACCCTTTATGTTTGCTATAAATTAATCGCTAATCAATTTAAGTATGTTTGGTAAATAGGAAGCCCATTGCGCCGCCGACAAAGAGGGAAGGGAGGAGAAGGAGAGGATTCTTGAGAGATATTTGGTATTTTCTTCGTGAGCTTGGAGGGTAACGATTTATAACCCTTTATGTTTGCTATAAATTAATCGCTAATCAATTTAAGTATGTTTGGTAAATAGGAAGAGTAAGTACTTGTAGTTTATTAATCTAATTTGACACTAATTTGTTACATGCGTGGCGAGATGGACCGAATCGGATGTACCAGATGAACCGTGTGAGTCAAGAGTACATTAATGGCGTGGTTGCTTTTAGAAGAGCCGCCGAGCAGGATATGTTGAAGAAGGGGATAAATTTTATGTACTGTCCATGCATTGATTGCGGTAATCTGAAGATGTTTAACAACGAGGCGCAGATTGAATGATTTACATTTGATTATGTTAATTTGGTCATTTAAATGTTGTTGGATTAATGTTTTATTGTTTCATATTTATGCTGGAATTAATTATGATTATTTTCTAATATTACACATGTTGAGCATATTATTCAGTTTAAATGACATGGAGATATTTCATATGTATATGTTAATTTGTGACACTTGCAAACCATTTTATTGCATATGTAACTTATATAGATAGCAAGTAAGCGAGATGGCAGAGGCACCGTCTTTGCCGCCGCAGATGGCAGAGGCACTGACGAGGCCGCCGTCACCGACGCAGCCTAAAGCGTCTGGATTTCCGTCGACAATAATGACATGGAAGCGAGATGGCAGAGGAAAATCGCAAATGCCTGTGGGCCGACTGGTCATCACGGAGGTCAGTGACTTTGGGGTCCCTTTGAGTCCCAAGAGATCAGCGGCGAGATTCCAGACCATCTGCGGGATAATTGCAAGGGAACGGGTCCCCATCACCACACCAAGGTAGAAGGATCTGACGAAAGAAGCGAGAGGCACGCTATGGACAGAACTTTCAAGCAAGTTCACTATCCCAGAAGCAGACATGGCACGCGTGCAACAGACGGCGATGCTCACGATGGATAAATCGTGGAGGACCTTCTAGAGCATTCTTGTCATGAAGTACGTGAACACGGGTCAGACGTCCTTCATGAAGTATGGATTCTTGACACGGGAAGCATGGGACGCCTTTGTGGCTATGAAGACGACGACCGAATTTAAGGAGAAAAGTGCGGCGCACAAAGCTCTTTAGACACGAAACACTCACCCTCACAGACTCGGCACCGCTGGGTACGCGGGTAAATACGAGGAATGGGCGGCGGAGGAGGAGAACGCGTTTCCTGATGTCGCAGACCCGCGTTCCCTAAGCTAGTTAAAAGCGAGGGCAAAAGTCTTATTTTTGGGTAGCATCTCTTTCACAAACCCGGCAGACTAGGAAGTGTCCCAACGTGTGGTAAATATGTCGAACTACCTAGTTGTTAATAAGTCCATAACTTCATACTGTGTATAATAACATGATGACCTCTTGCAGCGTGACTTGACTGCCCAAGCTTCCCAAGGCTCCTTCCAAGCAGACAAGGAGAAGGATATATTTATCTATGGCCCTGGGAAACAAGGAGCACCCGGGTCGGACGTGAGGCCGTGGGGTTAACGTACCTTGGAGTCATGGATTCGTAGACGACTACTACACGTATAGGAGTAGGAAGAGATCCAAGGCCGAGGATGAGGACTGGTTGGCACAGATGATTACTGAAAAATTTGAAGGAAAGCTAGCAGCATTGCAGGATCAAATGAATCAACTCCTGAGCCAGTCGTAAGCTGCCCCTATTAATTTGGGAGCCAGTCCTGCTCAACATCGGAGTAGCGTTGCGTCCACGCATAATTCTAAACAGGACGACGTCCAATTACCGATAGACGACATCAAGCTAATGTACATCTATGGAATGCACCAAAGATAGACCTATAGGATGCCTTAACTAATTGCGTATCGTTTTGTAGGAGCCGACACCCTGCAAGCTCCAAGTGAGGATAGTTGGGTCCATTTCTATTGCGTGGGGGACAGTGTATCCATACCAGGAAGGGGCAGTGCAACACGGTACCCAGCTGGCACAGGGTTACGCCAGGGTCAAGGTGGACAAGGTACATGACCATTTCATGGCCATCCCACTGGAGATTCATCCGAACGAAGAGATCAGAACACTAGGGGATGCCGAGCACAGTTTTATCCAGTGGCCCAAGAAGGACATCGCCCTGGACCCAGCAGTGCTGCGATCTCGACACAACCATTCCTCTCCAACAGGACCCTCGATGACTCCACCTCATATTTCACCTCAGAAGGCCACCTCATCGGTTCCCGTGGAGAAGACGCCGAAGGAACAAGAAAAGCGTGTCACCGTATCAGTTCCCGAGTCGTCTCGCAGGAAGACGCTGTCAATCGTTAAGGCCAAATCGAAATCGATGAACATTAAGGCGCCTCCCAAGTCTGGGAATTCTGGGAATTACGTCATCAGAGAACCGTTGTGCTCCGACACAGTATTACTCCACGCTGGATATGCTTGTCAGGCTTTGCATGCCTGGTACATGTGGAAGACCGCAAAGAAGGGTGCGATATTTGGAATCATCGCCGATACAACGATGAGCATTTCTTCAACAGATTTAACCACTTCGTGCGTGGGCTTCAACGACTTATATGACCTATTCAACCTCGTTGGCCTCGACGCCTCGCTTCTCGATGTTGGACATTTGTAGTGTGTACAATCAAGTTCTACATTCACGTGTACTGATAAATATCACAACTCATTGCTTATGTGTAGATACATGATGAAAAATGCCGGTGCATGGCGAGAACCGTGGGTTTCCTCGACCCACACGTGGTATCTATGCAAACCATCCAAGCTGACTCGTCCTTCGCCGAGAAATACATAACAATGCATTGCTTCGTCGTGAGAAGAAGAAGTACATAGTGGTGCCCTACAACTAGGGGTAAGTGTCACTACTTGCTATACAAATTTCATTTGTACTTTATACATAAATACGAACTTAGGTTTAATGACTATAGCGAAGATACATGAGTAGGTACCACTAGATCCTTTTAGTTATTATACCCAAGAGGAACCATGTGATATACCTTGATTCCCTAGTCCGCAACAACCACGACTTCATCGTTCTGAAAGGAATACTCTAGAGGTATGCTCATTTCCTCTATACATAACTCTATTGTAGTCTTCATTCGTTTGAAATGGCCGAGGATAACTTTTTGGAATCATGTAGGTCGTTCATCGCCTATGTTGGCAACAAAGGATTATACAATGGATCGAGCGCCGAACTAACACACAGGATGCAATTTCCGGTACACGCTACAACAAAATAATCCTATATCATATTTCATAATAACACGTCTCGAAATGACTATAACTATATATGTAATTCTATTTTTGCAGTGCTGCTAGCAAAGAACTGATGAGCTATGTGCAATCTACATTTGCCATCATATGTAGCTAATCATTAGTGCCAGGAAGAAGGATCCCGAGGTTTGTCAATCTCGAAATAATTATTTCCTAATTATTAATTTAAATATATATGCTAACCACTTTACTCTTCTTGCTAGCGACAAGACTTGAACATAGATTTAGATGCACTCGTTGCGAATGAGATCAAGGACATTCGAGGGAAGCTCTGCGGCTTTATCAAGTCAGATATCATTAACGACGAAGGAGAGTTTCATTCCGTCGCCGACCCAGAGTTTCACTACGTCGACACCTCTCAACCACCTGTAAACAATTGACTCAATTGTAATCCAATTGTAACTATAGCGACAATATTTGAACAAATTCGATCTATTGTAATTTATTTTGAGTAATGATCACTTTGAGTTGTCAACAATTTGATTATCTGTGATGTATCTGTTTGTCTGCATGCTTGTTTTCAGAGGGCGTGGCTAGCAATTCTTGAGGCTAGCCAAAAATTAGCAAAAAAGTAGTTAGGGTAATGAACTATCACAGATGGTTTTTTGTTGAAATTGTCTGTGAAGGGTAGTATCACAGACGGTTTCCATTAAAAACCATCTATGATACACAGAATATCACAGACGATTCTCTTTAAGAACCGTCTATGATACGTAGAAATATCATAGACGGTTTGTAAATGGAACCGTCTGATATTTCTATGTATCACAGACGGTTCTTAATGGTGTGATACCAACCTTCACAGACGGTTTCACACAAACTGGTGAGGCTAAACATCCCACCATTGTTCCGACCGATTCGTGCCCAGACGCATTGGAAGAAGATGAATCCGAGGTAATGTAACAATTGAGTAAGAATATATATGTAGTTTAGATAAAAGGTTTCATCACCTAACCAAATTTATTTATTGGTTCAGGTGGAGAAGGTTGAAGGCCAACGGTGTGCGACTGCAGAGGTTGCAAACCTCAGACCGGTCGTTGACGGCCACGACAATTGCTCTTTGGAACAACTAGTGCGAGGCTAGCGAAACCACTCCACCCGACCAGATGGTCAAGGACGTAATCTTTGACGAGCTGATCGAGGGCATCGCTTCTGACATTCTGTTGGATGATGCAACGGATTTGGCCAATTCTGCCGGTTCGGAACCGGCAAGATCAGAAGAAAAGAAAAGGAAGGGTGACGGTACATATTTCACTCTTCCGCGCTTTAAATTCAAATCTCAGAAATTAACTAGGTATGCACAAATGAAAGTGGTCGTATAAGCGCATACCTTTAATAATTTCTTGATGATTTGATATTTTTTTTAAACTTCCTTCTTTGCTTTGTATAGGTCCTTCGGTGTTCGGTCGTTTCGACTGAGACTCCTTCTAAGGACCGTGTACTTGAAGAGGTCCATGAGCGCACCATTTCCTAGGACGAGTTCCCGAGAAGCAGTGGTTGGAGAAGCCCCGAGCGGCGTCGGGGCCAACAATGAGTTGGAACCATTGGTGGTTCTAATCGCTTCTCTGAGGTAGATGCCCCTAAAGGCCCTCAACAGGTTCCGACCATTGTTGGTAATTCTCCTCAACCTAACAAGGTCCTTTTTCACCCCCGATTCATCGAGGATAAGGAGCTTGACGAGGCATGGGGAAAAATATCAGATCATCAAATCAAAATGCATCCCGATTCAATATTTGGCGGATATAATGATTTGGCGATCCGGGTAAGTATCTACGACCAGTTTCATAGTCTCTCTTAAAAAATCTTTTATAGAGAATTTTTTAAAGAGGAAAATGCTACTTGAGCAGCACATGGTCGAGAATTTTGCTGTGGTCGGAGGACTAACCCAACAGATAAAGACTTGGAGCGAAACACCAATTAGAAAGTAAGGACTTTCCCTTAACCTTTTCTTTCTTCAATACTTCACCCTTTGCTAATTATTCTCCCTTATCGTATTCGATAGATCTGGAGAAAATAAAAGAGGAGATCCTGGCTGAGAAAGCCAAGACAGCTCTGCTTAAAGAAGAAATCAAAGCTAAGGACCGGTCGATCGCCGAAGCGACGATCAGCAAGGAAGAACTTAACAAGAAAATTGAAGGTAACAGGTCATAAATTTGACTTATTATCTTCCTCCAATTATTTTTGTGCTTATCACCTGTTTTACTCTTGCAGAGCAAAAACAAGCTTTGGGCAGAGTAGAAAAGACTCAAATTTGAGCAAGACAAGGAGGCGGCTCGCTCAAAGCCTAGATGAAAAGACTTTATTTTTGAACAAGATGATCTTTGATATGGGATCAGGATCAAGCCTGCCTACCTTAAAAGATCCAGTAGAGAAAATGAACTACTTGGGTCAACTTCTAGAGGATCTTAATACTCTGCTCAAGACTACTCGGAAGAACTATTCCCAAGCCATGAAAACATGCATTGCTAGTGGAGTTAGTTTTGCTTTGGCAAAACTGAAAGCTTCCGACCCCTCCATTGATCTCCAAGTTGTTGAAGATGACTTCAACTGCCAACCTGAGGAGGCGACCAAGTTTATGGAAGAACTCAAGCCACTCGGAGATAAAGTAGTAGAGGAGATGGAGGTCGGATCTCCATCAAGCAGTAATTAGTCTGGGAATATTTCTAGAGTAGGTTCCTGCAAAAAATGTAAAAGTATTGAATATGTATAAAACTTACCTTTTATGTCATTAATATTGCCTTTGTTTATCCTGTTTGACTCTCTTTGTTTAAAAAAAATTCTCATACACTTCCTAGCCCCCGACTGCTTTATAGTAGAAGAACTTTACTATACAAGCAGTTTAGCCAAGAAAGAGAACAAAAGTCAAAACCATTGTTTTGAAGGTATGTGCCGATATGGAGTCAAAACTAATCGTAGCAATACTAGGAAATCACTGTGGTCAGAACCAGCTTATGACTTCGCTTAGTTATTGTAACATCCCAAATGTATAATTAGGGTTATTCAAGTATAATTATATGTGTAGAAATTAAAACTTTTTCTCACATCTTGAAAACCCCTAATCTCTCATGTAATTCTTGTCCAAGAGTTGTGTAATCCAAAAACACAACGCTCTTGTTGACCAAAAGTCAAACTCGTTTTCCAATTATCTTAAATCTTGTGCCGATCATTTGGAAATATTTCCCTTGGTCCTAAAGTTGATGTGGGACCCCTCTGAAAAATATCACAAGTTGTAAAACTAGTTTGATAAATTTTGGAGGTAAAACAATCCTTTAAACAACCTTAATGAATTTCCTGAGAAAAATGCATTACATAATAACCTCTGGAAATTTTATGTCAGGTTAATCTCATTGTCAACAAGCTCCTGTAAAAATTTCATGAATTTTGGAGTTGAATTGCTATCCCAAACAATTTTGCAAAGTCTCAGCTGTTAGAAATTAAACTTAAAACATGGCTCTGTTCCTTGGGCTAGCTTTGTGCAAAAAGCGGGTCCAAATTTCAACCCCATCGACCTCCTTTCCCACCTCATCATCAGTCATAGCCGTTGGATCAAAGATCCACGGTCATGACCTCCACAATGTAAAACCGCAAAGACCTCCCTTCGATATCTATCACCTTGTCCAGGTCATAGCCCTTGGATTAAGATCCAACCGCCCCGACCTCCCTTGTTATCAAACCTCAAAAACCACCTTCCACCTTGGCGAGGTCATAGCTGTTGGATTTACATCCAACCGCTCCTGACCTCCCCTCACTGTTAAGCTAAGCAAACTTCCCACCTACATGAGGTCACAGCCATTGGATTAAAAATCCATGGTCGCGACCTCCTCCTCTTAACCTAACTATCAGACCTCCCTTTGCACTCACTTGAGGTCGCAGCCGTTGGATTTACATCCAAAGGCCACGACCTCCTCTGAAAAACATCACAAGGTCCTCCGCCTTGATGAGGTCATAACCCTTGATCGAAAATCTAAGGCCATGACCTCCTTGCCTTTTTCGCCTTTGGATCTCGCTCAACGCACGAGATCAAAGGGCCGTTCGACCACCCTTTATTGGCCGTTGATTTACATCTCGCGATGCGCTAATCAATGGGCGATTCGACCATCTCTTGAGCCCTTAGATCAAATCGAGGGCTAAGACCTCCTTGCGCAACGCAAGGCCTCGAACCTCCCTTCGCCGTGCGTGTCGACCTCCCCATCAGTCGGTGTCCTTGATTTTAATCCAAAGGCCATGACCTCCCCCTCATGCTTTTATGTTCGCGTGCGGTTAAGACCTCACAGGAGGTCCGCACCGTTGGATGGAGATCCAACGCTTTGGACCTCCTAGTCCCATTTTCCCACGTGCGCTTACACATTAAGGAAATCGGAGGGCCACGACCTCCCCATCCTTGATCGTGTGGTGGGACCTCCTCCCGACCACTTAAAACATAACGGTTCAAAATTGTCATCCGATGGTTAGGACCCCTGGTCTTATCCAACGGTCATAAAAGACCTCCCTGTTCTTCTCCTTCCATGGTCATGCCTCGCGAGCTCTGGCGGGGAGTTAATGCACTTTGCCACTGTGTACTTTTAACAACTCTTTCTCGACCAAGATTTAATGTAGGTCGACCTTCCGCTCTCTCAAGTCAGCCTGAAGACCTTGTCAACCTTGTGTCTTGTCCAAGCCATGGACCTCCCATGGGCCAAGCTCACCATGAGCTTAGCCAAGTGGTCCACGACCTCCTGCCCTAAGTATAAAGCCTCCCCATCTGTCTTGCTTGGCTTCCTTTGCACACCATTGTTCCTTGGCTTACACCCAGTCTTTGTGAGCTCTAAACCACCAAAGCTTCCTTGGCCGCCATTGTTGGAGCTTGAAGCTCCTCGGTGGACAAGGGTCACCGGGAGTTTTTCCTCCTTTTCTCGAGCTTCTTTTGTGCCATTCCGTCTGGGAGCAAGTCCTAACTTGATTAGTTTGGGCGTTTTTCAGAAGTGGCCAAAGGGGATCTTGGAGCTGGAGCTGTAGCCGTGGAGCAACCTCATTTTCCTCAGCTCTGGTCTTCACCTTCCTCCACCTCCCCAGCACCTTAGGACCTCCAGGTACTTCCTGTTAGTCCCTTAGCTGCTGGCACCGCATGTATGATGTCGCGGAGCTTTTTATTTAGGGCGACGCTTGAATGTCGCATGAGCTCTATTTTGCATTTTTGTCTTTGGCCGTCTGGTCCTTCTTGCCCTCTCCGGCTCGCCCGGCGTTTAAAACGCCGCCGTGGTGAGAGTAGGCCCACAGATCGCTGGCTATTGCGGTCCCGACGGTGCCCTCGGTCGCGCCCCGCGTGCCCTAAATCGCCGGGCGATAAGCCGTGGGACGTCCTCAAATTTTTGTCGGACGTCCCGACCGTGCCATTGTCGTTTTAGGACAAAGATTTGCCGCTTTAATACCTCAATCATTGTAATCATTGGGTGGGTCTTAAATGCCTTTTAATCCGCCCTTTGTTGCGCATTTAAGATCTTCTTGCGCGACCTCCTCGCTGTCCCGCACGCATTTATTCCATGTCCAGGCGTCTTGCTGGAGTGCAGGGCGTCTGGACCTCCTCCGAGGAGATCTGGAGCGTCCAAGACCTCCCCTTGCGTGATCGTGGCCGTCCAGACCTCCTTGGAGGTCTGTGACGTTTAGATCTCTGCTTTGGACCTCCCCGCGTTGATCTGAACCGCTTATGTCCTCCCTCTTTAGATCTGGTCCGTCCCGGACCTCCCACCCCATCGTTGTGGTCCGTTGGATTCACCTTCAATGGCCATGACCTCCCCTCGTCTCGCACTTGCGCGTTGCTAGGAGGTCCAGGACCTCTGGACCTCGCGAGCGCGTGTGTGCGTTACCTCCTGGGAGGTCTGAGCCGTTAGATCTGTGATCTGTGGCTCACGACCTCCCATGTCCTTGTGACTTTTTTTTAGAATTTCCTGTGAGCTATTATTTTAAGAACTGAAGGAGGTAGGAACTTTAAAATTTCATAACTTCTTCAATTTAAATCCAAATAGAATGCTTCTGTGGTGTTAGCTCTGGTTTGACCTGGACTCCAATCTAAAATGGTTATGAGCCCAGCTCAGTTCAGAACATGGTTTCACAAATAAAATTTAAAACTACCTTTAAATGACTCTTTAAAAATTCAATTAACTTGTAAAATCAATAACTAATGCTCTGTAGATTATTTTTGAGTGAGGCCAACCATGTGGGTTTCCTCTATTAATGAACTCACTGTGAAAATTAGTTTTGAGCATGTTGCTGTTATAAAAATGAGGACTTGTGCATTATAATTTTGTTCAAGTTCTTGTTTTTGAAAAATTATAGAAAGTGCAATATAGCTCCAAATGAGATGAACTCAATTGTGTTATTCATCTCATGAGGTGCTGGTTTTACAGTAAAATTTCAGTATCACCACCTTTCTAGAAAATGTGCCTCATAATTAAATTAATGAATAGTGCAGTTTGGTATTTTAGGGCTGAGCAGAATTGTTTTGCTCATAACTTTTGCATTGAGAATCCAAATCAATTGGTTCTTGTTGCAAAATTCCCTAAAAATCACCCTCTTGCTGCTGTAGAAAATTCAGAGAATTTGGAGTTCGTTTGTTGTGCTGTCTTTGTTGTTTTTCGTCGTTCTTATCGGTTCTTTATCGCTTTTCCGTTAGGTTTCGACATTTGTGGTGATCCCGAGAGTGACCCTCCGCAACAAATTGACCAGCAACAGCAAGGCAAGCAGTTTGATCATCTCCCATCATGTCCCATTACTTTAAAGCTTAATACTTTGTTTTACTTCTATGTATGCATGCTACTTTGTGTTAAATGTCGCTAGTAATCCTATAGTTGCATAATCTGTAGGAATTGTTTATCCTATACTACCAATGAGCCTAGGTTATTCGCTGTGGTTTGAGCTCGTTGGATGAGCTCTTATCACTTAGTAGTTTCGACTTAAATTGCTTAGACATGCGTAGCTAACGGTAGTAATGGGCGATCATCGACTTAGTCGATGGTCTTGATCACACAAGCTTAATTATTACTCCTATATGTCCAGCACTTGTGCTTTGACTAATTTGTATGATCAAAAACTGAAAATAAAAGATTGATTTAGACTTGGGCATATTGGATGGATGGTGCGGTTTTTGGAATGTGGTGGTATGCCCGGGTCCCTAAGGACCGAGTTACTTGGGTCACTAAGCCAAGCGATTTTGCGTGCTAACCACACAAGGGGCATATGGAACCCTCTTGACTAAGTACTTTGGCGGTGTTAATTGGGGTCGCTCGGTTGGTGTGTTTTTAAAATAAAATGTGTGTGTGATGTGGGAGGAGCATTAGCTTCCGGTAGGTTGTGTGATGTCTCCTTCTCCCGTGGGTTGTGCGACTCGAAATTAGCATTGTCCATTGGAAATATCTCGTGAGGACTTAGCCGTGCGGCATACCAAAGGTAGTGTGCCTAAAGGAAAGGCGATCATGTGTGGGTACATTGGTACACCCTGCAGGATAAAACTATTCAATAGCCTCGCCCTAGGTTATGGACATGCTTGGTAAGGTCGTTCAAGAACTAGACTCAACCATTTAATTAAAACTTGATGGGTTGGCATGAATGGATGTTCATGCTATTGATGTGGTGACTTGGGTTAGTCACTTCCAGGATGTTCTTGTTGTTGTTATTATGTTATTATCTCATTGTTATTTCAACAATTAAAAATGCTTTGTCAAATTGCCTTCAATCTATTATGTTATTGCAAATGAAACTTGCTTTATGCTAAAGTGAGTCCAAAGCCTCATCCACTTAAATAAAGCTTGCATGTAGCTAAATTATAGTTCTATTATCTTACACGTCATTCTTGCAGTACAATAAACAAGTTATTGTACTCATTTGCTTTGCTTAACAACCTTGTTGCAGAGGAGGAGGTGAGCTCCAAGAGCCTTACTTACGTACTACGTGTTGCGATTTCTTGACGACTAGCTTGGCGGTCCATCCAGATGCCTAGGGGTTAAGGCACACTTGATTGGCTTTGTGTTATAGCCATCTTTATGGCACTTTTGCTTCATTGTTGTCTCTTTAGAATTGTTGCTATTTGGCCTAAGGGCCCTCTTTTGTATTAGCTATTTCCTTGTTAATATTAACTTCGGTTTGTTGCTTATGTACTATGTGTTGTATGGAATTGATACATTCTTTTATTGTGAGGTATGTATCTGCATGCAGGAAGTATACATCTCTCGAGACCGGTTTATTTGGTTGATAATACTAGGGTCAATTGGATGACTAAGTATTATGAGCCTAATAAATCCGGTGCTCACAAAAGTTGGTATCGAGCCGCTCGACCGTAATGCAAGCTTGGTCGTCTTTAGGATATTTTGAAAACCTAATTTTAAAGTATCAAACGAGTTTTGAAAGCTTAAGAAAGTTCTCAGATTTTACTCCTCATCTATCTTAGCTTTCTCTTCTCATCTCACTCTAATTTGAGTTTTAAAAGTTGTTTTCCACTCTTCCCTTCTACAAAATAGTTGTTATCGATTAATGGGGTTTTGGAAACTAATGAGTTTGGCAAATTGAAGTGTTAGCTGCCCTTTACAAGGTTTTGAAGCTTCTGAAGTTCAAGATTTCGCCTAGGAGGCTTGGATGCAAAATCTGGACAGCGACCATTCAATTTCCGGACAGCAAGCTCAAAGGTTCTAAATAGGGTAGAAAATGAGAGGTTAATCAACTAAAATTTATGGGAATAAAAGGGTAAGATGTGATACTAGTTAGCTAAGTATCTAACACTTATTTCGCTGCATTAACCTTGCTCTCTAATAGTTTTAGATCTCATCTTACAATCTGATTTTTAATCTTCTCGATCAATTACTCGTTCATTCAATACGGGTTAGTTGAGTTGAGAAGTTGAGCCTTGCTTTTGGTGTTTCTTGGCTGTTTTAGAGTCTTTTAGAAGCTTCTAAAGTTGATTTACTTGCTGTTTTGGCTTTCGTTTAGGGTGATATTCCATTCCCCTAGTCGATCGCTTTTGCTTCTTTTAAAGGCTTTGTTTTTTTTTTCTGAGTCTTTTGCTGCTGTTGGAGAGCTTCTTTTCTCTCCATTGTCGGTCCCGCTACTCATTCGCTCTCCCGGTTCGGAGTTGAGAGCTGAATCGGAGTGTAGGGATGTCCCTATCGAGATCGAAGGCGTAGGGTTCTTAGCAAACCTTATCCTTCTCCATTCAGCGAGTCTTGATGTGATTCTTGGCATGGATTGGTTGTCCCACATGGGGCAAATCGATTCGCCAGAAGCTCATCTCTATCTAGTCCTCCGTGGCGAGGTTTCGCTTTTATGTTGCTAGGCCCCCATCTTTTCGCACTTGAAGCGAAGCCGCTCTAGATATTAGCGAAGTCCCAACAGTTTGTGACTTCATTGATGTCTTTCCCTTGAGATCTTCGAGGATGCCACCCGCTCGAGACCTCGAGTTTGTCATTGAGTTGGCTCCTGTACCGCCCCTATCTCAAAGAGGCCTTATCGGATGCCACCGAACGAGTTGGTGGAGTTGAAGAAGCGATTAAGTGAGCTGCAAGAAGGGTTTCATCCGCCTAGCTCATCTCCTTGGGGTTGTCCAGCAATCTTCGTAAAGAAGAAGAAGGATTCGGTACTTTTACGCATGTGCGTTGATTACCGCCCACTTAATGAAGTGACTGAAAAGAACAAGTATCCATTGCCCGCATTGACGATCTCTTCGATCAATTAAGCGGAGCTCGAGTTTTCTCCAAGATTGATTTGAGAGTGGGATATCATCGAGGTTCAGATTCGCCCGAGGATATTCCCAAGACGGCGTTCTCTACTCACTCACGGCTTGTATGAGTACCTTTCGTCATGTCATTTGGCTTAACCAATGCTCTGCCTTGTTCATGAATCTCATGAATTCGGTATTCATGGAGTATTTGGATAAGTTTGTCATGGTCTTCATCGATGATATCCTTATCTATTTCAAGAACAATGAGGAACATGCCGAGCATCTGAAGCTTGTGTTAGGCAAGCTACGTGAGCACCAAATTGCTGACGAAGTTCAAAGAAATCGCGATTCGGTTGAAGGAAGTGGCTTTCTTAGGCCATATTCTTTCAGCAGGAGGCGTAGCCGTTGATCCTAGCAAGGTCAACGATGTTCTTTCATGGAGTTAGCCTATTTCGGTCACCGATGTGCGGAGTTTTCTCGGTTTAGCGGGATATTATCGTCGCTTATCGAGAACTTCTCCAAGATCATGGGCCGATGACGGAGTTGCTCAAGAAGGACAAGAAGTTCATGTGGTCCGCTGAGTGTGAGGGAAGTTTCCAAATACTCAAAAGCGTTTGACCACGCTTCTCCGTTCTTGTTCTTCCCGATATCCATCGAAGCTTCGATATCTTTTGCGATGCTTCTCGTCGAGGCCTCGGTTGTGTCCTTATGCAAGAAGGCAAGGTAGTGGCCTATGCATCAAGGCAATTGAGACCTCATGAACTTAACTACCCTACTCATGATTTGGAGTTAGCTGCTGTGATTCATGCACTTAAGATTTGGCGACATTACCTAATCGTGAATCGTTAGAAGTGTATTCGGATCACAAAAGCTTAAAGTACTTGTTCACACAGCCTGACCTGAACCTCAGGCAAAGGAGATGGTTGGAGTTGATCAAGGATTATGATATGGGTATTCACTACCATCCGGGCAAGGCTAATGTCGTTGCCGATGCGCTTAGTCGCAAAGCGCATTGCAATGCCTTGTTGTCCAGGGAGTTTCAGCCCGCTCTTCTGAAAGAGTTTCAGCGTCTCAACTTGGGTTTAGTTGAGCGTGGTTCTCTCGCTGCCTTGGTTGTGCAACCAACCTTGGTGGATCGGATCAAGTCCGCTCAGCAGTCGGATGTTGGAGTGAGCCACATTAAGGCAAATATCAAGAACGGAACAACCAAGTGCTTTTCTGAGGATGAGCATGGTGTTGTGAGGTTCGGGCAACGCCTGGTGGTTCCAAAGGACATGGAATTGCGGAATTCGATCCTCCGCGAAGCCCATGACTCGCCTTTATCCATTCATCTCGGGGCCACAAAGATGTATCAAGATCTCCGCCAGAGATTTTGGTGGACCCGAATGAAGAGGGAGATTGCGAAGTTCATTGCCGAGTGCGACGTGTGTCGTCGTGTCAAGGCCGAAACATCGGCGTCTCTTTGATCGCTTCACCTTTGCCGCCTCTGAGTGGAAGTGGGATTCGATCGGAATGGATTTCATCACGGTCTACCCGCCCCAAGAAGAATGATGCCATTTGGGTCGTCATCGATCGATTGACTAAGGTGGCACATTTCCTTCCGTCAAGACCGACCTTCGGGTAGGTCTTTTGGCGGAACTCTACATCGCCCGCATCGTGAGTTTGCACGGTGTGCTGAAGACGATCGTGTCGGATCGTGGATCCCTTTTCACGTCTCGTTTTTGGCATAGCTTGCAAGAGGCTATGGGCACTCGTCTGCTTTACCAAAGATATCATCCCCAAACTGATGGTCAGACCGAGAGGTCAACCCAGTTTTGGAAGACATGCTTCGTGCTTGTGTCCTTTCCTATGGGAAGCATTGGGAGAAATGCTTGCCATTCGCCGAGTTTTCTTACAACAACAGCTTTCAGGCCAGTCTCGGCATGGCACCTTTTGAGGCCTTATACGGGAGAAAGTGTAGAACCCCGTTGAACTGGTCAGAGACCGGTGAAAGACCTCTCTTTGGCCCGGACTCAATTAATGAGGCCGAGCGCCAAGTCTAGCTTATTCGTGAGCGTTTGCGCACAGCTCAATCCAGGCAAAAGAGCTATGCGGATCGCCGTCGACGTGAGTTGCGTTTTGAGCCTAATGACTTTGTGTATCTCAAAGTCTCTCCTTTGAAGGGCCATCAACGTTTCGGCGTCAAGGGCAAGTTGGCTCCTTGATATGTCGGTCCCTACCGTGTTATCGAGAAGAAGGGAGCTGTTGCCTATAAGTTGGAGTTGCCAGCTGCACTTGAGGGGTACATGATGTTTTCCATGTGTCCCGCTTAGAAGTGCCTCCGTGTTCCAACCGAGAAGCTCCGTTGGAAACCCTCGATGTCCGTGAAGATTTGACCTATCGCGAGCAACCTGTTCACAGACTCGATGAGTCTCGAACGAAGGACAAGGAATAAGACCATCAAGTTCCTTAAAGTTCGAGTGGTCAAACCATTCTCGAGGATGAGGCTACTTGGGAAAGAGAAGATCGTCTGCGTCGCGGACTATCCATCTTTCTTTACTGAGTGAGCCAAATCTCGGGACAAGATTTTTGTAAGGGGAGATTTTGTAACATCCCAAATGTATAATTAGGGTTATTCAAGTATAATTATATGTGTAGAAATTAAAACTTTTTCTCACATCTTGAAAACCCTAATCTCTCATGTAATTCTTGTCCAAGAGTTGTGTAATCCAAAACACAACGCTCTTGTTGACCAAAAGTCAAACTCGTTTTCCAATTATCTTAAATCTTGTGCCGATCATTTGGAAATATTTCCCTTGGTCCTAAAGTTGATGTGGGACCCCTCTGAAAAATATCACAAGTTGTAAAACTAGTTTGATAAATTTTGGAGGTAAAACAATCCTTTAAACAACCTTAATGAATTTCCTGATAAAAATGCATTGCATAATAACCTCTGGAAATTTTATGTCAGGTTAATCTCATTGTCAACAAGCTTCTGTAAAAATTTCATGAATTTTGGAGTTGAATTGCTATCCCAAACAATTTTGCAAAGTCTCAGCTGTTAGAAATTAAACTTAAAACATGGCTCTGTTCCTTGGGCTAGCCGCTGTGCAAAGCTGGTCCAGCCCAACCCCATCTGACCTCCTTTTCCACCTCATCGAGGTCATAGCCGTTGGATCAAAGATCCACGGTCATGACCTCCCCCTGTGTAAAACCACAAAGACCTCCTTCGATATCTATCACCTTGTCCAGTCATAGCCCTTGGATTAAGATCCAACCGCCTGACCTCCCTTGTTATCAAACCTCAAAACCACCTTCCACCTTGGCGAGGTCATAGTCATTGGTTTACATCCAACCGCTCGACCTCCCCTCACCGTTAAGCTAAGCAAACTTCCCACCTATATGAGGTCACACCATTGGATTAAAAATCCATGGTCGCGACCTCCTCCTCTTAACCTAACTATCGACCTCCTTTGCACTCACTTGAGGTCGCAGTAGTTGGATTTACATCCAAAGGCCACGACCTCCTCTCGAAAAACATCACAAGCAAGGTCCTCCGCCTTGATGAGGTCATAACCCTTGGATCGAAAATCTAAGGCCATGACCTCCCTTGCCTTTTTTTTCGCCTTTGGATCTCTCTCAGCATACGAGATCAAAGGGCCGTTCGGACCACCCTTTATTGGCCGTTGATTTACATCTCATGATGCGCTAATCAATGGGCGCTTCGGACCATCTCTTGAGCCCTTAGATCGAAATCGGAGGCTAAGACCTCCTTGCGCTCGCACAAGGCCTCGAGACATCCTTCGCTTCGTGCGTGTCGTAGACCTCCCCATCGTCGGTGCCCTTGGATTTTAATCCAAAGGCCATGACCTCCCCTCATCTTTTATGTTCACGTGCGGTTAAGACCTCACAGAGGTCCGCACTGTTGGATGGAGATCCAACGCTTTGGACCTCTGTCCCATTTTCCCATGCGCGCTACACATTAAGGAAATCGAGAGGCCACGACCTCCCCATCCTTGATCGTGTGGTGGGACCTCCTCCCACCACTTAAAACATAACGGTTCAAAATTGTCATCCGATGGTTAGGACCCCCTGGTCTTATCCAACGGTCATAAAGACCTCCCCGTTCTTCTCCTTCCATGGTCATGCTGCGAGCTCTGGCGGGGAGTTAATCTGCCTTTGCCTCTGTGTACTTTTAACAACTCTTTCTTGACCAAGCATTTAATGCAGTCGGCCTTCCGTGATCTCTGTCGGCCACAGCTGCACCTTGTCAACCTTGTGTCTTGTCCAAGCCATGGACCTCCCATGGGCCAAGCTCACCATGAGCTTAGCCGGTGGTCCACGACCTCCTGTGCCCTAAGTATAAAGCCTCCCCCCTTTGTGCGTTGGCTTCCTTTGCACACCATTGTTCCTTGGCTTACACCCACGTCTTTGTGAGCTCTAAACCACCAAAGCTTCCTTGGCCGCCATTCTTTGGAGCTTGAAGCTCCTCGGTGGACAAGGGTCCTTTGGAGTTTTTCCTCCTTTTCTCTGAGCTTCTTTTGTGCCATTCCCTCACGGGAGCAAGTCCTAACTTGATTAGTTTGGGTGTTTTTGAAGTGGCCAAGGGGATCTTGGAGGCGGGCTGTGGCCAGTGGAGCAACCTCATTTTCCTCGGCTCGGCCTTCACCTTCCTCCACTTCCCAAAGACCTTAGGACCTCCAGTACTTCTGTTAGTCCCTTAGCTTGGCACCCGCATGTATGATGTCGCGGAGCTTTTATTTGGGCGCGACGCTGAATGTCGCTGCGAGCTCTATTTTGCATTTTGTCTTTGGTCGTCTTGGTCCTTCTTGCCCTCTCCGGCTACTTGGCGTTTAAAACGCCGCCACCGTTGAGAGTAGGCCCACGAGATGCGCTGGCTATTGCGGTCCCGATGGTGCCCTCGGTCGGCGCCGCCGTGCCCTAAATCGCCGGCGATAAGCCGTGGGGCGTCCTCAAATTTTGTCGGACGTCCCGCCGTACATTGTCGTTTTAGGACAAAGATTTGCCGCTTTAATACCTCAATCATTGTAATCATTGGGTGGGTCTTAAATGCCTTTTAATCCGCCCTTTCTTGCGCATTTAAGATCTTGCACGCGGACCTCCTCGCTGTCCCGCGCGCATTTATTCCATGTCTAAGCGCGCTTGTGCTGGTGCAGGATGTCGGACCTCCTCAGAGGAGATCTGGAGCGTCCAAGACCTCCCTTGCGCGATCGTGGCCGTCCTGGACCTCCTTGGAGGTCTCGTGGACGTTAGATCTCTGCTGGACCTCCCGCGTTGATCTGAACCGCTTATGTCCTCCCTCTTTAGATCTGGTCCGTCCCGGACCTCCCACCCCATCGTTGTGGTCCGTTGGATTCACCTTCAATGGCCATGACCTCCCCTCGTCTCGCACTTGCGGCGTTGCTAGGAGGTCCAGACCTCTGGACCTCATGCTGCGTGTGTGCGTTACCTCTGGGAGGTCTCGAGCCGTTAGATCTGTGATCTGTGGCTCACGACCTCCCATGTCCTTGTGACTTTTTTTAGAATTTCTGTGAGCTATTATTTTAAGAACTAAAGGAGGTAGGAACTTTAAAATTTCATAACTTCTTCAATTTAAATCCAAATAGAATGCTTCTGTGGTGTTAGCTCTGTTTGACTTGGACTCCAATCTAAAAATGGTTATGAGCCCAAAGCTCAGTTCGCAACATGGTTTCACAAATAAAATTTAAAACTACCTTTAAATGACTCTTTAAAAATTCAATTAACTTGTAAAATCAATAACTAATGCTCTGTAGATTATTTTTGAGTGAGGCCAACCTTGTGGGTTTCCTCTATTAATGAACTCACTGTGAAAATTAGTTTTGAGCATGTTCTTGTATAAAAATGAGGACTTGTGCATTATAATTTTGTTCAAGTTCTTGTTTTTGAAAAATTATAGAAAGTGCAATATAGCTCCAAAGAGATGAACTCAATTGTGTTATTCATCTTATGAGGTGCTGGTTTTACAGTAAAAATTTCAGTATCACCACCTTTCTAGAAAATGTTGCCTCATAATTAAATTAATGAATAGTGCAGTTTGGTATTTTAGGGGCTGAGCAGAATTGTTTTGCTCATAACTTTTGCATTGAGAATCCAAATCAATTGGTTCTTGTTGCAAAATTCCCTAAAAATCACCCTCTTGCTGCTGTAGAAAATTCAGAGAATTTGGAGTTCGTTTGTTGTGCTGTCTTTGTTGTTTTTCGTCGTTCTTATCGGTTCTTTATCGCTTTTCCGTTAGGTTTCGACATTTGTGTTGATCCCGAGAGTGACCCTCCGCAACAAATTGACCAGCAACAGCAAGGCAAGAAGTTTGATCATCTCCCATCATGTCCCATTACTTTAAAGCTTAATACTTTGTTTTACTTCTATGTATGCATGCTACTTTGTGTTAAATGTCGCTAGTAATCCTATAGTTGCATAATCTGTAGGAATTGTTTATCCTATACTACCAATGAGCCTAGGTTATTAAGCTGTGGTTTGAGCTCGTTGGATGAGCTCTTATCACTTAGTAGTTTCGACTTAAATTGCTTAGACATGCGTAGCTAACGGTAGTAATGGGCCATCATCGACTTAGTCGATGGTCTTGATCACACAAGCTTAATTATTACTCCTATATGTCCAGCACTTGTGCTTTGACTAATTTGTAAGATCAAAACTGAAAATAAAAGATTGATTTAGACTTGGGCATATTGGATGGATGGTGCGGTTTTGGAATGTGGTGGTATGCGGGTCCCTAAGGACCGAGTTACTTGGGTCACTAAGCCAGCGATTTTATGTATAACCACACGAGGGCATATGGAACCCTCTTGACTAAGTACTTTGGGCGGTGTTAATTGGGGTCGCTTCGGTTGGTGTGTTTTAAAAATAAAATGTGTGTGATGTGGGAGGAGCATTAGCTTCGGGTAGGTTGTGTGATGTCTCCTTCTCCCGTGGGTTGTGCGACCGAGAATTAGCATTGTCCATTGGAAATGTCTCGAGGACTTAGCTGCTGCAAGCATACCAAAGGTAGTGTGCCTAAAGGAAAGGCGATGCAGGCGTGTGGATACATTGGTACACCCCTGCAGGGATAAAACTATTCGAATAGCCTCGTCCTAGGTTATGGACATGCTTGGTAAGGTCGTTCAAGAACTAGACTCAACCATTTAATTAAAACTTGATGGGTTGGCATGAATGGATGTTCATGCTATTGATGTGGTGACTTGGGTTAGTCACTTCCAGGATGTTCTTGTTGTTGTTATTATGTTATTATCTCGTTGTTATTTCAACAATTAAAAATGCTTTGTCAAATTGCCTTCAATCTATTATGTTATTGCAAATGAAACTTGCTTTATGCTAAAGTGAGTCCAAAGCCTCATCCACTTAAATAAAGCTTGCATGTAGCTAAATTATAGTTCTGTTATCTTACACGTCAGTCTTGCGAGTACAATAAACAAGTTATTGTACTCATTTGCTTTGCTTAACAACCTTGTTGCAGAGGAGGAGGTGAGCTCCAAGAGCCTTACTTACGCACTCGTGGTTGCGATTTCTTGACGACTAGCTTGGTGGTCCCACGGATGCCTAGGGGTTAAGGCACACTGATTGGCTTTGTGTTATAGCCATCTTTATGGCACTTTTGCTTCCGCTGTTGTCTCTTTAGAATTGTTGCTATTTGGCCTAAGGGCCCCTCTTTTGTATTAGCTATTTCCTTGTTAATATTAACTTCTGGTTTGTTGCTTATGTACTATGTGTTGTATGGAATTGATACATTCTTTTATTGTGAGGTATGTATACTGCATTCTGGGAAGTATACATCTCTCGAGACCGGGTTTATTTGGTTGATAATACTAGGGTCAATTGGATGACTAAGTATTATGAGCCTAATAAATCCGGGTGCTCACAGTTATAGATTGTTGTTTGTCATGATCGAAATACCAATCAAAAGATACACATGGTCGGATAAAAGACCTTGTTATTTGACATAAGAAGAAATGCAAAAATGAATGCAACAAATTATAAGCGAACTTTGTTTATATCTATTATCCTAAAGTCTGGTCGAAAGGAATGCTTAGATCTGAAATTATATAACATATTTCATGAAACGTGTTCAAGCTCTCTATCCGATCGTAGCGAGGGTCGAAGAAAAGAACTGTCGCTAGGAAGCTCCTTCCAAAGGCGGGACCACGTATTGAAAAAGAGAGACTTCGACTAGGAGGCTTTTCGTGTCCGACCAAGAGCAGGACAAGAAGAGCAGCGAGAATCTTGAAATAATGAAATATAACCTTCATAATCTTATGCATAACATTCAGTATGGAAAGTTATTTGTATGATGCTCTGATTACTCGTATATTTCCTTAAGGAAAGAGTGTTGTCGCGCGTGGAATAATGCTCACGACTAGGACCAAGACGGCGATGACATAGATGTCGTTGCCATATAGAGTAACAGAGATCCTTGGAAAGGATATCGGAGAAAAATTGTCTTCTCCGACCGGTTTAAATTAACAATCATGAATGACCAGCCTATAGGTATATATATATATATATATATATATATATATATATATATATATATATAAGCAAGGTTACCCTTTTTTAATGAAGAAATGAATTTATTGAAATTGAAAGAATTGAAAGAATGTAAACAATAATAAAACATAGAACTTACGCAATTGATCAATGTTCCAAGAATTTGACAAAACTTGCCCATCAGACATAACTAGTCATACGAAACCTGGTCGGGTGACTTCGACTACAGTGTAAGGACCTTCTCACTTGGGAGAAAGTTTATTGCGATTTTCTTGGTTCTGAATTTTTCTGAGAACCAGATCACCTACAACAAGGTTGCGAGGTTGCACCTTACGACTATGGTACCTTCGCATGGCTTGTTGGCAGACTGCTGATCGTACAAGGGCTTGGTTTCATCGTTCTTCAAGGAAATTGATATCGTCGAGTCTTCGTTCATTCTGATCATTTTCGTTAAAATGATTAGTTCGAAGCAGAGCCAATTTTGAGTTCTAGAGAAAGCATGGCTTCAGCCCTATAAACCAAAAAAGAATGGTGTTTCACCGGTCACACGACCGGTCGGGGTTCAAACGCCCATATACTGACGGGAGTTCTTGAGCCCAAGCCCCGACCTTTTGATTAACGGTCGAATACTCGGCGCTTTGATCCCTTGCATAATGATACCATTAGCTCACTCAATCGCTCCATTGCTCTGCAGATGAGCAATAGAAGCAAATGAACTTTAACACCAAGTTCATCGCAGAATTCTTGAATTGGTCGCTAGAGAACTGGCGCCATTATCCGTGATTATACGACGGGTACACCAAATCATGTGATCATATTTTTCATGAGGAATCTCATAGCGCCTCGCTTGTTATTTTAACAACCAGCTCGCCTCGATCCATTTTGTAAACATGTCAATCATGACGAAAAAGGAATTCGAAGCCCCGGTGCTCTTGGAAAAGGTCCCAGAATGTCCAGTCCCTAGGTTGCAAAAGGCCAAGAAAGAGGAATTGTTTGTAAGGCTTGTGTCACCGATGTACTTGTCGGCTATGAAACCGACATTGTACACACTTCATCACAAGTCCTTTTGCATCATGAAGGGCGCTTGGCCATGAGTATCCTTGCTTGAAGGCTTTACCCACCAATTGTTCTCAGAGAATGATGTGCTCCATGCACTCCTTCATGGATTTCGGCCGACAACTTAATGCCATCCGCTTGAGATATGCATCTCATCAACACTCCATGAGATCCTCATTTATACAAGGTACGTTCGATTAAAGTGTATGATTTCGCTTTTCATGCTATACGATCAGCCTCTACATCATCTTCTGGAATTATGTCATGCTAAAGATAATTGTAGATCGATGTCATCCAATCACTACCTTGATCGTGACAGCGCCAACTGTCAACGACCTGTGGAGCATCCATGTTTCTTTGATCGGTTTGTTCAACCTGTAAAGAATCATGTATGTTCTCGGAAGGCTCGACTACCAAGGGTGAATCGAGTTGCTCGAGAAAAACTCCGGGTGGGACGGTTGACCTCGTGGAGGCCATCCATGCCAACTGGTCTGCCAGAAAGTTTTCCTTTCTAGGAATATGTTGGATCTGAAAACCAAAGAAGTGCTTTTTGAGTTTTCGTACTTCCGCATTGATACTCTTTCCCTACTCGATTCGCTACTAGTTGAGAATCACCTTTCACTAGTAATCTGCGAATCCCGAGTAAACGAGCTGCTCGAAGTCCTGCCAGTAAACCTTCATATTCTGCCACATTATTTGTGGTAGGAAAATTTAGTTGGATGGCGTACTTGATGTGTTCGCCAAGTGGGGATATCGAGGATCCTCCACTCTGGTCCTTTTAACATCAAGGAACCGTCAAAATACATTGTCCACTCCTCGTGGTGTTCGTACTCGGGCCCTTGGGTGGGTTCAGGGTTTGTCCATTCGGCAATGAATTCTGCTATTGCCTGGGACTTTATTGCTGTTCGTGAAATGAAATGGAGGTCAAACGCCCTAGCTCAATCACCCATTTTCTATTCATCTGATGATTCCTGTTTCCAAGGACTTGACCAAGGGATATCCGGTCGATCGACCATAGCTTCTTTGAAGACATAAGGAGACCATAGAGCAACTTCGCACTGTGGGTATTTTTCCTTTGGTCCATGCAAGACTTCGCTTATGTAATAAACGGTCATTGGATGTTATCCTTTCTACAACGATGACACCGCTTCTTGTTTGTGGTGTTCTTTATACACGATATTAGCGGTGTTTCTCCCGGTCTCGGAGAAAAACCGAGCACTTGTAAGGTACTTTTTAAGTACTTCAAAGGCATCGTTTGCCTCCCTAGTCCTCGAAACTCCCATGTTTCGAGAGAAGTTTAAAGAGGTAACCCTTTTCCCCTAACCTTGCTATAAGCTTGTTGGCTTACGCCATCTGACAGTAGTTAGTTTTGGACTTCCTTCTTTGTGGTCGGAGGACGCATCAAGTCGATGGCTACTATCTTTCTTTGGTTTGCTTCAATACCTCTAGCGAGACTAGGAAGCAGAGCAATTTTCTAGCGAAAACTCCGAACACACACTTTTACGGATTCAACTTGAGGTAATGCCTTCTCAAGTTGTTGAAAGTTTCTTGTAAGTTAGAGATGTGATTGCTTAGCGTTGGTGGTCTTCTGACCAGGTCATCAACGTAAGCTTCTAGATTCGACCTATCGTGGACTAAAGGTTTTTGCATCAACCTTTGAAAAGTTGCACCAGCGTTTTTGAGACCAAATGGCATCTTAATATAACAATAAGTGCCATATGGAGTGATGAAGGAAGTTTTCTTCTCATCCTCTTTACACATACTAATCTGGTGGTACCCTGAATACGCATCTAGAAAACTTAGTAATTCGCACCCAGAGGTAGAATCTACCAGTTGATCAATGCGTGGAAGGGGAAAATCATCCTTCGGATAAGCTTTATTAAGATCTGCAAAGTCGATACACATTCGCCATTTCCCATTATACTTCCTAACCATTATAGGGTTGGCGAGCCACTGAGGGTGGTTGACTTCACGAATGAATCCAGCCTTGAGAAGCTTGTCAATCTCTGACTGGATTGCCTCCTTCCGATCAGGTGCAAAATGCCGTAGCGTCTGCTTGATCGGTTTCTTATCAGGCTGGAGAGCTAGCCTGTGCTCGATCACCTCCCGGGGGACTCTGGGCATATCGGACGCCTACCAGGCGAATACGTCCTGATTTGCTCGGAGGAAGGAGGCGAGCAACTCTTCCTAATGGGATCGAGTCTTACTCAGACCCGAACCTTGCGGCAGGTGGGCCAAGATTTTCGGCCCGGTAGTGACTTGGCGGCAGTCGGGAAGCGCCTTTGTCGAGTGATACCTCTTTTGGTACTGGTCGGAGGTTTGGGTGTCACCTTCGGTCTCGAGTGTTTGCTGCATGGTAGATGGATTAGCCTCTCTCGTCGGAAGTTCATCGACTAGTTCAAAGGATTACCGGTCACATACATAAGCCATTTTCGATCTCCTCGAATAGTGATGACTCCTTTGGCTCGGCATTTTCAAACTTTGATAAGCGTAATGCGTGGCTATCAAGAACTTTGCCAATGCCGGTCGACCAAGAATTCCGTTGTATCTTGATTCAAAGTTTACCACATCAAATGAAATTTTTCCGTTCGAAAGTTATCAGACCTTCGAGCGTAACCGGTGAGAAACTTACCCTATCGGTTTAGCGGTGGATACACCTAACTATGCCATAAAAAGCATATTTTACTGTTTTCACCTTTGACATGGGGACCTGCATTTCTTCTAAAGCTCCTCGCAAATAATATATTCAAAGAACTACCTCCATCTACTAAGACTCGATTAACCCTACAATTATTAATAGTTGGTTCAACAACAATAGGAACCTACGACTGGTCGAGTCGAAGGAATGGGGCGATCGTCTTTGTTGAAGAAATTGCGATGTCCGACCCGCCCGATTGCTTGATAATGGTTCGAGATTCGACGAGGTTGACCTCCCGCTCCATGGCCTTGGATGACGTTTGGATTCGTATGAAGAAGATTCTCCAAAATCATGTTGACGTGTGTTGGGGATCCACGGTACTCCATGTCTTCGTGCGCCATCCTTGTATTATGGGAAATGGTCCTTCACATGCATAATAATCCTCCGCTTTTTTTGCGGACTCGGCAGTCAGCGAGATCATGCCCGCACTGGCGGTGAAGTGGACACCACTTCTTCTTTTTACGGAATCCTCGGTTAGGGCTTTGCGTCTTGCCCGACCAGTGTAGTCCTTGTTACCCTTCATGAATTTATCGAGGAATGGCTAGGACCTCCTTGTCGTCGAGACTCGCGGTTCTTTTCTTCTTGAGAGACTTCTTATTCTTTTTCTCGGCTTGTCGGCCGGTGAGAATCTTGTCTTTCGATCAATGGCCGCGCACCACTCGATTGCTTAAGCTAGCGGTGGCATACTTATCGGCCATGTCAAAAAGCTCAATCGGTTGTTCTTGGAGGTTCATTGACATGTCCTCAAGTAAACATACGATTTCTCGAACTGTTTTTGAAAGCCTGAATAACGAGATGACTCTGCGACCTCGGGTATAGAATTGTGAACTGGCTAAACCTCTTGATGTATTGGCGTAAAGTCTCATCGAGAACCTGCCCGGATTTGGTGGAGATTATCCTCCTTCGAGAGGCGATCGTGACGTCACTGAAATTTGCAATTAGAAGATCCTGAGTTGCTCCCAAGTATAGATCGATCCGGCCGGTTGGTTCAACAACCACGGCCAGGCGGAACCCTTGAGCACGGTGGGTAGATAGTTGGCCATCACATCTCATCGCCTCGGCAGCTCGATGGCGGTGGTATATATTGGAGAAATTCAATGGATTTTGAGTTCCATTGAACTTGTCCAAGTTGGCGGTCGGAACGGTT